>VXBO01014029.1:531566-653131 GCA_013400135.1 Rhinoptilus africanus | reverse complement strand
ATGTCAACTGTGCCACACAGCTTGGTGTCATCGGCAAACTTGCTGAGGGTGCACTCTATGCCACTGTCCATGTCACCGATATATTGTCATATATTGTTAATTATAAGTTATATTATTAATTATTAGTAGTATATAATTAATATTATAACATAATTAATATACAATATGATAAATAATATCAAATATAATATATAATTAAATAAATTAAAATTATATTATTAATATATTGTCACTGATATATTGTAATATATATTGTCATGTCATAGATACATTAATATCTATTCTGCTGTAAATAGGGTGACTAGAAACTCTTTTGCTAAATAGGTCTATAGTGCTTTTAAGCCCCTTCTGGGAAGGTAATTTGGCTTTTACATTTGTGAGACATTGCAGTGACTAGCACGTAGTACACCTCATCAGGATTCTATGATTCTATGTGCCAAAGTTCATGTTATTTAATCCTAGTGTTAACTGTTTAGCCATTTTAGATATTCATTTTACCCTGGATCTTTTGGAGGGAATATGATTGTCACGTTTGCACATTTTGCTATCAAAAACACCACTGCCAATGTGACACTTCTTTCAATAGGCTGTAAGCACCTAAGCACTTAAATAATTTTGAAAACAAGCTCTAAAGTTGCTTAGATACTTAGCAGTTTTTACACTGTTACAAATGATACTGCAAAAGAAATGCATCTGTGCATTGCAGTAAGAAGTGTTTTGAAAAAGGCATTGAAATACTGTTGAAAGTTCAGTTTGTAACGCAGCCTGCCATTGACAATGAAGATACAGATGAACTGAAAAAAATTGAAAACACATGCGTGGTCTTTAAGCATGCTTTTTAAGAACAATCTCCAGAAACACCGGAGGTTCCTTCCCCGCTTCTTTACAAAACTAGATCCATAATAGTATCTTTTCTGCTTCTCAAATGAGATGCAGCTTACAGAGGGGGTNTATGCCACTGTCCATGTCACCGATATATTGTCATATATTGTTAATTATAAGTTATATTATTAATTATTAGTAGTATATAATTAATATTATAACATAATTAATATACAATATGATAAATAATATCAAATATAATATATAATTAAATAAATTAAAATTATATTATTAATATATTGTCACTGATATATTGTAATATATATTGTCATGTCATAGATACATTAATATCTATTCTGCTGTAAATAGGGTGACTAGAAACTCTTTTGCTAAATAGGTCTATAGTGCTTTTAAGCCCCTTCTGGGAAGGTAATTTGGCTTTTACATTTGTGAGACATTGCAGTGACTAGCACGTAGTACACCTCATCAGGCTTTTGAAAGTTTCCATGCCAAAGTTCATGTTATTTAATCCTAGTGTTAACTGTTTAGCCATTTTAGATATTCATTTTACCCTGGATCTTTTGGAGGGAATATGATTGTCACGTTTGCACATTTTGCTATCAAAAACACCACTGCCAATATGACACTTCTTTCAATATGCTGTAAGCACCTAAGCACTTCAATAATTTTGAAAACAAGCTCTAAAGTTGCTTAGATACTTAGCAGTTTTTACACTGTTACAAATGATACTGCAAAAGAAATGCATCTGTGCATTGCAGTAAGAAGTGTTTTGAAAAAGGCATTGAAATACTGTTGAAAGTTCAGTTTGTAACGCAGCCTGCCATTGACAATGAAGATACAGATGAACTGAAAAAAATTGAAAACACATGCGTGGTCTTTAAGCATGCTTTTTAAGAACAATCTCCAGAAACACCGGAGGTTCCTTCCCTGCTTCTTTACAAAACTAGATCCATAATAGTATCTTTTCTGCTTCTCAAATGAGATGCAGCTTACAGAGGGGGTTAGGGGAGTGCACATTTCTTTTTCTGTGGGTTTGTATCCTGTAACAATGTTATGTTGAGATTGTGTCCCTCCATACAAGGGTGTTGGATAAAAAGGTTATTGTGGAGTGAAAAAAACAAAAGAGAGTGCATCTGGAAAAAAACAATGATAAGAACTTGAAACCATGTTGTTTACAATCCATGTTATGTGCATATCCTTCATTTTCAATAAGTGATATAAAAGGCTATTGCCTCAGTGTGTCTGGTAATTAAGAGTCAGGTTGCAGGAAGTGAGATGTTTACTTCCTTCGCGATTCAACACGTCTGTTAGTAAATAGTATCCTAGGGGATCTGTCTGAATGCTTTGTGTTAGTGCTGTATAGGTGGAGTTGCCTATCATTTAAAGGAATGCAGCTTTTTCTGGAACTGTGTGCTAAAACCTCAAATAGTGTAAAGTGTTGCAGGGGATAGAGACTAAAAATCTGTTTTCAGAAGTGCTGCCCATTTTTTAAAAAACAGTTGTACAACATTAAGCAGTGGAATTGGTAAGTTTGAGAAAGCCTCTTAGACCTACCAGCCATGGAACTGCAGAAAGAAAGGGTGAAGTTTAGCTGAGCCCTAATGCTGCTTCTTAAGCCTGCCACAGGGAGAACTTTTGTCATAGCACTTTCCCAAGTACTCAACTTTTAATGCCTTCCAATTAAAAAGCTAAACAAATGAACAGTAAAAAGAAGAGGATTTTTTTTTTTAAAGTTGTCAAAAGTATTTTGTGACTTCCTAAAACAAATTTGTTCTTGATTTTTACTGGGGGGATGTGTGTGTGTGAATTTAGCTTGTCCAGTTATCTGCAGACAGGCCACTGTTTCTAGTGGCAGGATTTGTACTTTTTCTAACTGCACATTTCTTATGTTCTTGTAAGTCTTGTCCCTTTCTAGGCAGATTGTAATTATCTGGCTGCCTGACAGAAATTGAGAGCTCTTTATCTATGAACAGCAATGTTCTCTTGTTTCTGTTCACTCCACTGCATTTCAACATGTAATCACTCGTAAATGGCAAGATACAGGCAGCGGCTGACCAAGCTCTGAAATATATAGATTTAGGTTCAGTCCTAATAGTGTTTTATTTCCTTTTATCCTCCCTCCTGCCCCCCAACCCCAACGATTTATATTGTAGTTCCCTACTGCAAGGATCTCTTTCCTGCTTGAAAATACCCGTGCACTATTTTAGGTGTCCAATATATGATTACAAATTTACCAAAATAAGGACTCCCTAGATGTCTGGACATTTGAGAGTATTTCCAAACAAATGAGAGCGTACGTAGGTAATAACCCTCTCAAGGGCTGGTAGGGCTTCTGTGCATTTGCAGTAGTCATGATGCAATGATAGGACTTAGAAATAAGGATCAGCTGAACTTGTATTCAGAATGCTGTTTAACCCCAGATTTCCTCTGTGACTATGTCTGGGCATGGCATTTCACTTCGTTGTGGCCAGGTTTGCCATCTGTAATAGAGAGGGAACAACACTGCTCTGGTTTTTTTCTGCAGACTGTATGAGCACTCACAAGAGGATCACCTTTGCATTGCTCACAAAATGGAGAGTGTAATAATATTATTACTATACAGTAGAAATCGGTAATCCAGTTTCAGTTCTATGAATTCTATTAACACAAGACGTTAAATAAAGCTGTTTGCTCTGTTGTCATACAAGCGACATACCAGGAATGTGAGATAAAGAGGCAAGTAAGGTTAACATCAGATTTGCACCCTTGGGAATTAAAGTTTTGCATCCCAGCACCTTATAGCACAGCACGTTGGCACTCCTGAAGTCCTGTTGCAAAAAATGGGATGTGTCCAGTCTATTCATGTAACACACACTGGATTGCCAGTTTGAATTGCTGTACAGTCCCAAGAATTGAGGTAGAGATGACTAATGTAGGTGTGTATCCAGTTCCGTAGACATCCTGGAGAATACTGAATAAGCAGTGTTAAATGTTTTCCTCTTTTCTTTCTGCAGGATTTGTGTGTGATTGGCGTTGTGCTGCACTACATTGAAGAGGTATTTTTCACTTCAAGACACCTTGCATTAAAGGATCATGGTAGACAGTTTAATAGTTTCTTTGAGGTAAGTGATGATTTAAAATCTTATTTAATATGCTCTTAACACACTGCAGTAACTATCAAATTTTGTTGTCTCTTGCTTTGGTGTTAAAGGTATTTGTAACATAGGAGGCATCCTGGTTTGAGGTAAAACAGAACCAATTTTCTTTTCAGTAATTTTACTTTTCTAAGAGACTTCGTAAAGTCTCTTCTAACTGAACCCTCTGAAATTAATGGCACCTGTTGTTCGTTTTAGTGGCCGTCTCAGCCCAAACCACAACAGGAGGATAAATAAAAATCTTATCCAAAGACCAAATAATCAAGTATATGCATACCAGACATAGGATTCTTTGGTGATAGTGAAAAAAAGAAAGTTTTCAGTGTTTGTTTACACTTAGAACATCTGTTGGTGTATGCCAGTTCCTTTTTTTGTCAGTGAGGCTGTACAACTACACTCACTGGGCTTAAATTACTGGTTTACATGTTTTAGTACCTGTGCTGCAATTCATTCAGGGATTTATATTATGCATTCCTGAAACAGTTTGCCAGTGGGCAAACGTAGGAAAGACCTTTCAAACAGCTTTCCTGACAAAGGAAACATTCAGCTGTTTCTAAGCTGGTCTGTCTGGTTCTGTAGTTGGGCGAGCGGATTCAGAGACAACAGGCAGCTGTGATGCTAGAGGAAGAGAAGTTGACTTCCTGCGAGGAATGGCAGCTGCGTGCTCTTTCATTGTACAGAGGTAGTGTCAGTAACAGCTCTGACATAACCTTCCTTCTTGTGAGTTTCAGACATGAAGCTTTGAATTGCAATCTGGCACCCTCCTAATATGCCAAGCCAGATTCCACATCAAAATGGATCTGTCGCACATTATTGACAGTACCTGTGTTATCTTTCCTTTTGAGACTTTCCCCTGTGTGGCTCCTCCCAGGCTGTCCCAGACTCAGGCTGTTCTGCAGACTTTCATTTGGGAGGAAGTCAGGAATATGAGACAAGAGCCATACTCCACTAGTCACTACTAATCCCTTGGCTAAAATACTTTCACTCCTACCTGGACAATCCACAGTTGGCCGTGATAGCCCTTCATGAAGTACAAGTACTAAGAGACAGCAGCCATGCAAGAAATCTTATTTTGGTACCCTGTAGCTTCCTTCATGGAGAGCTAACGCTCACTGCAGTGACAGAGGAAGAAGTCTGAGAGGTGTTCCTAAATGAGGTGTTAAATAGCAAACTTTTTCTTGCTGCTTCTCTGATGGAGCTAATACCTCTTTGCTTTGCTCTGCGCCTCCCCAGTTAAAACACAAATTGGTATTGCCAGTTAAAGAAAGTGAGTGTGTTCGCTCTTTGTGACTTGGATGGACTGACAGTTTAAAGCCTGACTTTGCTTTAAAGTAGGTACTTGGCTCCAAATAGTGCCATAACTGTGAAAGTGTGTTCTGTACCAGCAAGGTTCTTACACAGAGGCCCAAGTTAAACAGCCATCAATCAGCTGCATTTGGTACCTGACCTGTTCACATATGCTTGAAAAGATTTGCCTTATTTTGAGGAGCACTTGTTCTTTTTGGCATTTCTGCACAGTAAGAATACCTGAAACAAGCCCACTGAAATCGGAGAAGCCTATTTTTGTAGCTTGGGAGGCCTAATGTTAGTCAAGCATGACAAATAAAAAAGCCTAGTCCAGAGAAGTTCGCCAAAGCAAGCTACTGAGGGAAATAACATTAAAAAAATTAAATTGCCACACACTGAAGCTAGAGGCTTACCTCAGGCTAGCTTAAGTATTCCTGGCAGATCTCCTATGTGTTTAAAATAGTAGGTTGATACTGTTTTTTCTGAGAGATCCAACTGCAGATACAGAAGCGAACTTAAAAACTAGCTTCATTGTCCTTGAGCACGTACATAACAGATGGTGATTACAGTGCAGCCTCATTAAAGAATGGGCAGGAAAAGCGTGGCACGGAGTAATCACACATATACTGAAAGTTTGCATTTTAGAACTGAAAACTTTAATCTGGTAAGTAATTTTCTTTGAAGATTATAGTTCTCGCTCAGTTTAGAACTCCCAACCTTGTGCATGATTTCAGAAGAATTTACCCATAGAAATCTGTTGTCTTTCTGACTGATCAGAAAAATCCTGTCCTGTTGAGGATGAAAGCATTCATTTCCTTATGTAAAGTTTGAACTTTCTTTCACATGCTCTAAGGGATTATAGGGAGCAGGGAGTGGGTAGGAAGATTCTGCAAAGGAAGTTAAATATAATTTGCAGAAGGTGTAGGCTGGGCCTGTCAGAGACTGCGTTCTGCCTCCTTAGAAGCTTGTCATATTTTCCTTGAGAATAGTTAGGAGATCACTTGAAAAAGGGAAATGCAGGTCAGCTAAAGACAGACCTGATGCTGGCATTTTGCAGTTTGGACGTTTGAGTTGTATTTCTATTTCTACTTTTGATTCCAGGTGTGATTGGCAAATCAGTTCCTTCATTCATGCCTTTGGCTTCCATCCACCGCTGCGTTACTGGGCCTTGCTCTGAGCTGCATGTTTTGACTCCTACTGTGGTTTCTTTATAGTGCCTTACACTGGCTCTGATTTCAGCTGCCTCCCCTCTGTTTGGCTTTATCACAAATGATAGCTTTGTGAAATATAATACTTTAAAAGTCCGTTTGAAGGAAGTGTTTTAATTGCTTTTTTTCTAAATTGATGTGGCAGTAAGGAAGTAACGACTTTTTCTTGCCTTTGAAGGGTTTATTGCTTTGAGACAGAGGGGCATAGACTATGGTGATGAGGTGATGATAGGCCACGTGCAATCAATACTTACCTAATGGTTCCTTTTGCAGTATGTTACCAAGAACAAACACAGAAAACTCAAGAAAAACATTCTTCTTAGTAGCAGAATTTTTGTATTGGTGGCAATGAAATGCTCCGTATTAAAAACCCCGTCTTTCTATTTAGGAGGTTTGTCTAAAAATACCTGAAAGAATGAGAAATATTTAAAGGGTTACTGTGTAGGGAGCAAAGGAAGGAGCTGTGAGTAGGAAGCACAGCTGGATTTTGTCTGGTCCATTAGTTTGCAGCTGGATGTTGTGCCCAAATCCATTAGCTTTACTTATGCATTGAAATTCAGCAAATTGTTAGCAGCTTTGCTTTCCCCTTTATAGAGGGTCTGAAGCATGCTCTTTGTAGACTGCAAAATCAAACTCCTGTTAGAAATAAAGACATTTTGATCCCAATTCTTGTTCCTTTCTGTGTTTTCTGATGAAGGGGCTTGCTAGAAGAGGGCAAACTAGTCCCCAGTGCAAATTATAGCAAACAAAAGACTGAGCTAACTGAGCCTAACTTGTAATGGGCTCCTAGGAGTTGTAATGGTGGTGAGGCTTGACAGAACAAAGTTTGTTTGGGCTTGGTTCCCGTTATGACTCCTTTCAGATTGAAGGTGTGGGGACTGGGGTGATGCGTGGCTGCTTATCCCGAGTCTCTGGTGAGCTGTGTCCGCCACTTTCCATCTTCTGTGCCCATTAGGTTACTCAATTTCCACAAGCATTAGGCAACTGGGGAAGAACCTATTTTCTGCAAAATCATGGTGATTCATTGCATGTTTCCTGTGTGCTGGAGGTGGAACGTTCACCTGTAAAATGAGGAGCCAGAGCTATTAGTCCACAGATAGGTGAATTCATACTTAGCACTTTAGAAAACTTGCAGAGCGTATCTCAGTTTGACACCAAATGCTGAGATGTTAAAAGGTGCACTGCCAACAGTATTTTAATTTAAACATAAAGTTATGTGAAATACTATCAATGGATTCTACTTTGTGCACTTTTGCTGTGTAGATGGGCAAATATACTTATGTACCTGGTACTGCCTGCTGTGAAGAGAATGTCATAAGACAGTTTCATATAGTGAGTCTGCTTTTGTTAGTAATGGTATTTAAGTGTCTAAATAAGTTCTTGCAATATGAAGCCCTGTGATAGATTGTAGATGTGTGGTTTGTATTAGTGATGATTATATCTTGTTTCACTATTTGCTTTCTCAGACTTCTCGGTTCCTTGGCAGTGCTGGGATTTCAGTTTGTCATCCCTCAGCCTTCAATTGAACACAGAAAGGTAAGCATTAGAATGCATTAGCATTTCGTATACCTAAAGGTAAACGTAGAAAACATTAGAGTAAGATGCATAAAGCAATGCAATCTAAATAAGGATAATGTGGCTTTTGTTTTGTGTGTGGGTTTTGGTTTTTTTTTTTTTAATATAAATAGATACTGGAGTAAAAGAGGCTCATCATGGTTAATTAGGTGAGTAATTGTATGCAGTGTTGTAGGTCACAAACAGGTCCCTGTCAGCTTACTCAAGCTTTGGAGCATTTTCATCATGTAGGACAAAGGGGAAGAAGAATTCACATCAGTGAGAGCAGTGCTCAAACATGGAGTGATTAACAGAAGCATCTGGTTGCTCATAGGTGGCTCTTTCAGAGATGGAGGTGTATGAAATAGAAGTTGGACCCAAACCATACTCTGTTGCTAGATTTAAATTGCTAGACATCGGAGCTGGAAAGTGTTGACCTTTCCTGTTGTGCTCTGGTGAATGGCTCGCTCATAGACATCGGCCTGTCTAAGGCGGCTTGTGGCCTGCTCAGCATTTGTGAGGTCTTGGCTGGACTACTTAAGTTAGGTTTTCACACTGCTTTTCAGGAAAGTAGTGGGTAATTTGGAGAGAAACAGAGAGCAGCAGTGATTATCCTCGAGAGGTTTTAAAATCTTGCCTCTGAGGGAAGCTTGAATGAATTCAGGTTGTTTAATCTAAAGATTAGAAGACTAGTGGAGGAGGCAGATATAATCTCCAAATACAAGTGCTAAAGAGAAGGCTTTTCTTTCTGTCTGTGATGGAGTAGATGAGAAGAAATGGATTTAAACTGGAGCAAGGGAAACTTAGGTTCATGTTAAAAAAAACATCTCATGGTAAGGTAATAAAGAAGAATAGATCATATTGACTGGCTAACATTCAGAATTTCCATGATGGAGGTCTCTGTGAATGTGTTGGACAAATGTTTGTCAGGAATGATGTGTAGGTATTGCTGATTCTACCAGAGACCTGAGGGGAGACCCCTTGAAAGCTCTTCTTTCCCTTTATGGGTTGTGACATTATGTAGATATTGTTCTCATCTCTTAATTGGTATTTAAACACAACTAATTCATTATTCAAGGTATAAAATAACATATTTTTGAAAAATTGTGTTTTTTACTATAGATTTTTAAATAATAATGGAAGATGTGTATTTATTTTTAAACCGTATGTTTTAAAGGGGATAAAGGGAAAGTTTGCAGGGTTTCCTTTTTTTATGTGGATATGCCACTCTCTTTAGGGTGAAAAATTATTTGGACAATAGCTCCATAGGTATGGACTAGAAACCTGAAGCTATCCAACAGTCATAGTTCCTGAAGAACATGGCTGTCGTGTTTAGCTCCTTGTGCAGCCTAATTGTAAGACAAATTAAATGAGGTCAGTAATGATGCACTCTGAAACTGGCACAGTCCAGTCTGCAGCATTTCTCAAGCTGCTCAAGTGCTTGGTTCTAAACCTGAGTACAACGTAATATTTTTCCCTGTTTTAGACCTCTTCCATTTTGTTGTGAAGTTGAGATGGTCATGCTGCTGCTCTGGTTTCAGTGCTCTGTCTAATTAGACATTCTTTTGTAACACTGACAGTGGAGAGATGCTGCAATCCAGCTTCCAAATGGCCTTAGGGGGGAAAAAAAAATCTACTAACTAAAATAGAGTAAGTCAGAGAAACAATTGCTTCATTCTCTGAAGCTCCGGAATTAATTTTGATAAAATCAGATTCTTTGTTTTCAGTTGAATGAGAAATGCCATGGGTCCGGAGAGTCTTGTTAAAGTGGCTGGAGGCATGGCACTAAGGGGCACGGTAACCACCTTGGAGCTGGTCTTTTTATTGAAAACAAGAGAGGCAGAGGTTTCCTAGTGACCATCTCATGCAGGCTCCAAGGCTGGCTGTCATTCTCTGCTCTTACACTACGGGAGACGATTCTGTTCATGCCAAACTGTGTTTAGACTGGAAGCCTGCATTTATTAAACTTTTCAGAAACCTTCTGACCCACCTATCGTCTCCAGATGAGAGGGGCTGTTAGGAGCTGTGAAGGCCAAGACCGATGTGTTTCTGAGTGCAAGTGCTCAGCTTTGTAGCTCTGGAGGTTGTTCCCATTCTTTTTATGCAGTAACACAGCCATGTGTTTGCTGGCATCCCTCGCCAGTATCTCCTGTGTATTTCTGCACGGATCTCTCTGCTCTTTGTTAGAGTTTCTTCTGTGGGAGAGTTACACTGGTTTTGCAGGAAGAAAGAGAGAGGAGGAGGGAAGGATTTATGAACAATAAGTCATTTTAACAAGGTAGTGAGTAACAAAAGTGGTGGTTGGTAACTTTCATATCACACTCAGAGGGTACAATATGTGGAGACTGAGTAACTAGAGCTGGATCTCTAATAAAACGTTAGCTTATACCCCAGTCCTTAATGTGTGTTGATTTTGCAGCTTGAAGTTAAGCACGTGTGCAGGATTGATGCTTGAACGAGCAGCGTTGCAGAGTGTTTGGATTCTGCCTTGTGCACCCTGTATCTAGTTATTTTTGCTCTGGAAGCTATGGACAGGGAAATAAAATCAGGGAATTGGACTTAGGTATTTGGCTGAGTAATTCATTAAAATATTTCCAAATAGTCCTGATTTTTTTCTTACACTAAAACTTTTGGGAAAATGAAATAAGCCCCAGGACAGTCCCCAAAGCAGTTGATGGAAATCCAGTTGTAACTGCCTCTGGATACCCACCGTTCAGCTGAGATGTCTTTTTAGGACTTAAAACCACTTATAAACATCAGGGAATACTATTTTCTGTTTATTTTAGAATCTTGCTAGATTTTTCATCTTTTGTTTCTTCTTTCTTTGTAATCCATGTTTAAAGTCATACTACTTTCAGAGAGGCTGACACAGTGTAGATTTTTGAGCAAAAATCTGTTTGTAGTTTCTTAACGCTTACTTGTCAGAGTTTTCATTTAGCTTCATGTATATTAGAACTACTTAAAGTACCATTTAGCTACTCTTGACGTAGTGGCATTTGTTTAGGACTTTAACATTAAAAAGAAGTTCATCTTATCAAGGAGCAATTTAAAAAAAAAAATTAAGGGGAAATTCATCAACAAAATCTGGAAGAGGAGAGCTCAGCAGGCTGCTCTCCTCAGACGCACACACAAAAATCCATTTCTGGCATGACAGTCTGGGGACTATTAGCTAGAAGAATGAGCCAAATTACTGCCATAGCAGGGAAGTGCAGATACTGGAATTAAGACTCGGGGTGTGTGTGACATGGCCAAACGGGAAAGTTTGTTTTTTTTTTTCCTCATTTGCAGTTTATTCTGTAACTTTTCCGCTTTCTGGAGCATCCTCCTCCACGATGAAATGCAATACTGTTCCTTTGCAGTTCCCCTTTTTTTGTTACTCTGGAGAAACTTAAGCTTGGCTATTAGAATAAGAAGTTTTGAACACTAGCGAGTAAGATTTTTTTGGGGGGTGAAAACATTTGATTGGGCAATGTTTTCTGCTTTTAGGTTTTATAGTTTTGAAATTAAAGTTTTGGAAGCTTGTCTGTCATACAAAGCCAAAATTGACCAATAGAGAATTTCTAGTTTCAGAAATACCCTGCTACCTGATTTTTATATAGAAGTAGCTTTTGTGCTTATTTACTTTAAGCAATGCTGTCTCTCTTGTCAGAAGTGCAGAAAAACTGAAAACAAAGAGCATCTTTACATCTTCCCGCATCTGAGCTTATGGTACTGCTCTGTCTGTTAATCTTATCCCTGTAAATACCACAGGCTTGGGCAGTAATGCAAATACATTAAACACAGTATGTTTATTAGAAATAAAAATTCCTATGCAAAAGACTTATGGTTTCTTGCTGAAGACAGGGGTTGTAGTGTTTGTAGAGGTTGGTTTTTCCATGATCTACTCCTCATTCATAGTACATAATTTCTAAATGTCAAGTGTACTCCTCCATAAGGCCAAAATACTTATCAATATTAGCAAAAAAGGAGGAAATGTTATGTGAAAACAAATAACTGACACTTGACATTTTAAAAATCAACCGAGCTGTCTGAAACTGGTTAACTGAAATCTTTCTTAATACTTAACAATGAACTTTCCTTGTCCATCGGTACTGGATATATGAACAGCCCTCCTGCGGCTCATCATGCAGTCAAGCCCTCTGTTCTCTCTCCTTATGCTTATTTTATTGAATAAATATTATTTAACCTTATCTGATAAGTGTCATACTGTGATGAACAGAAGGTTAAACTATGAAACGTAGCAGTCCTTCTCCCAGACAACCACTGAAGTCTGTATTCTTGACTTTTCAGAAGTAATTCCTGGGTGGATTTCTAATCATATGTTGGTGTTTTAAGAAAGTAAGCTGTAGTTATATTTAACCCTTGTTTATTTTAGTAAAATTGGTAACATAAATAGTAGTAAAGTTTGTCCAAATAAAATTTCTGATGTAAATATTGGTTTGTTTAAACATCTTGCTTTTGTTATAGCATTAAATAGCAGCATTGAAGCAATGGAGTTGCTCTGAATTTATGTGTATCTTTTTGTCTCTCAGTTGTAGATTAGTATTGACTTCAATGGAGGTACAGTATCTAACGAACTAATTTTTGAGGTATGGAAGAAGTGTCAGGATTTATTTTTACAAGCATCTCATTGGGGCACTACAATATTGTTGAAGAATTTTGAGCCTGTTTGGGCTTAGTGTTGTTTCTTTATGCTGGCTCTAAACTTAAGAAGAAATAAACTGGGTGTTATCTCTTGCTATCAGATATACAACGTCTCTATGAAAAGCATCTGTGTATCCAGTGGAATGTAGCTGTACTCCCACAAAATTTGGAGATGAATATGCTTTATGATGTGTGGTGTTGGGTTTTTTGTGTGGTGTTGTCGTTCCGTTCCACCCCCTTGTGTTGGATTCAGATATGCTTGTTGAAGGCTCATTACTGCTAAGTCAGGAGAAATAAGGAAGAGGAGCAGGAGCAGGAGCTGAGGGAGAAGATAGGATCGGGGGGAAGGAAGGGTGGCCAAGATCCCTCATTTGGCCACAGTGAGCTGTTAGAGCCGCTCAGTTACTTGTGGAAATGCAGCCTGAGTAGCAATGCGGTGCAATGGCCAAAACCCATCGCTACTCAAATAGCAGTTCTGTTCGTAAAAGGGATTTTCTTCAATTAACATCTACTTCAGAGCAGCTTTCCTATCTGTATTATGTTGGGTTTTGGTGAGGGTTGGTTTTCCTGGTTTGGTTGGAGCGCTGGGGGTTGGTATTTTTTTGTTTCTTTTCAGTAGACACAGAAGTTTTCCTTCCTTCTAGAGGGAGTGATCTCTGAGCTACCTCTGTTTTCCTTTTTCTCCTGAAATCCATTACATAATAACACTGTGGTGACTGCATTGGCAGAACATGTGAAATCGAATTAGGAGTTTATCAGAAGTTCTTTTTAAACAAATTAATCTGTCACTGTGGGTTGACCGTGAGGATCTATGCACTTTCCTTTTGCTTTAGGACAAGCTGTTTAAAAATACTGCATCTCCCCCGCTTGCCTGCACCCGTGCCCTTATCTAGAATTTTTAAATTGCTTAACATCTACATCTGTTTGCTGTAGGATAGACCTTTTTCTGGGCAGTGGTGTACCTCCCTGAAGTTTGTCCTAGGAATGGAACATTTATATGTGACAAGTAAAATGAAATGCTAAGGCTTAAGGGAATTCTGCCATATTCTGAGATTAATTGCACTACCTAATTTGAGGGGCAAAAGCAAAGAGACTAGTTTTTGTCTTGCTGTCTTCTGTCTTTGAAATTGGTAAGTAGGCCACTGATTTCTTTTCATCTTTCTGTCTTTCCGTCGTTGCTTTCCCAGGCAATCTTGCTTGCTTGCTCCAATATGCTGCACCACCTCAAAGGACTTAAGATGCTAGGAATGATTGCTTCTAGTTGGCTGCAGGCAGAGGATGATGAAGATGTAAGTGGGAAGGAGCATGCAGAGAGTGGGATAACTTTAGGAGTACTATTTCAAGTGACAAGCATTTTGTTACTAAATCTGACTATGATAACATTTTTAGAATTCATATAGGAAATACTGTGTATAAATGTGATCCTACACCTTCATTTATATTGTAAGAATGACAGTGAATGGCAATGTTTCTTCATTTCCATGGTTCTTCTACCCTACCACACCCCATAAAAGTCACTATTCTGTTAACAGAGAAGGATACAGCTGCCTAATGCATCTGAACACACTGTAATACAGTAAAATGTGAGGCACGAAGCAAGTCTACTATATCCTTGAAATGCTGGAGGAAATTGAAGTTAGACAAAGTAGTTAATATCTAAGCTTGGCTTTTGGCCAAGGCACCAGGGCTGGTGCGTAATAGCTGTAAGGAGTACGGTGGGATCTCCACCACCGCTGGTCACCGCCTTGCTTTTGTGCGCCCTGAGGAGCAGAAGCGTGTAAGGGAGGGCTGTGCTCTTCCTCGCAGTCCAGGTAGGGTGCAGCTCTGCCCTCAGCTCAGCAGTGACTGAAATGTGTAACCTGTGGGGACTTGCAGAGCTGGAACTTGGCTCTCGCTAACAGGCCTGCTGCACAGTCGCTGTGGTTCTGTCCTGCTGGGCTGCCTGCGCTACGCTGAATTTCGCTCGAGCAGCTTAGTCACCACCTATCTGCATGCAGCTGCTGTGTACGTGTTCCTTGCAACAAATGTTTGCAGGTGTCACACTTTTAAAAAAATCTTTTAATGTTTTTCTTGTTTATAAGATAACTGCTCTCCGTTGTTACTGTATTTTCATACACGTCAGATCCATAAAACACTACCAACTGAAATGTAGTCTGTATTCCTCCTGCAGTCTTCCCCTGGTCGGTATATCCGCTTGCCTTTCGCACCGTTGCTTGACTTCAACTCTGTAAACATGCGTTCTGTTGCATTCATTGGAACTTTGGTCAAATAGAGCCTTTCTAGCTAACGACGTTGCTATTTTAATTACAGTGATCTTTAGGAAACAGGAGAGCTTATTTAGTCCATGCCAAGACTTTTCCTTTAAAATTAGCCTTTTAAAGCAACAGAATACTTAGAACAACAGATGAAAGAATTTTCTTGCTATCTCTGCATCATTACTAATTCCCTGTCCTTGATGTTATGCATTAAAACGGTTAGGAAATAAAATTCTTCTTTGTTTGGGGAAAGGAGATAGGGTATTTTATGCAAATATACTCTTTGAAAAATCCAGGCCAATGGTTTTGTTATTTTTAACCTGCTTTGTTGTGGACATCTGAATTCCTTAATTATTTTTTTTTTAATTAAAAAATACCAACTTCTTTAAGCTTGGAGCATGAGGGGCTTAAAGCTCATTCTGTGTTTCTCTGTAAAAAAAATGAAAGGATCTTTGTTCCAGTTGGATTCCAGACCAGGTGAGCTTACTAAGGTCACAGATAAGCTTCTCCTCTTCCTTCAGAGCAGTGCTGCGTGCTGGTTCTGCCCCGGGCTGTGGATCAGAGCAGTGGTAAAGATGAGAACCTTTTCGGATTCTTCTATTGGGGAATGTTGCTTTCTATTTTATGATTCTGCTTCTGGAGTGATGGGTGGATGACTCATGGAGAGATCTTGAGAGGTGTTACATGAATTACTGAATAAATAAAATCCATATTTCCACCACATGTGGATCCCAAAGAATTTTCTAAGTGTAGAAATATGATAGAATGGCAACAGCTTTGTCGCAGCTGAAGAGGATTGACCTGGAAAAGGCCAAGGTTAGTACAAGCTGAGTGACTCAGGTCACAGATGATAGCCAATGAGGAGGAAGTTGCTTATTAAAATAAAGAAGCCTAATTTGTGATACAGTGAGGGCCTGATGCTTATCATCTTTCCTTTACTGTAAATCAGCACCAGTCCTACTGTTGATAAGGAGTGATTGTATAGAACAGGTAGACGTGAGCCATCTGTTTACTTGGAAGTACTTCGTGGTCTCACAGAAAAATGGAAAGAAACTTCTTCCTTGAAACACCAGGCTCACAGAGCACAATGGAGGTGGTCTTGGTGTGAAAAGCTCTGTTGGCAAAAAACCTGTTCAGAGCTGTTTACTTTCTAGGCTATTTAAATAATGTTGAAGTTTCTTCAGATGTGGTTGAAGTTGGTTGAAGGGGCAGTTAAGCTTTCCAGGCATTGTAACTCCCTTCAGTGATTTGCGAATACAAAGGTCTTCTATTTCCAGGCTTTTTAGCCCTTTAATCTTCACAGGCACAGATGTTCAGACAGAGTTTTTATACAAAGAACGGAAACCCAAATCGTTTAAGCTGGTAATATTTACACTTACCACGTACTGTACAATTCAAATGGTTTACTACATCTCTGATTAAAGGCTTCCAAAATGCACTGAAGGATTAAAATAGCTGAGCATACTAACCAGGCAGACATGTACTCATTGTGTCATGATATTTTGTTTGGCCTCTGCTCCATTTTTCTGCTAGCCTTGAGAGATCTGAGAAGTTGTTATCTGCAAGTTTTAGGGGTTTTCTGGTAGGTTGTTTTTTATCAAACCACCAATGTTCCACATGTTTCTTGTAAGAGGCATAAAAAGTACGGTTGTTGCAAATGAACATCTATAAAATGGACTGTAAAGACTTTCTGCTGGGAAGTTGTCGTGGCTATGTAAGTGTGGCCTTTATTGGAAATCAGCTGAGCTAATACTGGAAGAATATTCCTTTAAGATGCTTAGACTGGTGAAAGAATTAAACCAGTTCCAGAGATGTGTTTACAACACTGGCAGGGAAATACGATAATGTTACACTTGAACAGGTTCTAAAACGAAACTATAATTTCCTCAGCCCATTCAAAATTTGGCACGCTCTGCTCTGAACTGCCGTTCAGTTCTAGTTCCTCTGAGTCCCCTGGCTTTTGTTTTTATACTCTGGAAATTGCTCTTACTGCATGGGATTGATCATTGATCGATTATATATCGTCAGATGATGAATGTTTATGAAGAATGCTATGTTCATCTTGTCCCAAATATGACATACGCATTTTTAATAATGATAAGATCTCATTGTACTGGCTTTTTGACTTGTCAGTCAGGCTGAGCCTGGCCATGATAAAAGCTGCCTGCGCATCTTCTGCGCCAGGCTGGGCCCTAGCGAAATTGTCTGGCAGTCAGAACTATAAAATAAAGGAGGTGCAACCCCGGGGTAATGCAATAAATCAGAAGGGATCACGTTTTCCAAGTGCCGTGACACTCCTTCAATGATGACAGTGACAGTTTGGTGTCACAGCATGGGTTCCCACATGTGGCGCAGTGAGAAGGACCATGGAAGGGATTACGAAAAAATGCCTAAGGCCTGGAGAATGTTGGGGAATATTAACAGGATTAGGGCTCTTTGCTCTGGGAAGCACAAGACAAGTATGGTAGTGGTAGTTAAAATAAAAAATGACGTGATGGCTTCTGTTAATTCCCCTTTGCATCCAGCACATGAACATGAGTTTACTGAGTGAGTATCACTGGTAGCATTTTTCTGAGCAGGTGATAAAACATTGTTCTGGATACAATTTTTTTTGCTTTTGGGTTAAAGTAATAACATAAAGCCTTGCAAAACATACATTTATGCCCGTTACATCCCTTTCAGATGTATGGTTAGGAATATGATGTAGTTAATTTGTTCATGAATCCATTTAAATTCAGGACATTTAACCAGGAAAAAGAATTACTGGATAGCACGTTAGAAATTAAATCTATGAAATATAACATTATTGTATCTAAACTGAAATTGGAAAAAAGCCAGAAATGTCTGATTTGGTTTGTATATCTCCAAGTTTAAAGCTTGTCAATGTCTTGTATCCCTTTTCAGTTTTGAATCTGGACTGCTATAACATGCTCGGTATCTGCAAAATACTTAATAACGTTGGCTGTGGCTATGGCAGCTTACTTAATGTTGCGGCTGGTTAAAAAGTCACCGAGCATTGTGATCATTATTACTGTGGAAGTCCATAATTAATTGACATTTGGAGTCCTGTACGTAGCATTGCACAGCCCTGTCAAAATGTAGGAGTGGAAAAGGTGCTGAGAATGAGGACAGTCCAAACTCTGTTTTCCTTGTTTTCCTTACAAAAAGAGACTGAACAGATGAGGACTGCTGAAATTCAGAGAGAGATCCTGGAAGTGGATTGTGTTAGTGATTTCAAATCAAGCACTGTGGTATGGTGAGGGAGAATACAGAATGATCACTCTTCATTTATAACAATGGAAAAATTTAGGAGGAAAAATTTGGAGGAGAGAATGAAATTGTCAGGCTGCGTGTATAACCAGAGGAAAAAGAAGGACTTTTCCAATGTAAAATGCACAATCTTTTGGGAGCCAACATTAGAAATGTGCTAAAAAAAAGGGACTAATTTATTCATGGAGATTAAGGCCAGTAGTTGGTATTAAAAACAAATTGAATATGCCGTTTTGCTGAAGGAGACCCTTAAATTACTGATTAGCTGGAAGCAGAGGGTCCATGGATGTCTCTGAATGTATCCTGGTTCCAATACTGTTCCATAAACCTTTGCTTCTTCCATGCAGTCAGAAACTTCATTCTGGGTTAAATGAGCCTTTGATTTATGTTTTTCCATTTTTCTGAAATTTTAATTTGTGTGTAAGTTGTAGTTTAATAGGATGAAGTATCCTACAGTATTTAGGATCAGTGTTTGTCAGATGAGTACGGCATTGTCAGTCACTGTCTTCATGCACAACTAGTGACTTTTGAAATACTTGTGGCTTTCAGTTCTAGTGATATTTCCTCTTCAGGGACATTCTTGCATAGTGTAGTTTCAACAACTGTTGCTGAAATCCCGAGATGTGGATCTTGTTACTAGAAATGTGCGTTGGATTTCAATAGCTTGTGCACTCTTCGTTTTTGCTGGAATTTTTGATTCAGGATCAGATTGCTGAATTATATGAATTCAAGATAAAGTATTTTTCTATTTAAAATGCAATCTCTCTCAACCTACTGGTTGCGTGTTTAGTTCAATAAGATCTAAGGTTGTAGTAGTGAGGAAAGACTCAACGCTTATCATGGCAATGTTCAGTGCTAGTTATGGATTTTTAATTCTGCATTTACGATTAAATTCCATGGATTTAAATATTCCCTCTGCATTTATTTAGTTCTGCATGGAATCATGGTTGAAAGTTTTGTATGCAGAACAAAACAATGCCTAATTAGCATTTAAGTCCCTGGGAGTTATACACAGTTCATTTGAGAGAAGATTTTGGTGTTTATTTAAGATTTTTAATTGTCTCTCTTAACTTGATTAGTTAACCCAAGGCAGCAAATACAATGCATGTTGCATGGACCTGCGGAAAATGAAGGAAAACAGGGGAGTTGGAATTTGTTTTCCTGTCTGCCACATGGATAAACATCTCCCTTTTTTCTGTGTTGACTTCTGCTGTCTTAATAAGTTTATTAGCTTGCTCTGGTTAGTGTTCAAAACCAGTAACTTAGATCACAGTTATTATCTTATAGGTCTTGTGCAACAAACCAATTTTATAAACATATTACAAAACCCAAAGAAACAAGGAGAGTCTTAGTATCTCTTAGAAAGATAAAAAATAAAATTGAAATGACATTGTTCCATAGACTGCCTGCCCACAGTGGTATTTTTGTTAAGATTTTTGGGAATTCTCTTATCTGCTTCACTGTACCCGAAATGGGCTTTGGGCTGGTATTGATATTTTTCTGTTGTATTATTTCTAAATAAATGATCCCAATATTGAGAAGTTCTGAGCTGCTAACAGGTTCTGATTAAATCAGATCATTTGAGACTGTTTAAAATAACAGTGTTTTTCTGGCTTTTTGTTTGTTTTCACTTCAGCCAGGTTTATTTAGGTAAATAAAGTACTTCCTTTCAGAAGTTTTAGTCTTTACATACTTTTTACACACTGACCTTATGTATTTATTCTATATATGAATGATGTTTTGGAAAAAAAACCCCACAAATAAACAATAAACTGTTTTAGAAACTCTGCCTAATTTGAAAAAGATGACTGTCAGAATTGAAGCCTGAATGTAATGCAGCTCCTGTTTACAAAAGTAGAAAACTAGTAAAATACAAGAAAATCTGTGGGGAAAAGAACAGAAAGGGATGCAGAATGCTGATATGGAAAGGAAGAAGAGTGACCCTGCAACTACTCTTCTAAAAATGCAGCCTTAATTCACTTTGCCACTCACTGTTAGAAAGGTGACAGATTGGAAAATATTTGATGCGTAACCGTCATTATGAAGAAATTTTCTGATTTAAAGAATCTTTGATAGCGATGTGATAGGAGTTAGTGCAGATGTAGAAATTGCAAGCCCTTGCAGGCCTGAAAGCTTGCCTGCCTTTTCTTTACGTTGGTCACTATACAGCTGTACCTAGTGAAATGTATTACTGCCCCTTACAAACCGTGCCCTGCCAAGTAACTGAAAACATATAGGAAGGAAAGAAAAAGGGCTAGAACTAAGGGAAAAAACGGATTGAATTTGTAGAGCAACATATTTGGTTATTGATTAACACGCAGTAGATAGAAATATTTTTGATGGTGCCTTTATAGTTAGAACGAGTATTACTAGGTCACCTAGAGAAGGAATCAATCGTGAACTATGGGAAAATAGATTAAATGGCTTAGTTGATCTCGGCCTTTTGCAGGCTGTGTGATTCTAGTAAAGAAATTACTTTCATGACTTATCAAGGAAAATTCAGTATACATTTCACTTGCTTCCCATTGCAGGCTCCAACTCTTCCCTTTCAGAAGTGTGCTGTTTAATGGGTAATTTTTAAAGGGAGAGCCGGAGGGACCTAGCATCAGTTATCTCTGAACATGTGGTGTTTCTGAGATGCTCTGGAATACTTCAGCTGTCTCCTGTAGCTACCAGTAATTCCTTGGCCATATCCTGGGGCTGTGGGTAGAATTAATTGCTGGCTACAGAGTAACTTGGAAATCAGAGGATGGAAGGACAGGGAGAGACCTGTGAGCCCTGTGGTTCAGCTCCTCTGCCTCAGGGAAGGATGAGTTGTACCTTAGTTGTTCCTGGGAGAGGTTTGGGGTTGGCCTCTGTGGTGCCAGGATGTCCTCAGGCCATGTGTTTCCAAGCTTTGTTTGCCTTTCCATTCAGTAGTTTTTACTAGTAGCTACTTTGGATCACCTCTGATTAAATTTAAATCCACCGTTACCTGTGTGTTGGCTGCAGACATGGCAAACAATTTGCTGCAAAGAGACAACGAATGTCTCTGTATTTATGTGATCTGTTTGGAAGACCCATTATTGCCCCCTATGTTTTCCATTCCTTAAGCCTAAGGAGCTCCAATTTATTCAGTCTTTCGTAGCAGGTTTCACTGTGTAGATTATGCTGTTAATCACATGTCATCTTCTCTAAAGTTTCTTCTGTAGCTCCCATCTTTCTCAAAGTAAGAAAACAGAGACCTTAATTAAAAAAGAAAGTGCATAACCTGATTTGCTACTCAAAATTCCCATCTCAGAATTTTGCATCTCATAATTAAGTAGTACTGATGAATTTGTACATCAGTATAAGACATTATGTGTTACTTTTTGGTTAGTTTTATTACTATGTTCTTACATAACTAGATTAAACCTTCTTACGCTACGTCTAGAACTCTTACTGAGAAGATTAAGGGGTGTGAAATTACTTTACATTCCCTTCAATCACTTAAAATATTATTTTATCTGAAACCATTCTTGCTGCAATGAGGTTTGGCAGCTAGAAAGTTCTCTCTGCAACAGGTCAACACTTGTCACTATTATATCAGTTTCTATTTTTGCATAATGAAATATTTCTCATGTTAGTGGTGACTTGAGTTGCTTGCAAGCGAATAGGTTTTAGTTGTTGCCTGCATGAGAGTCTTTGGCTTTTTAAAAAAGCGTACTGAACCATCATAGAAATGATTAAGAAATAGTCCAGGCAAGTGAAACCTGACCTCTCTGATAACAAAGGACTATTAGTTTTATAATAAGTAAGTTTTACTGCAAACCAGCGTCAGACCAGAAAAGCGTCTCTCTGTATAAACGTTATAATTTGATATCTGTGGTAGAGCTACGTTACTGTGTAGTGTAAGTACGAACAGGGAATATTCACTGAAAAAAACACAGACTGAAGAATAGCTCATTTAGTTGGTCAAATTGTGAGCCAGTGGTGTTCTGTTCCTGGATATGAAAGCAAATGTAACAGCCAGAAACCAAGACCTTGTTGCATGTTACTCATAATTTTGACATTGTGTGGTATTAGGTTGCACAGCTATTGGATTTAAAAGGCTGATACCAAATGGGGTACCCACAGAAAAAGGACGTATTAAATACAGAGACATCTGCTCCTGTTTTCAAATAACACTGGAGAAACGGGTAACATATCACACCAGTGCAGATGCTTTTTATTATTCACAAGTTACAATTAAACGCAGTTTTTTCTGTGGTCGGTGATGAAAGTGTGAGAGCAACCTCGGAGTGGGGAAGTAGATTTCGGATTATGTAGACCATAGCTGACTATTACAGAGCCCCACCACAGACCCCACGCTGGCTTGGCTTTTTGTGTTGTAGTGGTGTGTTCAGCCCGTGGTTTGCAAACCACGTTCCACCACGGCCAGCCCCGTGGTAAGGTGAGCTCCCTGGCACAGGGACTGCGCGTGTTCTCTGCGGCCAGGGGCAGAGTGTGCAGGTGTCAGTCTTTTGCTGTTATACAGTCATGTTTGAGGCAAAATTATGAATGGGAGTTAAGTGTTCAGGAGGTCATCCTTTGACGGGGGGAGAAGTGACAGACAGAAAGGAGTGTCTTTCCAAGGCTCATTTTGAGATAGCTACACACTTGAATGGGGATGGAGAGGTATGGCAAGCATTTGTTTGCGGACAGTGCCTTTTTTTGTTTGTCCCCTAATTGAACTGCTACGTGCGTGTGCTTGTTGGTACAAAAGTTATTCAAAATACATGTAAACTATTAAAAGATGCTCATTTAAAAGAATGTTCGATATATTAATAATTGTGAGAATCCAGGCAGTTGAAGCCTGCTTTGAAAACTTGTGATTCAGCCAGTTGGACAAGGGAAGCCACAGGAAAACCTATGTGTTTAATGAAAATGGATCTTATTTCTGTTCAACAAAGTTGAGCACCCTGCCCAGCGTGAAACATTGAGAAATCGTGGCTGTGTTTGGCTGCAGGGATGGGTGAAGCTTGGGGCACAAGCCCGCAGGAGATGGGGATGGGTGATTGTAACTTCTAGGCTGTGCTGATATCTTGCCAGCCACAAGGTCAGGATATTTAAATATTTGGCCATGGCTTGAGGGCTTAACTCTCCTTATGGTAACAGTCCCTGCCCTTCCTAATCCTTCCTAGCTTCCTTCAAGAGAAACCCCCCTATTTTTGGGGATTCCTCTTTGTTTCACTTTCCCTGTACTGCTGAATGGTGGGTGAGTGTGGGCTAAGTGGCAGTGAGCACCCGGGACCAACAATTTTTCCTGTCTTACTGAATTTGATGGGCATTTCTGTGAATGTAGGATTGGGCAAGTCACCTTGAATAGCTCTTTTCTTCCAAGCATTAATATGGGGGGATGGGGAAAAGTGGTAATGGAAGAGATAACTATTGCAGTATTTTTGGCTGGTTGGAAATCAGCCTGTCCTCTTACGTTATTGCTTTCCTAAAAAGTTCCACATTAGATGCGAGTTCCTGAAATGTTATTGCAACCACTAGCAATCTCCACTGTTGAGGCATCAGAGTGGAAGGGAGCAGTCACTGTCTGTTGACCCTAGTTCGTCACCAAAAATGACCTTACTTCCTGACTTTGCTAATACTATAATAGTTTTCAATCTCTACATTTCCAAGCTTTGCATTATGCAGTGTTTTCCATTGCTGAGAGCTAAAGGAAATCTATTCCTATCCAGATAGTCCAAAAAAGACTTTTGGTGGGAATGGCTAGTGGCTGTAGGAGCCCTCCTCCTACACTGGCAGAACAGGCAGCTGTTTGATGGGGAATGAATAAGAGAAGGTACTTCCTGTGTCCTTCAGTTTCACTTGTGAATGGATTAAAAAGGATATCAGTGTTCTCCTGGTATTACAGCATGAATTCTCGTTCCTAAGTCAATCTCTTGTGTCTGCAGGTTCCCCAGAGGATAGAAGAGCAAAGCGATGCACCGGAGGATAGCAGCGGGGGAATCCCAGGCATGTGGGGCAGCTGGGGGCCCTGGTCTGCCTGCTCTCGGAGCTGCAGTGGTGGGGTGATGGAGCAAACGCGGCCATGCCTCCCAGCCTATTACCGGGAAAGGGGCTACCGGCGGCCAGGCCGGCAGTACCCGGCCTCTGAGAGGACTCTGGCTCATCAGAATGCCCGCCACCACGAGGACTCGCTGTCTGCCTATCCTGGCCATGTCATTTCTGCCATCCGCACGTCTGTGCCACTTCACAGGAACGAGGAGCAGCTTTGGGCTGGCCTTCGGGCTCCTGCTCCTTCCGGAGGCGGAAACACCAGCCAGCTGAGCAGAGGGGCGCAGAGGGGCAGCAGGCACTCCCAGTCCCAGAGGCAGAACGCCAAGCCAGAGAAGAGGTACGTGTCGATGCGCATTTCGGCCTTGCTGTGAGTGATGTATCTTAAGAATGACGTGTCAGATCAGAGTTGATATTTTGTAAATACTTATGGAGAAGCTATTAAAGACTAAGACTGACTTTTACAATGTTTACCATCTTCTGTGGAAGGCTACTCTCCCTGTTGACTACTTGTATGATAATACCGAAGGACAGATATAATTATTGTTCACTTATGCTAGGCAGATTATCTAATTTCTCTTTAAGATTTGTTTTATGATTTATTGAGATATTTTTCCTTTTCTGCTGCAGTGTCATTTGACATTTCCATCTTTGCCATAGTAAAAAAAATCAGAACAAGTAATAGCTCTAAACTTCAGCAGCCATTGTGATTTTAATTGTTTGAAAAAAAGATTAATCAAACTGTTTTTCATAAAGAATGGCCAGCTGTCCGTTCACTTTCTTCTAGTCAAAACTCTAGGTTTATTTTGTATTTTTCAAAGAGTTTTTGTTTATGGGCTTTTTGTTTTCTCTTTTCCCTTTTTTGTTTTCTACTACCTCTTTTAGCAACATTTCCTATTTGATGAAACTAAAAATGTGGCTGTTTAGTACATAGAATATTTTAAACACCGTATGTTTATATACATTTAATATCAACTGTTTAATCTTAAAGGCTGGGTGGAACTGTGCTGTTACAATTAATTCTCCAATTTCTGGAAAAACGCTTTTTTTTTTTTCTTCTTAGATACCTGTCTATCAGATCTTTTTATATATGTATGAAAGGAAAAATAGATGTGTTTCCAGTTTGGAAACTGAGAAGAAATGAGTATGGAGATCCCTTGGGAGGAAGTGCTCCCGAAATGTCTCTATTCTGTCTGTCTTTCCTCAGAATACGTATTCCAGTGGTTCTCTGGTTCTTTGCCTCTCAGCTCTCTTCTGGGAGATGCATGGGGAGATTTCTTCTTTGGGTAGTTAACAAAAAACCCAAAACAAACTAAACAAAAATAGAACCCCAAACCCAAAACAAAAAAAATCCTCCGTCATATTATCTGTTTCTTTAAGATTCTTAGGTGAAGCAGTCGGCTGTAATCCCCTTTTTAAAAATGTCTTGCTGACCCAAACAAAATAAAAGAATGTTACCTTGAGGCAATATTCCAGCCTGACTGGAATAAGACAGTAGGACTCTCTGTTGCCGGTGATAAAGACATCCACAGCCCCTGCAAGAAATTCTCTCTCTCTAAAAGAATATTTGAAAATAGAAATTAACCTGTTAGCCTCCTGTTTGTCTCAGTGAAGCATAGATTTCAAGAAGCAGGACCAGCTGTTCAGATTTGATGTCCCTAGGTATTGGCCATTTCCTTTAGTCACTCCTTTGCCTTTCTTTCAAACCCACGCAAATGGATAGCCCAGACCTAGTGAGTGTAACTTCGATACAGCACTGATGATCTTATAAAAATTCAGAGAATGCCAGAGGCAGGCTTTTAGTAGCAGCGTTAATAAGACTGCATTGAGACAAAAGTCATATTTTCTTTTTTCTGTTTTCCCACTTAATAATTTCCTATAATGCATGTCTGTTCTCAGCGTGCGTGTAATGGGTGCAGGTTGTAGTATATGGCTGGGCTATTACTAAACTGGAAGCCTGGCCTTGAACCATCCGCGCAAAGCCTTCCGAAGGCATTTTGCTCCATCCCCTTGGCACCCTTTGCCTCCAGGGGAATCCCAGGCTGCTGGGGCCATCCCCGCCGCCTGTCCCTTGCTGCTCTGGTGGCCTCTGCAGGCCAGGAGAGACTGGAACACTCAAAGTTGTTGGACGGCAGTTACGGCTGAAATACAAGACGACAATGAGCAGAAAATAAGATTGATTGTGTGCAGAAGTGAAGCTACGTTATTTCCTAATAAATGCCTTGCCGCCTGAAATATTAAAATGCTCATAATATCTGCTGTGCCTCCACTTTCCTGTATGATGGAGGCCTTTGCTTTTGAAAATTCCTGTGCTTTCCCAAGCACAGTGTAAGCTTCTGTACCGCAGTTGATTTTCCACCCCCCCACACACACTGCCCCTTGGCAAAAGACTGTGAATTCAAGGTCAGGGTTTTAATCTTATTTGCGTAATAAGTTATTTCCATCTTGTGTTAGGAGGGTCCCTGGTGGCTTTAAAGGCTGTTGTATTGCATAACTTTCAGATTCTTTGGTGGTGACTGTAAAAACAGAATGAGAACAAAAAAGGTTATTTGAAAATTAAATTATTAGAATGACAAAACTGATAGTTTAATTTAAAAAACCTTCTTTACAAAGGAGATTACTGGTCCTCCCAGATATATGGGAAATGGATTTCAGAATGTAAGTTACTCTAGACATTATTTTTGTACTGTAGAACAATGTTCAATGTTTGCTAAGGGGGTTATACTGGAAATTTGTGTCAGACGGTTAAAAAAACCTCAGCCCATCTGTGTTTTCACAGTATGTAGTCAGTGAAAACTTTTTGGAGTTTTCCTATGTACTGTACTGGACTTCATATAAAAGCTATAATTTTAGCAGCCTTCCATAAAACAATAAAAGAAGAATGGATGTTTGTGTCTGAGATAAGCTCACATTTGATAGCATGGTAAGATGAAATTGGATGGCTTCCAAGGCAAATACATCTTGACAGCCACAGCAGTCATTCACAGCAGCCAAATATGTTTGTATCATTTAGCAACAAGTGGAAAAGTTCTCTTACCTGCTTCCAGGCAGCTGACAAAGAACTGTTCAGTTCCTTTAGCAAAATCAAAATATAATTTATATATCATAAATTTTTACATACCTTGTCTGTGAAGAGGATATTCACATTTTCAGCTTTTGAAAGGTAGTGCACATGTCGTTTAGAAACCAGGACTGCACGTGAAGCTCAGGGAGCAAGACATTCGAGGTACCTGCAATTAGAAGCCTAATTTAAAAAGTTGAAGTGCTCCCCTTTTTGTCATAGTGCTCTAAGTAGAGTTCTGCATAATTGAAATGTGTTAGGAATTTAGTCAGTCACTGGAATGAGGGTGGAAACACAAGAAGCAAGCTGATGGTTCTCTGGGTTGTCCGCTGGGTTGCCTCGGCGAGAAGGAGCTCTTCTCACCTTCCAAGAGTTGAGTTCCCATTAGCACAGCCTTCTTTTTTATTTCACCTGGATAAAATGCATGGAGCATACCATACAGTGAGAACAAACTGGAATGAGAAAATAGAGGAAAAAATATCAAAGCATTTAGACATCTTTATAGAGAGGCACGTATGGAAAAATAGTAAGGGCATGCAAAAGGATAACATGCTTTAAGAGAGAAAACACATCTCAAAAGGAAATATCATTCATGGACTAGGTTTTTGTGTTCCTTAAATGTTGCATTTCTAATTCTCTATTTTGGTGACAGAGAAGACATAACAGCAATTTTACATAGACATGTTGAGTGTTAGGATGCTTACAACTGCTGCCTTCACTTTCTGTAAAAGTTGAGTTGCATGGTGGAGCAGCAAAGCTTCTGTGTCCACTTCTGTAAGCAGGATGTGTACTTTGTATGTGCTTCTTAGGAGCAGAAAGAAAAAGCTACATTTATCACCAGAATAATGAAATAAGTAAAGCAGGCTTGCTTAAATAGTGGAAGTCTAAAGAAATATGTTAATGAGGAAAGGGCTTCCCTAAGGCTCTTTTTCTATTTGGAAGAGGAATGGGAAGAAAGGTTTGCACTGAGGAAATAATCCAGAAATCATCACCTTCTGCCCACGGCTGTGGCTCTGTGGTCTTTATTCTGCTGCCAGCAGCTGACGTCAGAGTCTGCTGTGCTGCTTTGTACCCTGTGTAGGGTCACTTTGCATCTCTAGGCCTGTGAGCAATGGGAAGGAAGAATGTATCGTGTAATGTCAAAACAGAATTTCCTTTCCAAAAGTATTTCTTTTGCCCCCTCTCACAGATGCTTTGACCAGGCAAATGTAGGTCACTGAGTTGGCAGGTCTACAGTTAACCTTTACAGGGACAATTCAGTTGTTCTTTCCTTAACCAGTTTAAGCATCATTAGCTGCATGTTCGATGTAATTTTTGTGACCTGTTCGACTCGGTTCCAGTTCGTAGAGGTGGACAAATGTGTGATTGCTGGACCTTCAGGTTCAAGAAGGTATTATTTTCTCAAGTTCTGAGGCTTTATATTTATTGCCATGGGTGTTTGCTTTTCTTAGTATTTGGAATGAAACCCAGCTCAAGTGCTTAGCCATCCCTCCTTTCGTTATTTCTCTAATAGAATGAAAACGTGATGCATTTTACCCTGAACTCAGTATGGTTATAAGAGCTTATTGGGGGTTGGTGTGTGTGCAGGAGGAAGACAAAGGGAGAGGATTCGATCCTTTTCTCAGAATAAATTTTCCAGAAATCTAAGAGCAGCAGTAGTAATCAAAAAAATTCATTTTGATAGCACATGGGGAATTTTAAGCCATATGAGAAAGATGTTTATTTTCCTTCTGGATAAAATTCCAAACAGGTTCTAATAGCAGTAAAGACCTCTTGAGGTATTTCCTGGCAAAATGAAGAGCTAGCTGGGGCGGTTGTGGCCTCAGGTTGACTTTGTGCTGTCCCACCTCTCATCTGGTTATTAATCCCCCTGATAGGCTCTAGGTCTTACTTATTATTACCTAATTAGTATCAGCTTTTATTATGCTACTGTGAGCATGCTTTGCATGGTATTTCCAAAAATGTAAACCTAACGTGATACTATAATGGCAAGCCACTCGAGAAGCTTTCTTAGTCGTCCTGCTGAACGTTTATTTCAACCCTTCCTGGAGCGGGGTGGCTGGCGGAGGGAGGGGGCGCGAGAAGGCTGTGACCATTCCGTCAGGTGTGAGGTTGCCTTTTACTGATGAATTATTGCCCGGTCAGTAAGGGGTAGAAACACAACAAAGCTCCCATCACAGTTGTAATGCAGCTCAGCAGTTATACGGTTACTTGCGTTGAATTCCTGCTGTTTTACCTGCCAACTGCATGGTGACATTATTCAATCAAACCTTCAAGATGAAGCTAAGGGGAAAAACTCGTAGACTTGTAACTAAATTTCCTAGGATTAGAGGTGTTGTTCAACTTGCAGGAAGAGAGGACTGTAGTATTTGAGATCAAATTCTGGAATCCTGTCTTGGTGTTGAAAGTGACATAAAAGAGGTTATACAGCACTTGCTGGGAGTTCAGCAAAAGCCAATTTAGTAAGTTATTACACTGGGTGTATTGCAGCTGTGCTAGACTGGGGTGTTAGTGGTGATCTCTGAGGATGGAAAATTTCATGTAAGATAGTCCACATGGATCTCCCTCCTATTAATCCAATTCATTAAACCTGCTCCCAAGAGGCAGTTTACTTAGTGACCTTATTCATTGATTCTGCTCTGTCAGAAAAATGTAAATCTTTCTTGCCCATAATGTAATATAGAAATGAGCGAAGAATCGCCTAGTTTTCCTACAGAAGATGCACTTTTTAGGTATAGTTGGGTACTTTGTGTCCTTTAGCAGTTGAAATTTTTAGGTCAAATATGCTCACAATAGTTTTAGTCCTCACGTATGTATATGATACATGGGAAGTTGTGAGTATCCACAAATCATGCTGTGGTTACCAAAGTTACCAGAAGTGTAAACCAAACTTCTTAGTTCCATTGTTTTGGTGACCTTGATAATGAAAATCAGTAAAATGAAGTGAATGCCTGCACTGATTTAATTGCAATGAAATGTGCTGATGTCGTGTGAATAATATGCTATAATGTGGCAAAAGAATTTTGTGGTGCTGGTTCGGCTCTCCGACGTGTGATGCACTCTGAGGGTGTGGTTTAGCTCTCGGGACCAAACATTTGACAAAGATAACTGCTCGCCGCTGTGAGGCTGTTTTCTAGGTCAATGAGCAGAGAGGCGTGCATTTTCATAACATAAAACAGAGTCAAAGAGCTCCCTTCTTTCATTTATGTTTAAGTGATTTTCTGCAAGTTGATTTAGAGCTGGTGAAAAGTGAGTCCGTGGAATGCAGAGCTGCACAGGGCTGTGGTACAGTACCGAGAGGCGACACACAGTGGCTTTTGATGAGAATCAACCAGACTGCTGAGGGCTCTCTCTTTTGGAAATACATTGCCGGAACCAGTAAATCATTCATTTTTGTTAAAAATTATTTTTGTGAAAGAATCTGCTAAAATACTGCAAGGTATAAACTTGATAGCTGTTACGACCAGGATAAGACAGTTTACTTTGTCACTTAAGCATGCCAAAAATGCATGGTGGATGGTCTTTTTAATGTAAACCTTGTTAAGTGTGTGCCTAAAAATGTATCAAACATGAAAGAAAACTAAGAGCAGAAGGAGCACTGTGGAAAATAAATGATTAAATTGGACAGTTTTTAGGCCACTTACAGTTTTGAATTATGGAGGAAGTACCAGGGATTAAAAATGTTACCTGAAATTATTTAGAGGATACTATTTTAGGAGTAATAAAAAAAAGAAAGTACACTAAAAAAATATATACCTGTACCTATCTTGTTAACAGAATTGTACGTAATTAGGGCCTGTTTTTTCCATTTGAAGCTGAAGTTTTGTGTCTGCAAAGACTTCTTGGTCTCCATGTATTTTTTTTTTCCTTAATTACATTTTAAATATTGGAGTGATATTTCAATACCCTCATTGCTGACGGGAATAGCTAGTAAGTCCTTTTACAGAATCGAGGCAACTCTAACTATATTAAATATTTGAACTGTATGTAAATGGGTGGTGTCCTTTAAAAGCTGTCAATTACAGTACCGTAATACTGCTAAATAGGTATTTTGCTGTGATCTAAAATATTAGGATAAATCTTGGTATGCTTATCCACAGAAATAGATTTAATTAAGTTAGAGTATACATAATTAATTTAGTTAAAGAGGATTTGGCCTACTAACTTAAGCATGTGGATAGTCCTGTTAAAACCATGATGGGTAGTAGGACTTAAATTTAAGATAAAGAGCTTTTGTAAGGATCTAAAGGGATTGAGCTCCTTTAGAACTAAGTTTCTAGTGAGAATCAATGAAATGCACTTTTGGAGCATTTTTTTTAATAGAAATGAATAACTGCAATGCAGAACCACAAATCAGTATAATTTAAAATGCATTTTGCAGTGATATGTAATGTGGAATGTTGTTTGGGAAACAAAGCCGTAAATCATATTCGTACTCTTTCTTATGCCTTTCCTCCCGCTTTTATCTTGCACGTAGAACTTGTGTTTCTGATGATATATCACTGTTAAGTTCAGCTTGAGTAGTGCTGGCTGTGGATTGATTGCTGTGTTGACAGGATAAAAATACAGCCGGCAACACTTTGGAGATTAGATTATAGGCATCTGCTTAATTCCCAAGTGAGAGGAATAGAAAAGAACCTGAAGAATGCTTGTGTGCTGGGCACCCAGAGCAGCATCGGACTACCTGTCCAGTTAGACCAGGCTCACTGAGAACATGATTTACTTAGCATATTAGAAGATTTATTCGTTAATTCCAGGACAGAATTCCTGGTAAAGCAAACCTCTGAAGATTTTGGGAAAAAAGCTTCAAACTTGATCAAACTGTCGTCAAAATTAAAAGAAAGCATTGATTTGACAGTTGTCCAAATGCTCTGTGATGAGGTTCTGTTGGCTTTCATAGCGGACGTTGATGTGGTTGGGCACGCAGGGAAAAAAACTGTCTTCCTCTCTTGTGGAATAATTTCTGCCAATAGACAAGACACAATTTTGCAAAGAAAAATCATGAGGCCTGCAATTCTTGTGCAGTTTTTCATTCACATCCTTGGTGAAATCAGCGGCTGAAGGCTGTTGCCTTCCTAGAACATGACATTACTCCTTGAGAAACAGAGTGAAAAGTTGTGAATTGAAAATGAGGGAAATTGGCAGTTTCTTTGGCTTCATTCTAAGAAAACATTCCTACAGTAGGACAAGTCTTCTGTGGTGTTGTAAAAGAGATTTTTTGCTAATGTTCAACCTTGCAGTGTTTCATTTACAAGAGGAGAAGTATTTTGATACTAGGAGATAAGTTGAATGAGATACTGCAGAGCTCATGTAAAATACATTTTATTCTGTCTGACATCAAAAGAGAAAGAAAAGGAGTTACGCTTCGGCTGGAAGTGAGCCAGGGAACCTCTGCTTAGAGAACGTTGGGAGAAATGTAAGGAGCAAGGAAGTGATGAAAAAAGGGAAAAAATGAAAAAGGTGTGTTGGAGGGAGGCTTTGTAAGGAGCACTTAAGAGAGCAGGTGGAGGCCCAGGAAATCTGTGATCTTACTTGTGTGTTTTAAAGATGCTGCATATCCTTGGTTCAAAGAAGGTTTTTATTCAATATAAATAACCAGCCCACCAGCTCCGAAAGTACTTCATTCTTAGTGAACCTCAAGAACACTTAAGGTTCAAAGCGTTGTTTTTAGCATGAACTCTATGAGGCAGTGATAATGCATTTATTTGCCAACCAAGGCACACGTAGGCTTATGGCTAAAATTAGAAAAAGCTACTACAACAAAATTCCTTCTTGTCACTCCGTGTGCCGTGAGGGGCCAGTTCTCACTATTCTCAGCTGACTTATCCTCAGCATGAGACAGATTGTTAGTAGTTAGACCAATAAGAATACTAGCTAACAATAATTATTTTAAAATGTTTACTACAATCCTTACACTAATAGCACAAAACCTGATTTTCAGACTTGTCTGGGCAAACGCATTTTTGAATTCAAGAATATATTTAGGTTGGCTTAAGTTTAAAAGGCCCCATCATTTTTGTTATCAAAATGCTAAACAGATTTGTCTGAACAATCAGGAAGGCGTGTGTGCTTACAAGAATTCTGCCCAGAGAAAGAAGATTGCCAGATCTGCATTAAACAGCTGTTATGCCTCTACTTGAGATGAACACAATAGATCAGAGATGTCTACTGGCTGTGGTCTGACATGAAGCACTTAATGCAGCTACGTGCTTTTCAACATACCTTTTTCTGTTAAGCAGTAATTTGCCTTCAGATGATAGCTGTTCGTGGTGGCGTTTTCCCCCCTTTGCTTGTCCATAGCACATGCAATCTTCATCCTAACTCACTGCAAATATGGCTGAATACTTTATTTTCCTCTTCGTATTCCCTCCTTCTCTTCTTCAGTCCCGTAAAGAACTGAACAATGTTTTATTATTAAGCGTTTATTTGATATACAAGGCCGTATAGCCAGAGTGCCCAACAGGTGATGGAGCTGGTGAGATTTACTTATCCTTGCCTTTTTGATACTTCTCCCTTTCTGTTGCTTCTAATTCTTGAAGGATTATTTAGGACCTTTCTCCTAAAAGTACTGTAGGCAATCATTGATTGTTATCTTTTTATTAGAAGCAATAAAATAAAAGGCTTGGTCTGTGTTAAATAGTTTTATTAACACAAGTGGGTCAGGAGTGGCAGAAATCTGACTGACATAAAGATATGCAGCCGAAAGCCCTTGTTTAAAATTAACTGGCCTAACACATGAGGGAGCATGTTGGGAGCATGTTGTATCTCACCCTGAGCTGATCTGGCTGATACAGGAGGAGAAACTCTTCTCTAAATGGAACAGATGTAGGATATGAACGTAGCTCTCCCCAGCCCTAAGCTGCCTCTGCACACCCAAGGACTGTGTGGACACTGGGAAGGAAGTACACCTGACAAACCACCGCATCTTTGACCATAAACATTAATTTACAGGCAATGGAAAATTAGCATGACTGTTCTGCTAATACAGTCATATTTGGCTCAGCTGAAAAAGAGAGTGCTTTTAAGAAGATTGATGTAGAAGGGAACTGATAACTTCCTGAAGGGCCCAAGCATGTGCAAAAAGCACTGGATTTATGCCAAGTGAGAAACACTGAGTAATCCTACAGAATGAAATCCCAGGCTTCTTTGTCCTGTCACCTGTTTTTCAAACATTTGGTGTTTTCTCCTCTCTGGGACTTGGGCTTCTTTTGATGTTTAACTATGTATTGCATAGTCAAATTAGCAGTAAAGTGTTATTTTAACAGCTTCACTTGTGAGCATGATAATGCTGGTATCTCAGTGCCAGTGGCTGAACTTCTTTTTGAAATGTACTAGAATCCTTTGTAAACACAGCTATTTTAGGAACTGTGCTGGTGGAAGGCATAGGGGGCTTTGCTCTGCTGCCAATCTCTTGTAATTATTTCTACTAATGCTGGGGAACNATCCAGTCACACCATCATAGATGGTGTGAATCATCATAGAATCTAACACCTTGCTGGAAGAGCTTTGTCAGAGTTGTCTAAAACTCACATATTGCTCAAATTGTGTCTTCCCTATTTGTCTGGGGGCTGTTGACTGTGGTTCATACACTCAACTTCACTCCTGTAGCTACACATGCTCAACATCCTATTCAAATGCTCTTCCTAACCATTGCTACGTTAAGAAGGATGACTCTGTTGGTTTTCAGCATATGTGAAGTCTAATGCTGCAAAATTTCAGTCTAGCTTAGGTCTGGCTAAGTAGACACAAGGATTAGGGGTGTGCTGTTACTGGCTAATTCTTTTTTCCTCCTTTACTTGCTGCATTAAATGAGAGTGCATCTCAACTCTGACCTGGGTCATGATAATGTGCATTAAAAAAAAGAAAGACCAATAAGGAGGAGCTTCCAAGCCATGCTGCAGGGAGGAGTAGGTTATGTGCTTTTTAATGAATATAGGTAATCCTAATGAATGACAGTTAAGGAAAAGTCCTGCTGGCAAATGGAAACTCCCAGTAGCCAGCCAAAAGAAGCCATCAGGGCTTGACCTACTTTCATCTTCTACCAGCAGATTAAAGCTGAGTTGATTTAGCATAAAGCAAAAACGGTGTCAGCGAGTTTAGTTTAATTCTGATTTTTAAGTTAATGGCAGATTTTGTCTGATATTCCTCCTCCTTTCTTTTCCCTGATTCTCCTTTCCCATTGTTTTCTCATTGTGTATGGACCCTCATAACACTCTCTCCCTCGTTGCTGCATGATACAATAAATTCTGCCTGACACTCCCCAAGAATTGTTAAAGTTAATTACCACCAAGCTATTTTTACAAGCTTCTTTTTTACATTGCAACAAAGTGCATTCCTAATTTATAAGGATGTTGCCAAGTGTGAAAGATGCTTTAAGGCAAAACAGACAGTGTTCAGAATGGTTTCAGTCCAGGCAATATTGGTTCAAATGAATGCATTAACACTGATAAAGATGTTAATAATTAGAGGTTGTGTGTTATACTCTGTTTCCAGAAGTTTATTTGTTGAAAGAAATGCGATGTTACCGGCTACAAAAAGTTAACCTTCCATTTCAGAGGAAGTGTTTTTCCATGAAAATTCCAGGTTATACTTACTGCATAACCTCAGCAAACTGAAACTTATATTCAGTGGTACTTGGCAATGTCTTGGGTTATTCTGGCCCTAACTGTTCTGGTGGAAGAGGCAAAGGAGAGGACTCACTCCTGATGAGCTTGATGCAACCGTGGGCATATCCTCATAAGGCTGCTGGAAACTTAGACTAGCAGAAATGGGGCCTCATTTCTTCATCAGTGGAGGCTCAAGCAACGCTTCCAAGTTACAGTGGAGAAAAAGAAGGCAAGACAAGACAGGAACTAACAGTAGGAATGTTGTTACTGCTTTCACTTCTTAGGCGCTGTTGGATGTTTCTTGCAGCAATCAACAATTTCACAACAAAAAAGTCTTGACTTCCCTCAAAACTAAGTTTTTCTAATTTTTGCAAATAATTTGATGAGATTACAACAGCTTTTGGACACTTACTGCCTTCACCCGTGGGTCTTTATGCCCATTTCATCATTTTTTACAGTCTGAAGAGTCACAGTTCATGTCACCATTTTTTGCATGTCCTTTGGTTCTTTTCAGTTCCAATTCGTGACCCTGAACTGGAGATTAGCAGTCGAACATCAGTCTCATTTTTGACCTTTTGCATGACCTCTCTGAGTTTGCCAGGCAGCAGTTCTTCTGGGTGGGTTGGACGATGCATCTAGGGGTTCCTCTCTGGAGAGTCCAGTGCTTGTTGCTGCAAAGTTTAGTGTTCGGAAGGCTGGGAGACAGGCATACTACTTTTCTCTACTATAACCACCCAAACCCTACTTCAGCAATGACCATTATGGTCACAGAGCAGATTAACGGGTATAAACAGCTCAAGAGTGCTGGTCGCTTATCTGCCAGGGTAAATCATCACTCTTGTTCACACATCCTTGAGCCAGGAAGGGTTGATTAAAAGCCCCCGTGGCCATAAAGCTAGAATGTTAAGTAAAAGACTTTCAATGTTCCCATGTAAGAAGAGTCTTGAGAGAATTTAAGACTTGCGAAGAAAACAAATGCAAGAAAAAACAAACCCAAAGAAAAGTCTTTTTTATCTGGTGGCTGTCTGACATCTGTAACACTTCGGTTTCTAGAAATTAAGTATGTCAATTTATAACCCCTGGTTTTCACTGCAGTTCAAGTCTATTTTATATATATTAAAAATATAAATATATTTTATGGACAGAAAGAAAATTACCTTCTTTTAATGATGTCTCCCTTCCTGAGCTGCAAAGGTTACCCAAACCATCTGTATTCACACATTGGTCTGAACTGGAACAAATCTTTTTTGCCAACTTATTCTTCAGGCTGCAGCTTTAGAAACCAAGGCCTGATGCGATGTTGAGCTGTAGAGGATGGCAAGAAAAGCAAATGCAAATGAGCCTATTGCTTGCAGATAAAATTCCAGTATTGGCCCTCTTGAATAGTATGACCCAACCGTGGTATTATTGATTTTGTGATTTTTCGCTTGTAATTTGGAGCTGAGTTTCTAGAGTGAGTCCGTTGTGTTGCTGTGAGAGAGACAAAACTACCCTCCAGGGAGTACCAGCTGTTTGGGAGTGCTCATACACGCGTAATATGGCCCAAAACCCTGGGTCTTCAGTAAGTGACAAGAGATCTGTGCACAGGCAGACCTGAAACTTCTGCGATTAGTGCTGGGGACTGTTAAGCTCTTGTGTAATGTTTTAGTAATGTACACCGAAAGGGGGGCTTTTATTCTGGCAACAAATTGGAGGCTCATGGCTTATTAATTAAATATATTGCTAATCCACACTTCATATAGTAAAAAAAAAAAGATTAAATCTGCTGGCCAAAGAAGAGACAGTAAACTGTGTACCATAATAATAGTATTTTCCTGCATTTGTCATCTTTTCCAGCTCTTTCATTAATGTTTTGATGTTCCTTATCCTTTTTCTGTTTCCATTTTTGTTTCTTAAGTAGCAAATGAAGCAGAACCACAGGAGGCCTTTTAAATAGATACAAAATGGTTAATGTTCCTTGCCCTACCGAAGTCAAATTTTCTTCTCTCATTACTCAAGTCCACAGTAGGGATTTCCTGCTGTTACGTATCTCAAGCTCCTCAGAAACATGGTTATGAATATCAGAAATATACAGCCTTGACTCTCTGAATTTAGGTTTTAAAGGAGAGTCCTAGGATTTAAAAGAACAACCTCCACCGCCCCCCAGACCCCTGCTTTGTACCACACCAGCCATTTGCCTTTGCCAGTTGGCACTGACCTGCCGTGTGACTCTCGGCCGAAGAGGGCCCAGGATAGGGTTCAGCCAGTAGACTTCTTCAGAGATTCCCAGTACTCCAAGCAAGACTACAGCTTGTGCATGTTTTCTGTAGAATAGACTGAAATTTCTGGTTACCTGTTGCTTTGCAGTGAGTAACTTTGACAAATAGCAAGTCATGTAAGTATCTAACTGCTCCTTTACTTACTAATTCAGTAACTGTTTTCTCTCTCTTTCTCTGTTTATAGAAACAGAAACAGAAATCCTATTGGTCCAGGAAAGTACGGATATGGAAAAGTGCCATACATTTTACCTTTACAAACTGATACTGGTCAGCAGCCTCAGAAACTTCGGAGGCAGAGACAGTCATCAAGGAACCACGTATTTCATCAGAGTCCAAGCCTCGTGAACGCTTACAGCCAGGCAGCTAGTCCTTTGCTTCAACATGGGAATCTTTATCAAGAAGAAAGTGGGGCTCAGGCTGGACATCAAATCCTGGGACCCTCAGTTTATCAGTCATCGTCGTTCCCTGTATCGCAGAGCCTGTTTCACAGCAGCGACTCCAACCATCACGGGTCTGTGTCACACCAGGCCCTCCAGGGCCAGCCCCAGCCTCAAAGGGCTGCAGCAATTGTGTGCGTTGGCGCCTACAAGCAATATAAACTCTGCAACACTAACGTAAGTCTGCTTTTCCTATATTTAATTTGTTGGACGGCTGTTGGTTTTCCCTAGGTTGCTCAGTGTTCACATAGTCATGAAGTGAAGTTGAACATTGTTTTTTATTAATTTAATGACATTTTTTTGTGGACTTATTTTAAAGTGTCTTGGGGAATACTGAAAGTAGATGCATAATGTTATAATTACCTTACACCTTACCTTCAAGGATTTTAAGCAGTCACTAAACCTGTGAATGCGTACGATTCTAATTTGATGGAGAGAGAAACTGAGTCACCGGCAAGTTTAGTATTTTTCCATGTAAGAAATGGAAAAATAGAGCTGGGATAGAGCACGTTAGGAAGGCTCCCTACTTCTCATTCCCATGAGATAAGGCTATCCTTCTGGGAGTGCCAGTCACGCTCTAAATAGCATGTAGAGCCAGCACGCAGTAGCCTGGACCACTCCAGTATCTTCCCAGGGTGCTGTGTGTGTTCTGTCACAGATGCTGCTTTTACCAGCGTTCGAGCTCTACATGCTTTGATTTTGGCATCCTAGTTTATTGGAGAGAAAATCTGTTCTGTGTTAATTTTTAAATAAAACTTACTCTGTTATTACTCCATTCAAATCCATTTGGCTGGGTGTAGCTCTGTGCTCTGGGGCAGTCTCCCGTTCTATGTGGGAGGCTAGTGAGGTTCTGCTGTTTCTCCCCACGAGCAGTTTTCACCCTGCTAAAAATTTCAGTTTCTGGCTGTGTCATTTTAATGTTTTCTAAAGTATTTCTTCCTAGTATTTGTGTCTTATCTGGGCTACTAATCTGACTTATGTCGCAATCTCAAAGAAGCTCGTGTTTGAATATTAGAAGCAGGATGTTAAAGAGTGGTCTCAACATACTGACACAAGAGGCCGTGTTTTTCTGTGTGGGTGCACATCTGATTCTTATGCCTCTTAGAAATCCCATTTCATTTAATGGGAGCCTGCATAGTGGAGATGTAGAAACAGAACATATGATCAGGGTAACAAAAACACCGCCTGAGCAAATTAGATGAGTGCCTTTTTGCCTCCTACTGTAGCAGTTATTACGTTTGCTTCATTTATTTATGAATAAAGTCCATTGATGGAGACTGGAGCAGCTGATTGAAGAGACCTACTGTCAGGAAAGTTTTAGTGTGTTTGTCTGAAATGGAAAACATGAAAGGGCTAGTCTGAACCTCTGAGAACAGTCTCTGGTACAAATTGCTCTTTTGAAAAACACTTTCTGTTTTTTGAAGGAAATGGGAAATGAACTTAGTGCAGGGCATTAATTTGGAAAGTTTTCTGTGCTGAACTTGCTCACTGGTGTCCAAGCGATATACAAATGCCCCAGTCTTTATTTCATCCCTTACTGCATCAAGGCAAAAAGTTGGCCAGTATTCTGCCTGACTGAAGAAACCTAACAAAATTGTTCCTAGGAAAGATCTCTTTTCAGAGAGAAGGGGTGGGAGGTGAGGAAGTTAGAAGTGAGGTGGAAGAAAGAAGCAATCCCAGATGACCGAGGTATGGAAGAGGGTTTGTAGGGGAAATTTGTTGAGAATGTCAAGTGGGCTGGAAAGCAGAGGACTGCGAGCTTGTGAGTTAGACAGTGGCAAGGCATGCAGGTCAGTGCGATGAACAGTCTGGCCACTGGCAAATTTCTTTTGATAGTAGGGGAACAGGAGTTAAAATACTTTCATGTTAATTTTAGCAACTGTTCTTTAAACAGAAGACTTCAATAGATGAAGAGGAGAAAATAGGTGAGCGTACTGTTGCTGCATCTTTGCCATTGTTGCATGTATAAATGCAGTTATTGAGAAATCATCATTTATATTACAGGAGGCTTAATAACCAAGAGAAATTGTAGATGGTGCAGCTCCTCCTAGGCACGGAACTCTACAGCGTGATATTCTTTATTTAGTGTCATTTCTGTTACCCTCAGAGAAGCTGTAATTGCTATTCAGGGTTATTTTTCTCCTTAGAATGTGGTAATTAATATAATTATAAAAAAGAAGTTGCTAAGAACAGTTTTAGTATAAAGGCCAGGATGAGAGCAAACCAAGGCCAATAGTGTTTCACTCTGTTTGCTTGTTCTTCCCGATTAAATGCTTCTGCACGTGGGCTTTAATTTAATTTATCGGCAGTGACATGTACTAGTGGTCTTGCCAGCATGCAGAGAACAGTATCTTTTTATTTCTTTTTCTTTTTTCTTTTTTAATTCTTACCGGAGCACACCAAAAATGAAAATCTCATTTATTGAGAGGAAAAGTATTCTGTTAACAGTTATCCTAGTATTTGTCCACACCCGCTACAGTTTCTCCTAAGGGCAGTTAATTAATGACAAATTAAGTCAATCTGCCTCGGTCCATTAGGTCATTTCCTCATTATTGTACATTTACTGTTTTTTCATTAATAGCGGAACTCATTTTACATGACTGACAGCTTGATTCAGAAAAGTTGCACTTGCGGGTTTTGGTCGGGGAGAGCCTCGGAAGTGCTTGTGTTTGTTCAAGTGTTTCTGTGGGTCGTTAAACCTATTTTCTTATTGTACAAGTGGCTTCCCCTCTTCAGCACCTTGCATGTCGGCTTTGTGCCTGCTCGCCTCGGAAGGTATGGCTGCTCTCCTCTCCTCCAGCAGGAGCCAGGCAGCAAACCGCTGTCCTTCACACATACACCGCGCTGACGGGTCTTCCCGAAACCTTAAGTTATTCGCAATGCAGTGAGATTCTTCAAATGTAGCCTGCATTCCTCCAAATCCGGGGAGCAATGAGTAAATCTTCCTTACTTCCCCCTACATTAAAGCAAAGAGAATTGTATGGGCGTGTGGGGGAATTAGAATTTGAATGCAAACTTGTTGGCGTTGTTTGTCACCAGAAAAAAGGAAGGAACTCGAATGGAACATTTGTTTGCTGAGCGCTTTTTGTTATTAACTGTCTCAAGCACTGCCAAGTCACTAGCTCTTCGGGAGTGCCTGAATGTGTGAGAACGTATTTGTAAATTAACTTCAGCTGAGGGTTGCTTGGGGCAGCGTAAGGGACGCTTTCAGGGTTCTGGACACCCAAGCCTACTTGTTTTGCAGTGTAAGTTTGGTGTTACAGAGTGCCCCTTTTTAAAGTCACTTTTATCTGATTTATTTTATTTTTTGTAAGACATACAGTGAATTATGGCTTATTGGTAAAGGCGTTAATTCTTAGTACGTCTCTACTTAATGTGCGGAGACCTTCTTGCAGCCTTTCAGTACTGAAAGGGGACTTCTAAGAAAGATGGGGAGGGACTTTTTACCAAGGCCTGTAGTGTCAGGACAAGGAGCAACCATTTCAAACTAAAAGAGAGCAGGTTTAGATTGGACATAAGGAAGAAGTTATTTACTGTGAGGGTGGTGAAACACTGGCCCAGGTTGCCCAGAGAGGTGGCAGATGCCCCGTCCCTGGAAACAGTCAATGTCAGGTTCAACAGGGCTTTGAGCAACCTGGTCTGGTGGGAGGTGTCCCTCCCCAGGGCAGGGGGGTTTGAACTAGATGACCTTTATTAGGTCCCTTCCAACCCAAACTGTTCTGTGGTTCTATATTGTCCTTGGTGGTGAGTTCAGGTGGTTACTCTGACAGCTTGTTACCTCTCCCCTTCTGCAGTTCCCACTTTCCAAATTGCACCAGTACAGGTGAGTCTGAAGTCACATAATGATCATGACCACTTAAATGCTTTGGTTAGAAAACCTGTAAAATAAAATAGTGCCTCTTTCAGCGATTCTGTTATAGTGCAGCAAGGAGTATGAAAAAATAGGCAGAGGAATTCATACGTGAGTTTCACCACGAAGAGCAACTTAAAATGAATGTGAAACCTAAACTATCTTTAGCTATGGACTGAGGTATGGTTTTGACCAAGTTTATATCTTTACTTGTATATGAATTTGCAAAAACTAAGATAAAATGTATGAAAGACTAATTGCTCAGAGCTCAGCGAGGTATTTATGGATGAAGTTTTCCTGAGCTTGTCCAGTTTCATCCACAGTTGCTAGCTTGCCCTCTGGTTCATGTGGATTACTGTCACGTCTCCAGTTAGACTGTGTTGTCTTTCCCAGTGTTTTATGTGACTGACATTTAGCAAGAAATCAGTTGTGTGTTGGAGAAGTATCTAAACAGCATCAGAAAACAATGGTTACTTTTACTTTCTTATCCTGACTCTTACAGCTGTGCATGGTATTATTCCCGTAGCACAGCTATGGAAAATCCAGCTTTTGGTTCTGAATTAGAGTTCTCTACTTGGATCTGTGCTCCTGTGTGCAGAGCACTTGAGAATGGCACCTTAGCAGATACAGCGAAGTATCGGAAAAGACAATTCTGGAAATGGAAAGAGGTTTTACGGTTGAAGAGATGAGGTGAGGTAAAGGGCACATGGCCAATCTCCAGCTCTATCCTGATGGGATAAATTAATAAATTTAATTTCCTATAGAATATTAATGATGATGATACTAATTTTGACTGGTGTGAGTTGAAACTTTTCGTTGGAAGGCTTTTTTGGATGCAGAACCCTAATTAAATAGAATTGAAAAGTTCTGCAGAAATGTATTGAGTCTGTTAAAACCTGATGTGCTTTTCTGTTGCCTAAGCGCATAGGTAGGCACTGCCAGGCTCTCTTGGCACTCGGAATCTCAGGCCATTTCACCAGCTTGCTAGCATTCTGCCCAAGTGTTTTTGAAAGTTTTCCACTCTATGGAGAATGAAACATTTCCAACATTTTAAGTTTTCAAAAAGGTAGAAATGGAAATGTTGAATTTTGTGTGGAACAGAGAGTGTAGTTTCCAGACAGGTGTTTTTAGAAGTGATATGGGGTGCCGCAAGAATGTGTGCACTTTTTAATATTGTTGGGATGCTCAAATACTGAGGTAAAGATAAATAGAAGACTATGTATTTTGTATTTTTAAGAGAACTTTTTTTAAATTTTAAACTGAAAAGCCCCTTCTTATTCCCAAAGAGCTACTGTGTGGTTTATTTATTCTCGTTTTGAGATTTGTGTAGAGTAGGTGTTTAACATAAGTGGCGAGGTGCGGTTATGATGACATATCTTTTCCTGAGGAAATTTAACCTTGACTTTATGTGAGGAATTTTCCCTGCAAACACTGTGGGTTTGTATGTACGTTTGGTAGTCTGACATTCCGTGGGTGTATAGGAAATTTATTAAAAGCTTACATTACTTTGGGTTGTGCTGCCCTTTCTTTGACTGCTTTGATATTTGCAGCTGAATTTTATAAATATTAATTCAGAATGCGTTGCCACTAACATGGGCTTAACTTACCAGGCGCTGGCCCAGAGATACCACTCATAAAATGTCCTACATCATTTGATCATTTGTCTCTTGTATACGAAAGAGTCACAGAGAGACATCTTAGATAAAGCTCTCAGACCACAGTTGTTTCATCTACAGTGTGGCTTTATGACGTCCTCTTCAACAACTAAGAAACCTGTAACGGAAAATATGTTGTATTATGAAGTTCTTATTAGAACTTAAATATTATTACGAGAAACTATCTGTCTTAAATCTTTAGTAAAAATATGCTGGGATAACTTTAGAAAGTCTCTCAAATAGTTGTTTTTTTTTTTTTGTTCCGCAATAAAACCTGACTGCAGGGTGATTTAGATGCATTGCCTGATTATTGCTCCAACATAACCTCTGTGCCAAGTTTTGAAGAGGAAACTAATCAAGGAAAATTGTGACTTCAGAGTTGCAACCAGACGGTTGCATTCCTGACATATTTGTAGATTTGTTTAATAGGGTACTGTAAATTTGAGTAGTTGTCATTTATCGATATAGGCAAGTGTTGTGGGAGATATTTTAAGGCATTCCAGCTTGTCTTCGTTTCTTTTTGTCAATCCATATTGACAAAAGTCTTTGTCTGAAATTCCGGTGCATAATTATTCAACACTCCTATAATTTGAACAAGAAGTTGCTTTTTATGCATGTGTTAGTTTAATTGCATCCAGGTTTTTGAAGCAGAAGAAGCTGCAGATGTCTTGAAACTTTGATCAGGGGAAATCTGTCGAATTAATTTACAAATAATATTTTAAAAATGTTTTTATGGACATTTATTAACTATTCCCATTAATTATAGGTATAGAAAACCCCTACTGACAGATGTCAGCATCTGCTTTGGTACATGAAAGGGGTAATTTTTTCCTGGTATTTTTATGAGATCAGTTCAGTACTGCTGATAACAATGAGCAAGTTTAGGGCATGTTTTCAAGCCAGACAGCAGGACAAGGACGTAAATTACGTGAATACAGGAACTTGAAGTGAAAGTACCCACCAGTACAATCCCAGGTGAGGTGAGTGGAGGAAGAAGGAAGTGCAGGAGAAGCTGCCGAAGTTAAGCTAAGGGTCCTGAAGGAGAAGTAGTCTGTTAGCAATGCTGTTGCTAGATTTTTTTAGGTTTGTGGCTTTTTTGAGTTTAAGATTTTGAAGCAGGGCTTGAAAACAGCAAATTGCCAAAAATCATGTAGAAAGCTAGGAAACAAATGCAAGATTACCTCTAGCAAGCATGTGTTCCTTTGCCTAACCACAGAATAGTTGTGTTAAAGGATGTTACTCCAAACCCGCTGCCCTAGAAGTGGTGAAAAAGGAAGTTGGCACTTTGTGTCCTGTGGTGCCCAGAACAGTTAAATAAGACCTTTGCATGTGATACGGTAAGAGCTAACTGCATACAGAACAATGTAAAATCCAGAAATCATTAAAGCAGTGGTGATATTAGAACAAACAAACCAAACAAAAAGCCCCCATCAAATAAACAAAAAAAATCAGACTATGGTGCTCTGTCTTATCTTGGCTAGTACCTCATCAAGTGTGCTGTGTGTTCGTCCAGAAATAACACCTTTGCAGGCAGCACACTGCACACAGAGAGACATGCAAGTCTAATTAATAAAACAGAGTTTCTTTCTAGTGATAGGTTGGTAAGGCTGTATATTGTCAAACTCTTGATGTATATTTGTGGAAAATCTGATCCCATCTATTTTGTATCTGTCATGACAGTGTTAGAGAGGCAAAGGGTGGGTGATCTGTAGGGGGAAGAAGCCAAAGAAACATCTCCTGCCTTGTTCTGCAAACTGTCCTCGGTTTTTGGCTTCAGCACTCTGCAGCTTCCCAGCCAAGCAATGTACTATTTTCTGTATTTCTGTTTGCATTATCATTTGTTAAAGATAGCAAGCATGCTAATTATCTTGACGGGTTGTTTGGGACCTCAGTTTGGGTCATTTTTGATGACAATTTTTTGTGATGATGTGTAGTTTTACTTTGAGCAGCAAAGTGCCATTAAAAGGACTCTTTTAATGTGACAAAATGCAAAGGTTTAGCACTTTCAGAACTAGAGTTTTGTCAATAATCCTATGGTAACTCTTGTGTGTTAAGAAAATTATTTCATTACCTGGTAATATATTATTTTACCCCAGCGTCCCTGCATAGATCAATAGCTTAGTTATTAGTGATACACCACTCAATGTTATTAGCTTTATTATTCAGCCTTTGGCTCCCTGCCTGAAAGATGCCCTTGCAGAAGAGGAGGAAAACTTGGCTTCTCTAAGGACTAGTCGTTGGTACGGCTGCTGCAGTGTTTGATTTAACATTCACAAAGCTGCTGTGTGGTAACAAGATCTAATCGCTATTGTAAGAAAGGGAGCCGAGGTATGGAAGAAGGAGGTTTAAAAGAAGAGCTCAATAATTGAATGCCCCATGGCAAGTAATTTGGATTGGATTTTTTTTTTCTTCCATGTTCAGTATAATATTTATTACTGGACAATAGTCAAAGCAAAATTTGCATTGGCCAAAACTGTAATTATGATTTGGCAGCTCATCTGCAAATTGGATCCAGAGGTTTTCAGTCAGACCCCCAAAGTGGAAAGTACATAGCTCTCAAACTGAGAAAGGATTGGATCAAGTAAATTGCACGGTAGGTGATGTTTTTCCCCCCCAAAACTGGGAGAGTAGCTAGTTCCAGGAACTGCAGACTGTCTGTCATGTTCCTTATTCTGCATGTCCATTGTATACCTGCTGGTTTCTCCAGTGCATGAGACGGAGATTATATAAATAGCTCTTCTAACTAAATATTCCCGATTCATCCCCAGAGGAAGTCCGTTCTGCACACTGAATGAGTCATAGATCATATGGGAGAAATAGTATGTTATCCTATAGTTGAGAATGGACTTCACAGGCAACAAGAGCCAAATTATATAGTAATTGCATGGACAATCTCTTCTAAGTTGAGGTTAAGCATTCTTTTAATGTCCTGTGACTTACTGTGTATAACTTCATAGTTTTAGAACAAAAATAAAAAAGCCTTCAAAACCTAGAATGCCATCATGTGATACGTCACAGTTCACAGGCCTCATCAGCCCATTGCAGTTGAGCTAGAGTAGAAGGAATTTGCGCTCTACTAGTACTACAGGGCAGTGAAAATGCTTTGCCATGGTGTTGTAGGTTTTTTCTCGTCATAAGTGTTTCTGCCGTTCCTCCAAATACAGCCTGGCTGTGACCTTTCCCTCTGGCAGAAGCTGTCCCTCTGTATTTTCTTGCTCCATGACACTTCTCACTTTCTTAGTACCTGGCCTAATATTGTCCGTCTCTTCTCCCCATCTCTTCTGCCTCCAGTCTCTCCTTCTACTGAAGTTCCCCAACTTCTCTCCAGTTTCATCCAGTTTCACTTTCTTCATCTCAGTACCTTCTTCAGCTGACTTGTTCATCCAGTCTCACCTCTTGAATCTCAGTCCCAAGATTTATCCAAGTTTTTCCAAAGTGTTCCACGCATTTTAGGTACAGGTATTTGCATTAGGCCGCTTCTTTGCTTTGTTCATACTGCCTGCCAGAGGCTCAAGAGTTATTAAGAGCAGAAGAGACGGATATCTTGTTTTCATTTCCAGGGCCGGCTCTGGATGCAGACCTTGGGAGCACGTACCAGTAATTGCTGGGGAACTTGTCAGCCTCTCCTAGCCTCAGATGTGGAACACACTGCTTGTAAACAGATTGTTCCAGTAGTTTAGCTGCAAAACTTGAACAGGTTTTGACTGAACACATACAAAGTATGATTATCAGAATTTTTTTCAAAATCTTGTGGCCTGGCTGTATTTGGTAGCTTTTATATGGTAGATTTCCATATAAAAAAAAATCAGAATATTTGAAGCATGGGAAAAAAATAAAATGCTTCTCCCCTCTTGTTTTCCTTCCGATTCATTCTTGGATTAAATACTTCAGTCAGAAAAATGAGACTAAGACAGATACCAGGAAAAGAAAGTTTTAGTCTGAATGGTTAAAGTTTGATGAACTCAGAAGTAAACAGAGAGTGATACCAGCTGTAGCTGTACCAAAGCATTGTAAAATACGGGAAACGAATCTGCTAGTTAAAGGTGCTTTTTTTTTTCTTTTAAGTAGTATGACCTAGGAAGAAAGAACATATTGCAGAAACAGTGTAAGAGAGTGTTGTATCAGAAACTCATTTTTGATGGGAACAAGAACTCTAAAATATGAATAATGCTGTAATTTCTGTTACACTTGGCTCCTGCAAACTCACAGTAATTTTTAAGCTACATTTACAGTGCTCTAAAACTGTTCACTTTTTGTGGAAAACTAATTGTTCCACATTGCAGGGGTTTTTTTTTAACAAAAAAGGAGAATAATGTGTTCTCTCAATGGACTTACCAGAATTCACCCAAGATGTAGTAACATCTGTACATTTGTGGCAATACGTTTCTGCCTCATATAACACTGCATAAATGTTTCTGTTGCCTGGTTGTCACTTAGAGTAGAGATCCTTCTCTAAGAATATTGTGATTATTGCTGTAATAAGAATTTTTAATTAAAAAAGGGGAATATCATGGTAATACAAGCGAGAAACTTTCCGCCCTTCTGCTGGAACCAGTCCGGTAGTCCTTCCTCCCACACAAAGGCCAGTCATTTAAATGGAATGCATGCAATTGAATTTCCATTTAAATTGATTAGGCTTCCATGTAGAAAACTGGTAGAGGATTATTCCCACGTTCTGATGAAGCTGGTAGAATAAGAGTATAATAGTGAAACCTCTGTGATGTAAAGACTGCACCCCGGAAAGAATAGGCTGCTCCAAGAACAGCGTTTTCTAAAAATGAAATAAAATACTGCTGAAAACCCTAGAGTAGATGTTTTATCACATTGGTGTAATTTTCTACAAACTACGAGGAATAGATTTATCATCTTTGCTTTAAGTCTGTTTCTTTCACTGGAGTTGCATCAAGAATGAGTTTGTCTCAGGGTCTTTCAAAGGTGATGGTGGTGGTGCCTGTCAAAAAGGGGTTTGGAGCGGCTGATATTTCTAGTATAAAGAATGCTCCAACTATTATATTGAAGCAACTGTCCTTAGTACATAAACATCCCATTTTCTGAGGAGGACTTTTAAAACATACGCTGTTTTTCAGATGTATTTGAACAATGTAGACAGATGAGACACCGGATCTGCAGCAAGGCTGAAAGCTTCCACATTAAGGCATTTTTCAGTCTTTGAGCCAGGTTGTGTCAAATGGAAATAACTTTTCACTGATTTCCCATTAAACGAGGCAACGGTGTGCAGTTTAAGCACCTTGAGCATTATGTAGTGTTTCTATAAATAGGTATTTGAATGGAGGGATTCTTGTATTTGGTGGATTTTTTGATGCAGCCTATTTATATAGAAAAGTGATACCACTGCTGAGACTGAGAAAGGCCGCTGGACAAAGTAGTTATGTTTTTTATTGCAAATGCCAAGCTTTTGATGCTTGATTGGGATCACATAAAGAATATCCTGCGCACGCACTCCAGGCTCAGTACTGAAGTACTTCTTCGCTCAGGAACTGGGCACTAAAAGAAATTTGGGACAGTAAAATAGTAACTACATTTTGAAAAAAAAAAGGGTTTTGGAATGAGTTGATAGTCATCTGGTCTTTTGCTGGATCAAAAAAAGGCTAACAACAGTCAACCAGCTCGATTGTTGGCAGGTGTGAGTTGACATAGCTCTGACTTCCATAACGTACTTGCCTATCACTTACACCAGATGATACTCTGTTCCAGCATGGTCTGTTTTCAGTATTTGTCTTCCAAATTTCTAATTATTAAGCCTAGATGTCGTAGAAACCAATTGGTTTTGCTGAGATTGGAATTTTTTTTGGTTATTTGGTTGGGTTTTTTTGGAATAGCATTTGTAAAATTTTAGAAGTAAACAAAAATGGATGATTTCCTTGACACATTTTTGGTACTACTGAGGAACTGGACTGTTAATTTTCCTACTATAGCTTTTTGGTGAGCCCCTCCTAAGCTTCTAGTGCCAAGTGTTTCCAGTCATGCACATTAGATCAGTGTAGATGCTTTCTGTGGGATTGAGAGTGGCTAACATTTTATTTAAAACCAAAGCTGGGCTTGAATCTTTTACAAGTAGTTGAAAACCTTAAATAAAATAAGTTATTTCAATCTAATCGGATGGATCTGCCAGTGAGAATTTAAAAAAAAAAACCCCTAAACCTGTAAAGTTAAGGAAAAATACTTCTTTTTCCATCTGTTTGGTTGATCTTTCTTCCCCATCATTAGCCATACTGTGTTTTCAGCTATAAAGTACGATGGAAAGGAAAAAAAGGTAAGGGAGCAATAAATGCACTTGCCACATTATGCATTAATGCCTTATTTGACACATTGCAAAGTTAATAAAGATTAGGTTTGGGTAACACTTCATAGACTTTTCTGTTTAAACTCAGAGGACTTTCTCAGTGCATAGCTAATGGAAAACGAGGTTCTTAATTTTAGGCTGAGGTGGCAGCAGTTCCCTTACCCGTGGCAGTGGGAGCCAGCACCTACCTCGGGGAAGGCTGGTGCCCTGATGTACAGCTCTGCCACACACCATCTTCTTTGATCCAAACACAAGCTTGTTGCTAGCTGAGTGGGATTCGGGCAGAAAGATAATGATTTTGTATTGTGCATGTGTCTAAGGTCTTTTCTATTTATGGCAGGCAGCCCCTTGAAAAAGAGAAAAGCTGTGACCCTGTATTACTTACCCCCTTAGACCCTGCGTCGCTTCAGAATCTCTCTCTGGTTCCTAAAGAAAGTTAGCACTTTATGACGACTGTCATGACTAAGCTTAATCTCCATTGCAACAGACACGTAGGTGTAAATTCATTGCTTGAGGAAGTGCTGAGATTTCGCAATACAGGTGCTCATTCCTCATAAACCTGTCCGCATGCCACTGCGTTCACAGATGTTAATTTTCATTCCATGTCAGACCAGACATTTATGGTGTACTGTCTGTGGCTGTGGACTGTAACTAGAGCCAGCTAGCACTATTTTTACTGCAGAGCTGTTCTTCACGGACTTTATGCATTTTAAAGTGTCTCGCATATTTTGGTTTTCCATAAGCATCAATTTCGATTTTAATAAAAAAAATATGTCTGATATCTTGTGTTGCAGATATCTAGACACATTTAACATACTTTATTTCTTTTTTTAGTTCACAGACAATTGTCTTCATATTCTGTTACCCTTTTAAAAATTAGAACCATTGGGGGAATAGAAGAGTCTCCAGTAGTTGAAATGGATCTGTTGCTGTCTTTCAGTGTTTTTATGTAGACAAAAGTAGGTTGCCTTGATTCTACGTAACACTGGTAGGGACATGCATGGTCCTTGGCGACCCAAGGAGAAACAGCTTAGCAGAAGAATTAAAATTTTAAGGACCCCATATCTGGCTTTCAGATATGGATCTTCCATAGGTTTCAGGAGGAGCAAGGCACCAGCACTTCAGAGCAGAAGTTCACTGCAGACATGGTGGATTGTTGTGTAAAGAACTGGAATTTATATAGTGTGCATATTGCAAGGACATGCCGCTTCTAAGAGTACGTTCTGAAAATGAAAGAAGAATCTTCAGATCACTGTTTCAGAAACAAGTATTTTAATTATTTTTCTTTGGAGATGTGTTTATCCTTTGGAATGTCAAAGGATTAATATGATTAGTTAGAACCTCTGCAGAAAGGAAAACTGCAGTACAACTAGATGACTTGGACTTTAGTATATAGTATTGCACACGTAGAAGGTATTAATTATGAATTATGCCTGAGCCTGGGGAATCCAGAAGGACTGTGGGGCCTTGGAAAAAGAACTTGCCAGTTACTGTAGGTCATAAAAATGAAACAGTGCCAAAAATCTTAGTCAATGTTTTAATTACCTTTAGAGGTGGTTTCACAGGATCAAAATGGCCTGTTTCTGCATTTCCAGAAGTGCGTTATCTCAGCGCAGCTCTGGAAGAGCGTTGCTAATGGCAGGCGTGCATCCAGCCTGAGCCCACATCTGCTGCCAGGCTGATCCTTGTCTCCTGGTTTGCCAACACTTCATTAATTAACCAAAAGTGTCAATGATTTGTTAAAAACCTTTGCTTTTTGAAGTTTCCCAAAAGCTAAAAAGCAGGTAGGGTAGTCTCTTTGTTTTACAGTTTTAGCTCTACTGGCAGCTCATGTTAAGGAAGCAGAAATGGTACATGACAAAGGAAGTGCTGTGTGCTGCTGTCCCTCAGAATACCTGCATATTTCAGATGATATTGAGGCATAAACAAAGCTGCTGTTTCAGAAGTGCAAAGTTCCTATCAACTGCGGACACAGTGTCTTTCCAGAAATCTGGCCTGAGGCCCCAGAGCACAAAGGGATCCTTCTGAAATGTTTTGTCTGAAGCACTGCGGCCCCGTCGGCGCAGCGCTGTGCTACTGCTGTTCGTTTCATGTTCTGAAAGGACGGGAAGAGACATTGGCCGAGATGTCCTACTCCTTGAAACAACCCCTTCAAAAGGCAGACCTGGAAGCTCTGAAAGCATCTTACCTTGGGTGAAAATGTCTGGCACTTTGAAGGTGCTTAGCTGAAGCAAGTCCCACATGCTTAATTTACAGCATTGGTTTTTCCAAGCAGCATATTTTGAATAGGAGGGACATCATCTAAAAACATTCAAAATTATGGATTCTAGATGCTTTTTCTAATTTTATAGTGCCCAACTACAGTAATAAAAAGTCCTCTCCCAGCATAGAGTATAGTTTTCTAGATAATTTATATCTGCCTCTAGATGATGGAATCTGAGATTTATCTTAGCAGATGCAATGTGTATTTTTTGCTGATCTGGCCTCCACAGACCTGGTTTAAAAAGGAGATTTTATTTCTTTTTTTATAAATGTCCAAACAGGTCGCCCTGTTTCTATATCAAAACCTCTATGAAAAACTTCAGATAACTCCCTTAGTAATCACAAAATAAAATGAAGTTTTTGAGGAAAAAATGAAACTGCAGCTCTGTTGTTAACAAAACAATGATTCAAAGTCAACATTTTGTTTTCCAAAAAATTGTTTTCAAGTCCCTACCAGGCAACACGATCCTGATGCCCTTGTGTCACTGAGGCGAGGCCCAGGGAGAATCACGCGATAAGGTTAAATATTTTAGCAAAGTTCATTCTGAAAGCCTCTGGAAGATTTTGGAAAGAGATCCAGGTTGTTTAAATCCTAGTGCTCTGGCTTAGCCACGGGACTGTTCTTCATCCGCAAACACGCCAACATGCATGCTTTTAAAGCCAAATTGCTCTGTCCGGCAGGTTGCAGGACCTGCGTTGGGGACAGGGCTGTGGAAAGCCTGGCTTTCTCCTCCCTCCCCTTCCAGCCTTTCCCAGCCTTGGGAGGGAGCTGGGAAGCAGGTGATGACCTCTGTAAGGTGCAAGGGTTGGACATTGTAAATATGAGCTTGCTTTGGGGTTTTCATCTTCTCATCACAGGTGCTCATTGCTGTCTTTTTGGAGTTTTATAGTCAAGCTCTATGTGTTTGTGACAGAAATAGTAGTTAAATAAACGTGTAAAAAATAGGCTGTACTCTCAAGGAATAAATAAAAAATTAGTATCTACTGAAATTCCTATTCTGCTTGATTGTACAGGGTCATGGTTTTTCCTTTTAGTGATAACAGTGTATTTTCTGCCTGAAAGATGGGCTAAAAAGCCAGAGGGCCCAAGAGAAAGTGCCTGGCACTCATAGCTCTTCTGAGAAAGGCTCAAGGATTTCATTGGCGGGGGGGGCTGAGCAGTAGGAGGTGTAAAATCGTCATTTTGTTCAGCTATGCATTAAGAATTTAGGCAGGGTTAATAAACGATGTATAGATGTTGACTACTGTGTATGTAGAGCGTAGTATAACTCTTTTAAGCCTTGGTCATTCATAAACTGAGTAAGTTTGACTAGTTGCACCTTGTACTTAACTATTTCAGAAAATATTTTCGAAAGACATTTATAAACGAAAATGAATATAATCTGCATAAAGAATAAAGCAAAGAGGTTTTGCAGATCAGGCCACTCAAATTTTTACTCAAAATTTTATTTTGTGATTAAACTTTGATGAAAGAAACAGAGGAAGGACAACTGAGTTGGGAATTTAAAAGTAGCAGGAATGTTACAGAGTTACCCTTTTCTTCTGATTTTGGCTTGATGCCCTCAGAGTTTAGCATATTTTTCGGCCCTTTGTCCTGCTTTAAAGCAATGTGACTCTGTCCTGTGGGCAACTTTCAGTAAGTTTAAAAACAGAAATTGTAGCTATATAAAAATGATCTTAGAAGGGGCGAGTGTCACTATTTTTTGGCAACAGCAATGAATATTTTGATCTTTTTATTCATGCGCTGTCTGCAGTTGGTATGAACGGGGTGTCCGGGAAATGGTTTATGAGCCAGAAATACTGGTACACAAGAGCACAAGCTCAAGGCTCAGGAAAGGAAAAACAAGAAACAACAAAACTTCACAATAGACTGTCAGAAAACGCGTGCCAAAAAAAAGGGGAAAGCATTCCAAAAAGAAACCCTTCAGGCTGGGTTCTTTGCTGGTGCAAACCGATGTCGTTCTGCTGTAACTTAGTGTGGTGACCTTAATTTATGCCAGCTCAGGTTCTGTCCCTTCACCTTTAGGATATGTGCTATAATTGGTTTCCATGAAGAATGCGACCTTGCCAGCCCGGGTGGGTTGGTTGGTGCGGCAGAGCGGCCCGTGCCGCACTGCTGTGTCACGGATGCAAGGACGTGTGTTTCCATTGGGTGAACAGAGCTTTGCTTTCTGCATTTGGTGCTGGAAAGACTTCTGGTCCCACCCTTTCAATGTAGTTTGGTGGCTCATGGTCGTATTTTCAGGGAAGTTTTTTTTTTCTTTTTTTTTTTATTAGAGGTTTTGTTGAGGAAAACAATAGTTCAATGTACTTGTAGATGTTGTAAGGGTGGGCAAACAAAGCACAGATGGCTGTTTGGCCAGAAACAGTGTTTATTCTAGAAGATTTGTTACCATGATTGTAAGAGAAGATAAAGTAGTCCCTGAACCTTGCCCCAGGCATGTCTTTGGGATGGTTTATAGCCCACTTGAAAACTCTTGACTGTGACATCTCACTGATCCAGTTACAAACATCTTCATCTATAGATGGTAGACACAAGGCAAGAAGTCCCCTGGGGCCTCTGGTGTGGCTTTCACTGCGATGACCAATATATACAAATATAAGAGAACTGCCTTGCAGTTACAACAAGATCACTTGCTGATTCTCTTGCTGTTCCCTTCAAAAACACAGATATTTGGGAAGGCTGCTTTCATATAATACTGTCTCGAGTTTTCCCTTGAAATCTGTCCCCTGTAGAAAAAAATATTGTGCTGTTCTAGTCCAGTTCTTCAAGTGGTTTCTTGGGTGTTTTTAATACCCATTTTGATCATCTAAAGGCTACCTATAGAAAGGCATCTGTGACCAAAGCTTGTGTGTTTTCTCCAAGCACAGAAATTGTTCTAATTAACCCCCCTGCCTTTTCTAGAAATCTTTGTGTGTGCCCACACACAGAGTAGTCTCTTGTTGTAAGCGCTGTAGTGTGAGGATAGAGGCAGAACAAAAGTAATTAAGTATTTAAGTATCTAACTTGTATTTACTTTTGGAATCTGCTTCACATCTAAACAAGGCTTGTCTGCCAAAGTGGGGTTGTGTGTGTGTCTTAAAATACAGACTAATGCAACGACTGTAATAGCAGCATGTAGAAATAACAAAGAAAGAAGCAGTAATGTGGTATTGAAGCAGAGAATGAGAATCAGAAGCCGGTCTTGCCAGCTTCTAATAAGTTACGGAAACATGTATGTTAAGTGTTTCAACTGTTGAACCTGAGCCCAGAAAATTAATAATGAAAAATGTGAAGCTGTTGTGGAAAGGAAATGATTCGGATCTAATTTATTGAATTTATCTTGGAGTGTCGTCTTTTGTTGAGGAAAATGACGATGCAATAAAAAATTTGCCTTTTTTATAGAACTGTTGCTCCATGAACTCCATAAATTATTTTTTTTTCCTACAGGCACTTTTGATACTGTTACTTAAAAGCACACTGTTTGTTACCTCTTTTAAAGAAAAGGGGTCTCCTGATGTTAATATCATTCATCTGGATTAGAATTTGGCAATGCCTTCATTAACCTTCTAAAGTGAATTATTAAGAAAGCAATAACAGCATTACTGTTGATTATAATGTGACTGGTTTTTTTATTTAAACAGATGTGTCCCGAAAGCAGCAGAAATATTAGAGAGGTGCAATGTGCATCATACAATAACAAGCCATTTATGGGTCGATTTTATGAATGGGAACCTTTTGCAGAAGGTAAGGGAAGACAACTTGGTTTTGCATTGTTATACAGATTGTGTTTTGGAAAGGCGAATGTGATTTTTACCCAGTGGAAGCCATCAGGCTTTGACTGTGTGAGTCTTGCTCATTTTGCTCTGTTCGTCTGCTGCATTTATACATGGGCAGAGAAGCAGATAATCTCACATCAATATCTCTTAGTTTTACAAGAAGGAAAGCACATAAGTCCTACTTTGACTGGTATACTGTTGGCTCTATGTGGTGCTGCAACAGTATTTCAGATACGCTGTTAACTATCTTCTTACGTGTTAACTTTTGATGAGAAAGGCTCAGCATGGCTCCCTTTCAGTAAATGGAGTTCAGTTTTTGTATGCCATCTTAGCATGTGACTCATGGTCCTTATGCATTCATTTTGGGTCTCTCTGGCTGTCTAATTCCTGTTTTCTAATGGTGTGTTTGACAGTCGGGATGGTGGCTGTGGGAGGGATACCTGTGCTGTGGAGCTCCCCACCTGCACGTTGAACTGGTTGTCCTGGAACACCAAGCAGCAGCAGCTCTAGTAGAGGTCTGCCACCCCTCTCGAGTCCTGACCCTTGGAGGAGAAAATCTCAGTCAGCTGGAGGTTACAACCTCCCTCCAGAAACATGTTTTGTGAAATAGTTATTTATTTTGTTTTCCTTTCTATAAACAAGAGCTGGGCCCACCTCAGTTGAGATTCCTTATTATTTATGAGGTAAATTATTTATTCTTCAGATATGTCTCTGGATTCAGAGGAATTTAGTTCATGTCTTATTTTTTAAAATAACATTTTAAAAAACTTGCTTTTCTCAAAACTTCAAAGAGCAAAGAGGATTTATGGTAAGAGAAATACGTACAGGTACTGTGGACTAGCTGTGTTCAGTATTCTGAGGCTGTCCTGTCACTTGCTGAGAGTTGCTAGGAGGAGAGCACAACCACGACTTCGTTACCCACAGAGCCCTTTGCCAGCTCTGTGCCGCCTCTACCCTCCAAATGGAGGCACGATCTCACCTTAAAATTTTAAAATGCAGGATATAGGCCCATCTACTTATCCTTCCTGCATTTGAGAACAAAGTAAAAGGCAGAAAATTTGCCTGTATTTTTGGAGTGTCTCTTGAATAAGGCTTTTATTGCCTTCTATGTAAGTAGCTACATAAAGTACAATGCTACACAATTAAATAGAAGTAATATATTACGCTGTGGCTTTTAATGTCTTACAGTCAGTATTTGCAGAGTTTTCTCTTTGCTGGAAGACTTGACTAAAAATAAAGGCTTCAAGTGTACTATGATTTATCTTTATGGCAATTCCCTGCCCCTGTGTGTCCTACAATTGATGTAGTGGCAAGATTTACCTGATTATGCACATGGTTGGTGTCGGTGACATATTTTCATTTCCTTTCCGTTCATCCTAAGAGGTTTAGAAGGAGAAAAGGGTGATAGCTATGGGTGATTTTTTGCTGCTGATAGCCTGAGGCCACGTCTATCCTGTGGTGTAGAGCTTGGTACTATGTTTTGAAGTGAAAGCGGTGAAAAGCGTGTGTGGGGGGCTGTAGCTGGGTGCCTCAGCAGCAGAGGGCACGTGCTGCTGTCGCTGTGCCCCTCCTGGGGACAGGGGAACCCCTTGCCGGGCCGCGCTGGGTGAGTGGCTCTCCGAGCCAGCACGGGCATCCTGTGGCTTGCCTCCTTGCACAAAAGCAAAATCCCTATTTTGTAACAGTAAAGACCCTTCCAGAGATGTGCTGAAGGAAGTATTAGAAGTCATCTGTTTATTTTTCAGGGTATTCGAAATGTTGCAAATGTGTGCAGTTCCTTTTTCCTACAGCCAGAAATGGACGTTTCCATGGGTACTTAGCATGCTAGCATCCTCTCTCTAGTTCCTTTAGATGAGCACCTTTGATCCACAGTTGATGTTACCAATTTTTACAGCTCTGCATGAGTCAGTGCAGGTTCAGGTAGGTTCATGTCGAACTCCCAGTTGATCTAATTACATTTGTTTCTAATGTAGTCGTGCCTCAGTCCTGGTTTTATCTGCTGTGGGTAGAGTGTAGACTTGCAGAGCTATATCTCTTTATCTTAAATTATGAACATTAGTTATATACTATGCTTTTAATTAAAGTCACGTTTGGCACTGTGAACTTGCCCGAAAGGAAGTTTCAGAGCTGTACAACTTTGGCACTTTGTACCATCCATTTAGATAGAAAAAAGCAAGCGCGTGGTTGAAGGCATATTCTGCGGACAGCATGACTTCTCTTCCAGCATGGCCCCAAAGACTTATGATGTCTTAGCTTTGATGCATCCCTTTTCAAACTGCTATTGACACGCCGCCGCCAGTGCTGAGCCAGCTCAGCCCACCTCCATCTCTCTGCTTCCTACACAGCAGCTTTGACTCACCCTGCCCTGTGCCAGGAGAGATGACTCAGGGGATCTAAAACATGCCACAGTCATTTCTTTTCCCCTCCCCTCCCCTGCATAGCACAGCTTGCCTCTAATGTTTATGTTGGATCAATAATGGCAGCTAAACCATAATTTACAGCCCTGTCTTGATGGTGAGTTAAGTGTAATTATTATTATTTTTTAAAAATACACATATTTTTATTTCTCCCTTGTTCAGATTGGGTGCAGCTGCATTTCTAAGCCCTGTTTTATCTGCTACTGCTCCAACACAAACTTTTGTCTTTATTAAAAAAGCCCTGTCTTGAAGGGACTATAAACCCTATGAGTTTAGAGTAGTTAATGAAAAACCCCTAGTTTGTGTTGGAGAACCAATAGCACGTAATGACTTTAAGGGCAGGGTTTGAGAGGAAGGATCCAGTGTGACAGAGGGAAAACATCACAGTGACGTGACCATAAAACCTGTAAGGAAGTTTAAATCTATGGAAGCGATAAATGTTTTAATCATTCTGATAACTGAACTCTTTAATTTGAACTCTTTATTTCAGCTAGCTTTTATTTTTAATTGTGGTGAAAAATTCATAACCTGAAGTCTTTGATACTTTGATGGATGTATGAAAAGAACCTATTGAAAGGAGAAAACCTGTCAGTTCACTGAAAAGGATAATTCAGTGGGAATCTCAGCAGTCTCTCAGTTAAGAGTAACTGCATTTTTTGAGAGAAGGGAGACAACTGCAGATTTTTTTTGTCAGAAACCCTGTATAAGGTTAAAGAAGAATATAGTCCTCTCCAGAAAAATCTCTGTCTGAGACTTCATCCAGGAGGATGCCTGGATAGTCTTAAGCATCCAAAATGCATTGTCAAATACAGTATTTTCAACTCCACAACTGCAGAAAATCCTCTTGCCTGGGCAAGGGGAGCTGCCGGCAGGGCTGCCTTTGCCGGCTTTGCGAGCGGAGGAGCACTTCCAAGTCTAGGAGTTGCTGTGATTGCGTCTCCAGTGCCTAAAACTTGAAATAGCTAAAAGTGTTTTATGTGGGGACTTGGTTTTTTTCTTCCTTTTAAACATAGCTATTTACAAGCAGGAAAATACTGCAAAGTTTGAGCGTTTTCTCCTGAGAGACAATTTCACTTTCTTAAAAAAGAGAAAAAAAGACATTTTTGCAAGTCAGAGCCTGGTTCACTGAAAGTCAGACATGGTTTGGCCCTAAAAGATATTGAGAATTTGCACCTTTCCCTCATTGTTAAAGAAATGCCAAATTTGCATGGAAATTATATTTTCTTTTCCGTTTTTTTTTGTTTTGTTATTTTAGAGCAAAATTTTAATGGAAAGTTTTCTAAAATGCAGACTTGACCAAGCATTTCCTCCAAGTGACATTTTTGTTTGCTTTTTGTTGAAAACCAGCTCTAGTTCCAGTGGTCCCCTCTGAGGTGAATGTGCTTGTTTGCAGGGCTGCACACTTATTTACCTGCTTATTTGCCTGCACTGCGCTGCGAGCAGGAATTCTTGCTCAATTTATGTGTTATTTTACACCTGTCCAGGGCAGTGGGGTTGGAACTAGATGATTTTTAAGGTCCTTTCCAACCCAAACTGTTCTGTCATTTACATGAGCAGCTGTAACTTGTGTTAGAGCTCAGTGGACACTTGCTAACAAAGGTAATAACAGGAATGAGGACGTGGCTAAAGGATCATCGTAGCAGTGGCTGTACAGATGATTTCATTCCACTTGGTAGAGTCAAGAAGTCTTTGGCTTGAAATACTCTACAAAGCCAGATGAGTTTCTAGGAACAGAGCCATGCTCAGATCTTGAAAGCTGTTTGAAGAGTTTGTTGCTGGCAGATGGTGGCTGGAGCCCGAGGGCCGGCGCGGGAGCCCCGCTCCCTGCTCCCCGCGGGCGGGCTGGCCGGGGGGCAGCACCTCCAGCGGCAGCTCTGCAGGGTCAGCCAGGGAAGGGGACCTCTGGAAGGCCTGTCGGAGTTCACTCCAATTTCAGCTGGCTTCTGTTTACTTGAAATGAATCAGAATCCAAACTTGGAGTGTGTGGAAGGGTATTTGGTCTGTATGGTTTTCACGTGGGACTTCACGGTGCTCTTTCTCTCGGTGCTCCATCCTGAAGCCATTTTTAAGGTCCTTTGAGTACTGGATCAGTACTGGATCGACCAGTAAAGGTCGATCTGTGCAGGCTGTAAAATCCTTCCTCAGTTTACTTTTGTTTTAAAATACCTTCTAGTAACCTGATTTCTAGCTATACACGTCTCCCAGCTACAGCTGTGAAAAATGAAATATATGACTTCCACAGGTGTCTAGCAAATACTGCAACTTCAGTACTTCGTGTTAGATAAGAGGCATTTACAATTTAGACTGAATTCATTTTTGCTATTAGGCTGGAGACTGAAGACTAATGCAGGACTGCTACATTTATTTATTAATGTTTGTTGTTGCTGGATCTGGAACAACAGATTTCACTTATTTTGAATGACAAAATAGCTTCTCATAACAGGTCAAAATGTAGTGACCCAGTTGAAGATGTTAAGTTGCTGGGAAACTTCTGCAGTCTGCTGGTAATTGATGGCTCTGAAGACGCTGAATGACCTCTGATTAAGGTGATTTAAGTAATTATAAAGTGGAAGAAAACAATTGTTTTTAAAAAAATCTTGATAGCATTAAGCACTTCTGGAACAGAGTGCCCAGAAGTCAGAGGGGGCTGCCTTCAGAGAGCTGGCGCCAGGAGCACAGTTAGCAGGACAGTGCAGACACTGCCTGCCGGTCCTCCACAACCAGCTGTAAGCACAGAGTAGTCCTGCTGATGTTTTGGGGTTTGGGGAGGTTTTGGCTCATTTGCTTGGGCTTTGTGCAGGCAAGGGTATATAGACTTGTGAGGAAACCCTTTATTCAGTTCTAAAGTTTCATCAATTTGATGTTTTATAGAGCATTTTCCATTCAGTTGATCAGCAGAAGTCATCCACCAGGCCTAGTGAACCTCAGGACATCCCTTCCTGGGAGTGTCTGTAAGTCTGGTAAATGAATATCAAAATTCTGACAAATTATGCGTCTCTTATCTTCTCAAATTTCTAGATGTTGCTTCCGAGCTTTCTGCTATTACTTGTGGCTATTTGCATACAGTTACCAAATGTACAAATGATTTTGCAGTAAGTTTTGGGACCAGATATAAATGTGGCCTATTGAGCGTTGTGTAAAATTGCAAATTGATGAATATTCTGGGCCAACCCTGAATACATTATACTTGTTTTCAGTGGTTTGTTGTGTTGGTTTTTCTTCTGTTAGAATTATGAGATATATGTACAAACAAATCATTATAGATCTGTATTGTTTGTATGCACGTTATTAGTGCAAGCATTCATTCAGTGTCCATTCTTGGATTTCATTTCATCTTAATATAAAGCCGTTCTAGAAGCATTGTAAAGTTTGGTATATAGAGAGAAACAGAATGTTTGTGTCATCTTTTTATGGTAACTTGAAGTGGAATTCAGTTTAGAGTAATTAGAGAATTCAACCCTGTGTAAGATTGGTAAGGTTGCTCCTCCTGTATGTGCCCTGAATGCCTGTGATTTCTTTGCTGAAGGCTTGCAGTCCTTGAGGAGCCAAGGTAATGGAGTCCCAGTTTAGGAACTCTTGACCTTTCCTGGTTTGTGACAACCCATTCCTCATGGTTCAGGATATGCTGTGCTGAGCTAGGATTCTCTTAGGTTTATGTGCAAGACTTTGACAACCCAATTTTTTACCCAAAGGACAAGAAGTCTTTCTGTCTTATTTATACTTTCTCTAGTAAGTTAATTCTGGTTGGTGAACATACAGATGTTTGAGTATATACACAGTATGTCAAGAAATAATCCAGCTGTGCTGCAGTTCATCCAGCTGCAAGGTATTATATTCAATGAGACAGCTGCTTGAAATCTTCATTTCTCACTGCAATAGACCGTACTTCTCTGCCTTTTTCTTTTTTGCCTCCACCTGTTAGAAGTCTTGGTTGTTTTTATTGCATTTTGTGGTTAGTTGTTCTTGAAGCTTGTACTTTAATTGCATGTACTGAATTTTTGTTTGTTTGTTTGTTATTCCTGTTTTATGTGAAATGCTGTAGTCAGACAGATTCATCAAAGAGGCAATAGACAGAGTTTTGGGAGATTTCAAATACAATGTATAGATGGTATTTGTATTTGTTGATTGGCTACAACTCAGTGTGCACATCTGTAATGATAGGTAGTAACAGAATCGACATTCTTGCATTTCATCACAAAAAAAAAACCCTAAAGGGTTTTTTTTTTTCTTGTGTGACATATGTGTGTAGAAAACCCTGTCTAGGAGTTGGTCTCAGTTTCTTCCTGCAAACCAAAAGTCTAAGTCTATGCCTGTCAATTAAAATCAGTGTTAAACAGCTATCCTGATATAATTCCTTTCTACGTGCTGTTCATATGTAATTTCACTTGCACTTAATTCTTCAGGGTTATGATCTAGCTTAATTGGAGATTCAGGAAATAAATTTGGAAAAATCTAGTGAAAACTTTTGTCCTGTTTTGTATTTTATGAGAATTGATGGCTTCAGGTCTTCAACTACATACTGCAATTCGCTTTGCTTGGCCTTTTCTGTTACCTGTTGGGCTACTTTCAGGTTGGATCAGTCTTAATCTCTAGCTGTTTCAGGAACAGTTACTTAGCAAATGAGTAGCATTGAACCAAACAGTAAACCAATAGCATGTTTGTGTAAGACAAGACATGCTGAAGCATATACCCGAAATCATTGACAGAAGCATGAGTGCTATAGGGATACAATTCCTCCTGAATTCTGGTGGAATATTAGCTCTGATTTCCTTTAGACTCATTGGAAATTGTATCCAAAGTGCCAATTTTTCACACATTACTGAAAATTCTATTTCATTTCAAACTGAAATCTCTTATAAATGTTGCTCACTTGTGAGGCTAGAATTTATTCAAATGCAGTAGGACAAGAAGTTCATTTATACTATATTCCTTTTTTCCCTTTATTTATTTCCGATTTGTGAATGAATCACAAGAGAAAGCAGATGGAAGTTTGCAAAGCTTTAAAAGTATGGCTGTACTAAAGTATCCGAGGCATTTCTTTGACTTCATCAATAAATCTGCTTCCTGAACATCTGTTGTGTTGAGCTTGACCTGGAAATTGTAAATATCCTGTGTATTACTGAAATATGTAACTACTTCTATAGAAAGCTTTAATAAAAAAAAATGCTTAGATACTTATATATATGGAATCCACATGGCAATTTACCTTTTATAGTTATTCTTCCAATATATTTTTTTTAATATACATGTTTTGATTTGCATTTTTAAGAAGCTTAGCGGTATCAGAGCCTGGCTTTTACCTGGGATTCTGTGGTTTGTTACAATTCAAATAATAATACATAAGTATTTTTAACTGATGTATGAAGTCAGCCATTTCCCCGTAATAGGCCACATGTGCTGCATGTTGTAATGTGTCTAGTTCATTCTGCGTACCTCGATTTCCCCTCTTTTCTACTTGCTAGTTCAGAAAAACTCCAAATGCTGAAAGTAACCCTTGGAGAAATGAACGATAAAAGTAGTCCTAGTAAATACGGGCTCTTTCCCAACTAGTTTGGGAGACTGCTTTCTTACAAGTATTTTTCATTATGTTGAAAGAATTACTTAAGATACTTTTCATTTATGGTTTGTTCATTTTGAGCCTGTTCCAGTATCAGCTGATACAAAAGGAAAGATAACATTAATTTCAGAGAGAGTCAGATGTGAATCTAAACATTTATGTTCACAGTTTCCATTTGTGTACTCAAAAACTGTGCAGTCTCAGCAGTAGAACTTGCACTTTCTCCTCTTGGAATATTTAAGTGCAAAATTCTATTTTCTTACCGTAATTTCTATGGCATTGTGCAGATTTTAGAAATGAACACCTACATATACTGAAAAGGTGGATGCACAAGTTGTGGTTCTGCTGAAATTTGTGGATTTTACCTGATCAGCTTTATAAATATTTTCATTTTAACAGATCAGTTCCAAAATGGAGGTTTGGGTCAGTGTACACATGGGTCCAGAAGCTTTGGTCGTTGTTATCAGGAGCAGTGTGGTGTGAGTTCCCAAGTCCAGTAGTTATGGCTAGCTGAAGAGTTTAGGAATCCTGCTCAGGTATGGGAGATGTTAGGTTTCAGAGCTGGCGAGTCTTCTGCTGCCGTGTTTTAATAGTAGGTGGCTTATTGGGGATTGACATTTAGCATGAGCAATTTCTGCCCGAACTAGCAAATCCGGGTGCCCTCGGGTAAGGCCGTAATCGCAGGTGTGTACTAGCCATAATTCTAGCCTGTGGCAAACACAAGGCCAAAGTCATTTGCCTAAGCTCTCTTATTCTGATAAAACCTCTTTCTGTGGGATGTGAGTGAGAAGACTTTATCTTTTCTTTGGCAGTATAAAGTAAAAGCCTGTGAGGTTTGAGCTGGGTCCTGGGACTCACCAAGCTCAGGCTGGAGACTCTGAGCAGGACTTTAGGAGTGGGGGAGGGATGGGAGGTTGTAAAGATAAACTACTACAGAGGGTTCATGAGGATTAGGGTATTATAGCCTATTCTTTAATGTGGCATTTTTTTAAGAGCCCTCAGATTGGCAGTTTCCAACTCCATCGCCCAGCATTTCAAAGGAGCACAGAGTTTACAGCTCTTGTTCATGTAACTGTTTACTAGAAAAATGAGGTTACTTACTAATATGAACGTGGGTGCCTCTGCTGCACATTATTATTTAAACATAGGCATTCCCATGTTTCTGGAGTATTCTCCTAATGTTCTGAATGGAGGTTTTTGGTAGTGCTGTGTTATGAAGGGAATTAAAAAGATTTTGCCAATTCAGCCAGCGTAAGTAGTTAGACTGGCATTTATTTACGCTTGGTATTCCTTCATGTTATGATGAATTACTGTTTCTCAAAGCAAGGAAAATCTTACCCACTGTGAATGAGAAGCTTATAATATGGATGAACATCAGAAGAAAGAGATTCCCAGTGGTAGTATATAAAATGAAAAACAGAGCTGGCTTCTATTGTGCTCTGTTTTCATTAGACATCTTGGAAGTTTTATAAGCACGGCGCATAATAAATATTTGAGCCACAGTTTGAGGTCTTTTACAAAGGAGAGACAATTCTTGCTAATCTTTTTCTGGATCAGTCCTCCCTATTACACTCAGATAGATACAAATCTCTGGCATTTGTCCACAAAGCCAGCTTGTGAATTTGTTAATTTGTTTTCCATATTGCACTGTATAACTCTGGATTTAAATCCAAATGCCACAAATTTAAAATTAAGCTTGAAAGAGCCAGAGAGACTGTGCATTAAATTTGCTGATATATCTGCAAAGAGAGGAGATCTGCTTCTGAATAATTTTGGTGAGAGGCCTAAAAGTGCGGAAGTGAAACTCACTATGGTCGGTTCTACTGAAACGGTGCAGTGATCCCTCTGGAGAGAGATCCCAAAGAATTGAACTGTTTGGATCCATTACACCACTGAGGTGGATATCAAGTATAAAAACAGAAACAGACCTCAAAATGTTGAGCCTGATCTTTTTTTTCAAATATAATAATATGAGTCTGGTGACATCATCATATCTGAAAAGTAATATAGACTTTTACTGTACTTTTTTTTTTCATTACTCCAATATAAATGTAACCCAGTGTGTGTAAAAGGCATTATAGTAAATCCGCAAGCAATTTCCTTCATTGTAACAAATACCGTATCTCATTAGAGCAAAAACAAGCCCCCAGTTATGTTGCAGAACATCTGCTTAATAATTTCAAGTTCCCCCAACGATGCTGCCAAAAGAGCTAAAAGAGTCCGCATTAGGCCCGTGCGGTTGGTCAGCCGCGGCGCTGGGAGGGCAGCCAGGGCTCCAAGCGCGGCTCTGCCGCGGGCACCGCCTGCTGCGGGTCCTGGGCTCACAGACCTGTGCCCGGCACTGGTGGCTTAAGGCACTGAGGGAACTGCAGGGAGGATGGGCAGCAAGGCTTCTGGCTTGCATAGGTTTCCAAACAGTGAGAAAGTTAGCTGATCTTTCCGTGTCCAAATCCTGACTCTAAAACTCAGTTTTAAATGTCATTTTTCATAGAATCATAGAAAGGTTTAGGTTGGAAGGGACCTTAAAGATCATCCAGTTCCACCCCCCTGCCCTGGGCAGGGACACCTCCCACCAGCCCAGGTCACTCAAAGCTCCGTCCACCCTGGCCTCGAACCCCTCCAGGGATGGGGCAGCCACAGCTTCTCTGGGCAACCTGGGCCAGCGGCTCACCCCCCTCACAGTAAAGAATTTCTTCCTGATATCCAATCTAAATCTCCCCTCTCTCAGTTTGAACCCGTTACCCCTTGTCCTAGCATTACACTCCCTGATCAAGAGTCCCTCCCCATCCTTCCTGTGACCCCCTTTAGGTACCGAAAGGGGCTCTGAGGTCTTCCCGGAGCCTTCTCTTCTCCAGGCTGAACCCCCCCAACTCTCTCAGCCTGTCCTTACGGCAGAGGGGCTCCAGCCCTCGGATCATCTTTGTGTCCCTCCTCTGGACCCGCTCCAACAGGTCCGTGTCCTTCTTTTTGTATCTCATGGGGCTTTCTGCAGTGCACAAAGGGTGCTTTAACATTACTGACGAGCTAAAGCATCTGTGAACAAACAACTGCTCAATGTTTACGTAAAATTTGGCGCGAGTTGTAATGATATTTTGTCTGCTTTGCGACTATTGCAGTCTCTTCTCTGCATGTCTTAGGAAAAGGGTCGCTCTGTGTTGTTCCAGTGTTAACATTTTGACTACTTGTTTCCTTTCCAAGTGTGAACAAAATCTGAAAATGGGAAAATTTTCCAGGAATACAAAACATTTTTTAAGTATCAAATTATTTGGGTTCAGTATTGTCAAAACTTAAAAATATAAGTATGATTGTAATATTATTGGCCTTTCAGTTAAAAAGAAAAGGATAAAATTCAGTAAACTAAAATGTTTCAACATTGAAATTAAGCAAGGAAGTGGAAATGGTTTTGACTTCCCTCTGTCCATTTCCAGGAAAACCTACATATCCCAAGGAAAGATTTCAGTTTTCACAAAATTCAGTTTTTGGAAACAATGGGGAAAATGTCAATTGAATGAGTCCACTGTATTTTTAACCAGATTGAGAAATATGCAGAAAAAAATTACATACATATATAGCATGTCCTTAAATGCAGGTACTGAATTTACAGTTTCCCTGTAAAATCACTGTTGTGCAAGAGCCGAGTGAAGACTTGTTGCTTCTTTGAATAGCAATGCGTTACACCATCCCGTTGTGTGACAGTGACCAGTGCCTTCTCTTTGTATGGCTTTGGTGTTGGTTTCTGTGAGAGTATTTTGATTCTAAATCTTTTAAGGTGCAGTCAGTTCCACCTTGAACTCACTTTCAAAAAAAAATAAAAAGGAGAATTTTAACTCTAAAGAATCTTAATCATTATCAAAATGTGTTGGCTCTGCCCAGGGCATTGTGCCCGCTGGCTGGCTACTCCGGTGCTGCTGCCACCCATAGCTGCCTGAATGGGAATTCAGTTTCTCTTGCTTTTACATATATTGACAATGCAGAATTGCTTTAGGTAGTCAAAAAATGATAAAATAGTAATTTACAATCAATTAAGAAAAAACCTTGAAGAAAGTTACTCTTTTCTGGTTTGTAATTTCCCCTCTTACTTCTCGATATCGATTAGTGCATTGAAAGAAAGATGCACTCTGAAGTGACTCCGGTGCATTTTCATATTAGAATGTTGAAGATGGACTTTAAACTGCCTCAGAGTTGTATAAAAGTAGTAAAAAAGGTTTTTTACTTATGTAATTTGGGAAGTATATTGACAGTCTGTGGGTTAGGGCACTGTGCTTTACTTGTACAAGATTCCCTGGAAGATGTTTGCATTTTTAGCACAGTGAGATTGGAAAATGCTGAAATATCTAATTTTAAAATGTTGATTTTTCTTTTTAATTTTAACTGTGCCAGGAAGTCTGAGAAATGTCAAGTCTTCATTATGAAATTTTGTCATGGAAACGTTAAAGTAGTTCTGAGCATGATGCTTTCTGTTAATACGTAAAAGTTAAAATTGGATAAAAATGTGCATGGAGTCTAAAGAGCTTTGCGAAGGAATCTAGAAACATCTATGCGTGGTAATGGCAAAGAAGTGTTGTGCTAGCTACTTGAAATCCAAAAACCGGAACAGAGACAAACCCCGCTGTGTTTTCATGTCGCAGTAGCCATTCTCAGGGGAGGTAATGTGGCGTGGTGTGAAGATCCGGGGATCGCTCTCCTCCTGGGCAGGCTGGGGGCAGAAACAGGGTGTCCGGCAGGTGTGTCCAGGAGGGACGTGGGGCTGTGCGGGTCTGATGGAGCTGGCCCTGTGGGTTTGCTCCAGGGAAAACCGGCTCAGGGGTTGAACAGATCCTGGCTGCGTATGCAAAGGGCGTAGGGAGAAAAAAAACCTGTTTGTTTCATTGTTCTTCCACTGCAAGAATTTAACTAGTGGCATTCATTAGGGTGTCAAGAGTGAAATCACTTTCTTTCTGAAAGGTACATCATAGTTCATACAGACAAATGCATAGCCAAAGGCTTTCAACTGTACAACCGGTACGATGCGGGTGGCAGAATTAAATGATCACGTTGGACCTCTGAGGGGTATGATACCCATAAATCTCTGAATCTGGGGTTAAGAGGAAATGCTGGAATAAGAATTGGCATTTGGAACATTACCTTTGAATTAATTGTGGTTTGTAACTTCCGCTGTGCCACAGAAAGGGAAAAGAAAGGACAGTAAGAAACAAAAGGGTTTGGTTTTTTGTTCTCCTTATGCCGTTAGCATAGAGGACTGGAGGAATTTCTGGAGTTTGAGGGAATCTTTTTCATGAAGTTCTCTGCATGGGTTGTCTTTTGGGCAGAAGCGGCTCAGACCAAGATTTAAAGATGTTTCAATGCCAGAGTGCCAGCCAATGTATAGACAGTACTTACTAAATTCCTCAGCTTCAGTCATTCCCAAGAGATTCTTGCACGTAGTCAAGTCACTTGAGAAGAAGAGAAGCCTGATTCTGAACTGATTAAATGGGCCCCCCAAGAAGAGAAAACAAGCCACTAATTTGTTTTCAGCTGTTGGACGCATCTCAGTTGAGGTTACTTTTTAACTACCGTCATCTTCCAAAACACTTGTAAAATAATGTGAAGAGTAATTCGGTGTGGTGTTTGGCAGAGTTTCTCTGTTTTCCTCAGAAGCAATTTACACTGGTGTTGTAGGCTCAACTCCACCAATTCCCTTGCAGTATTTCCTGGTTTGTTCCCCCAGATTTTCCTCCTTTAAATGCTGCATTTGTAACACATGTAATTTTAGACCTTGGGAAACATGCTTTGCTTTGTTAGACGCCCAGAAGGTCTTCTGTCAATGAAATGGCCCTCTGTTTAGTTGATGCAGTGCTCTTTTTCAAAACTAGTTTTAGCAAGAAGAGCTTTTGAACTGAATTGCGTCAGAAATTTGAGTTTAGGCTTCCTGCTGAAATAAACATGGCGCTGTTTATTCTGGGGTATTCCACTCTTTATGTTTTGGTTAATAACGCTGATGTTATTGTTAATTGTAGAGTGTATTATCCAGTCCGGGTAATCTGCATTGGGCAATGATAGTGCTTAAGGAAGAGAAATCAAACTCCACTAATAGCTTGTTACAGCAGACCCTCAGCGCGTTCTACATTGTTTTAACATGATGGTGCAATAGCAGTTTCTGCCAGTTGAGGGGCTGCCTCTTGACGTTTAATTTTACTGTAAGGAGATACACAAGGACTACTCTAAGTACAGGTCTGAAAAGTGTAATCGCATCTGAGAGCCTAAGGGTCCAAAGCAACCCAAGAAAATTCCCTTTGTATGTATTGGTCCAGAAACTGTCATGGGAAAGGAAAAAGATCAGCTGTTTTCTTATCCCTCGCATTTTATGCAGCATGATTACCTCTGCTGTCTACAAACAGACCGGCAAATTCAGTTGTGGTGTTAATCGCAGAATTCGATTCAGCAAAGTGGCTGCTTTTACTTGGCCAGCTAGAGACAGTGTTGGCTAGGAGAGTTGGAAGCAGGACAGGAGAGGAGCATGCTTTTTGCATCCTTTTTCCTCCTTAGGCCAAGCATTGCAGCTTTGAGAACACCATCTGCGGCATGAGCTATTGCTACGGGGCAGTCTGTGATTGCCACAGAAGGTTTTTGCCATGGAGTTCAAAGAGCATGTAAGAGAGCGCGATTCCCAGTGCTCGTCTGTTAATCCAGTCAGAATTTCAGCAGCAAATGCACAGAATAAGCATTATCTCCATGAACATATAGAAAGTTAATAGGGAAGAGAGTCAAAAAAGATGTACTGATTAGCCTTATTTATCCATCCTTTGTTTCGATATGTATTTAGAATTTTATTTTCTGAGTTTAAATGGTTTTACTTCGCAAGGGGAGAATTTTCCATTATTTAATAATCTCACTGTCAGGTGTTTGGTTTTCTTAACAAGTTAGGTTCTGTGCTCCAGTTGGGGGTTTTATTTTGATCTTGCTTCTTCTGAAACCTATCAACTTTACTAAACATTCTTAATCCGTGTTTATGTATTTTAAGTATTTTCAGATGTTTATGCATTAATTATCTGACTGTTACTTATACTGTGTACCTTTAGCTTAAAAATAATTGGAAGGAAAATCTGGTTATTTCTTAATGAAAGGAAAATCTGAGTCTAAGACTTCCAAAAAAGTTTGGTTTTCCCTCGTGACTATTTATAATTTTTCAGTGTTGGTTTTCTAGCACTGTAGTGAGAGCAGTTACTGGGCAGCAGTGTGGATTACTGTCTGCTTGATACATTGAATTGCTTCCCTCCTTTCTCTCTTACTTATCCTTCTTTTATACTGATGGTCCCTCAGTTTTCCCTGTGTCAAATACAAAGGCCCATCCTGGAGTTAGTAAGCGATGTGTCACTCATTCACAGAGGTAGATTGGGCAGGGCCAGCTTCCCCCAACTTTGTACAGCTCTAGTGCGTTTCACTATTACCTGGCTTAAAAATCCTATAGCAAAAGACAACTTTTCTTATCATATTTTATAAGGAGAACAAAAGCCAGCTGTATAAAGTATTAGCAGTTTGTCTTCAGTTTTAAAACATTGTTCATGTGCTGGATGGAGAATTCATCAGTAAACACGCTTAGCATCAGCCCCGCGTGGCTGAGACGGAGGAAATGTGATCCTGGGTATTGTACGTGAAAGTATGCCTGCTCTTACTCTAGAGTCTGGAGTAAAATTTAAATCTCCAGTTGACGTTTAGTATTATCTTTCAGGAAACTTTGGGCATCGGAATGATCTTTTAATACAGGATTGCTTTTGGCCCTTTTTCTGATACACGCTGTGCTGGGAAGGCAGCTCTGGCTCATCCAATAGTAACATTAATTCTGTAGTTTTACCGCTACTGCCCTAGTCTACAGCAATTACTCAAGTTCTCAAGGACGACACATGTTGTTGGTATCCAAATGAAATAATAGGAATGGTGGGTTAGCACTGAAGACCTGCAAAATTCAATTTGGCATAAATGGAGTGGAAGTATCAGTAACTTTACCATGTCTGGGAGTTTAAAATCCCAAGCTGATAACATACAATTCAGTTCTAGCAGCTTTTAATAATCAAAATCCTAATGAAAAATATTGTGGAAGACTAAACAAGTATTTTTAAATTCAAAATCAGGCTAGCTATCTGACTGTACAAGTCCTATAAATACTGCCCAATGCGTGCAGACGCTTGCAGACAAAACTGTTTGCATTAGTAAGTTTCTACTTTTATTCTTACATGTTGGTATTCATTCTGATGATGTGTACCTCTAATCTGTCTGTTTATCTGGGTTTAATTTTCATGGCATGAATGTTTGCAAAGAGACAAAAATAGTTACCAGCAGTCAGCACTGAAATATGTTTTTTAGTTCGCTGAGCTGTGGACAAACAAATTTTAAAACTATGTGGTGGCTAAGTCCAACAGCAGTTACTCTTCTCTTATTTGTACACTGGTAAGTCCACCCCCACCATTTAATTGAGGAATTGCGTGTGTGCAGGCTTGGGTGGTGTTTGTATATGAAGGAAATGCTGGATGTCTGCATAGCTCATATCATATACTTCAGTGTTAACCAGTTTGTGATTTATGAAACTATGCTGCAATCCATATTAAGATATTTGTTGCAGCTTTTAAAATGTAGAATTCAATAAATATTGCAATGTTGCAATTATTTCACTAAATATTTCAATGAATATTTATTGCATAATTGCTTCTTGAGATACTGATTGCGTTCACAGGTAAGTTGACATTTGGTTGACCAAAGCGCCGGTTTACATTGGATATTGATCACGGTTACTGCTGGGTGTTGAATGTGGAAGGCAAAGCGAAGGTAGTGTAAGTGCCTGTACTTGTGATAGTCTGAGCTGGTTAGCGTGGGCGTCAGCTGCAAGGAAAATAGGATGACCTGAGGATTTCCATTTATCGGCAACCAGCATATACACCTACACCACAGACAGTTTAAAATCTGTGTACACTTGTCTCCATAGCTGTTTCTAATCATATTAGCACGATTGATTCGCTAGTCTGTGCCAGAGGCGATACCTCCGCTTTCGGTTACAGCCAGCCTCTACACAAGCCTGCAGGATGGGCCTCAGGCACAAATAGAGAATTGAAAGCAGGTGTTAAGTTTTCAAAGAAGAAAAGGCTGTGTTGTTAAGAGTAAATCCGAGTTTCGAAAGGATTTTTCTACAGTCTAGGATATTGGATCTCTCAAGATAAGATTCAAGTAGTTGTGAAAATACAGATATCATAGACATGTCCTGCTGTTATCAAAGTGCCACTTTATTAACGTTCCTGTTCTGCTGATTATTCTTCAGTATTTCTTTTTCTATGAATTGCAACAAAGCAAGCTACTGGCTTTCTTCTGAGAAAAAATCCTCAGGCTTACAGCTTCTGAGACTATTGCCTCTCATCATTTTTTTTTTGAGATGGTTTGCACAAGGACAAATAAGTAATATCCCGTTACCTAAAAGACGTTTTTCTAGGATTATTTATGGTAATTTTTTTGGGGGGGAAAGTCTATGTCCCAAGAGACCCCTACACTTCTATCTGACATCATGAGACTTCAGTAAAAGCACTCATTGTATTACTGTATCTTACCTGCCTTTAGTCACAGCTCAGGTAACACACCTTGCATGTTGATGTATTTCAGTTATTTAATAAAGTTTCAGCTAGCATAGAGAAAAAGAAAGCAAAAAATATGTAATAGAACAAATCTGATTCGAAGCATTTAATTTTGAGGTTTTCCTCAATTTTAGAATATATTTTCAAATGTATTTAATTGAAGTGTAGGGAACAATTGTGGGTTATATGAAAGCCTGACCCCTTGTGATGGTAATGCTTGCTTATGGTCTGTACCCCTGGAAAGCCCCAAAGAATACCAAACTTAGGTGAAAGAAAGGAGGACTGAATTATATATGAATGGAAGATGAGTTCACTAATAGGGGTGTAGGCTGGGATCTGATTTTTGTTTTTACAGGTCAGTTGCAGTTCCGAAATTCAGTAGATTTACCTTCTGTGAAGAAAGAGTTGTAAGATCCAAATCAGAACTTATTCCTGAAAAGTCCCCAGAACTGAGAAGATGACATGTTTTGTTACCAAGAGATACACTGATGCTGTATTTCTGTCTTTATAAAGGAAAGATGTTGTCTTTTAAGTGCATAATGAGGAACCCAGTCAGACGATTGCATACTTCTTTGTCCAAAAGGTCAAAAGATGTAAGTCAAGATTCCAAGACTGTGATTTCAGAGTTTAGTTTGGCACAAGTTTATACAGTATACATTATTTTTTTTCCCCTCTAGAACTGTAATCATTTGGAATAAGTACATAATATGTCTCCTCATAAATAAAAATGGAAAATCAGTTTAAAAAACAAAAGAAAAAAGTTGAGGACAGCCCACGAGCTGGTTCTGGATAGAGAGAAGATAACGGGAAGAGAAATCAGACTTAATGCCTACAAGTTCTCATATGGTTTTAGGGATGAGCAGCCACTCAGCAATATAAAAAGTAACACCCATAAAAGCATTTTTAAGTGATGATTTGAATCTCTAAATTGAATAAAATTAGTAAGACTCTGTGGATCTTAGGTGAGCTGCTTGAAATACACTGGGCAGAGGGTTTGAGGAAGAGGACGGAGACGTGTGTGTAGAGCCCTGCTGGGCCACAGGCTGTGTGTGGGAGCGGGGGGATACGGGAAGGGCAGTGCAGCGTCCCGTGCTGCTGAGCACTCTGCTCGCTATCCGGAGTGCGCTAGAAATGCTAGAACTGTCTGGCTTGCATGAGCTCAGGAGCTGGAGGGCTGCCTTTCTTCCAATAAGGGTGGAGAAGGTATGCAAAGTATTTAGAGTATGTGTCGATGCATGTCCTGTAGATCAGGCTCTGTATACTACAGCAAGAAAACGTAGAGAATTGCTTTTCAGAACAAAAAATATGTTTATTTCCTTTCCCAGGGTCAGGGTTTTTTTTCTTCAGGCTTCTTTTACTCCACCTTCTGTCATGTGGGTAGTTGTTTTACAATATACATAGTCAAACTAAAGCCTTGAAAAACACGAATCCTGCACTGAAATTATGAAACCTGAGAGATCATATTTTGGGGAAGGATTTTTGTTCACTTACTAAATTTTTTGCCTTTAGTGCAGTTACTTTTAAAACCACTGTGTCTGCACACATGAAAATCAAAAAGTCATTTTAAAAGGGACCTAGAGCATGTCATATTTTTATCTGTTGCTTTAAGAAAAATAACAAATATTATGACATTTAAGATAAAGTCCAAACAGCTGGGAAAGCACTGCTGACTGCTTTTGGTACAGAAAGTCATATTGATGATAAAATCTGTAGGAGAACATATGTGATACCCAGCAGAGACGTTTCTGGCTTACTCTCTGGATGAACAGTGGACACAGTTCTGTCTGTCAGGCTGATGCGTGGTTTAAGAAACTTTAGAATGAATTTTGTTGCCTAATTTGGGGCACTTAACCTAAAAATGGAAGTTTTGACTGTCTGTATTACTGTCTAGTGTTCTGTGGTATACTGCATGGAATGATCACAAGTCACTTGGATCCTGTTGTATGAAGATATAATTAATTGTTATGGTCGTCTTTATGCGTAAGTACAGTACACATGAGTTTTTTTGGCAAGATCTCAGGGCAGGGGTGTGTTTTTATTGGTACACAGACTAGGCTTTTCCTGTTCATAAGGGGAAATCTGAAAACAACCACGAGCTACTTGGAATTTGAGTCTTTGAATAGAAATAAAGGCCATTACCTGCGGTTATAGGTCACAGAACAGTTGAGGTCAGTTGAGCTCTGGAGTTCGTCTGGTCCAGCTCCCCAGCTCAAGTGTGGTCAACTACAGCAGGCTGCCCAGGACCATGTCTGGTTCATTCTGAAATAACAGATTCCTGAAATAACAGATCCATTGCATATCCTAGAATAAAAAACACAGCTTATTTTAAACAAGAGAAATGGGTGATCTCTTAAGGCTGGTACTTTGCAAATAAAGCTGGTGGAGCTGGGTGCTTGAAAAGTAGCTCCTGTGCTCTAACAATTGCTTGTTAAAGACATTTTCATAAGAAACTTTACTGGTGCATGCCTGAGTAGCAAATACGTATTATTACTAAACACCTTAATAACTCCATTGGGCAAATACATACTTTAAAATCATTAGCCAGCCATTTAGAGGTCATCTGGGTTCCAAACTACACATTCAAAACCCAAGTATGTTTTAAAGAGGTAACTTATATATGTCAACTGATGTAATTGTCCAGTTCCCAGAGGCAGCTTATGTAAAAGTTGGTGTTTCCAGTCTCAGGGGCATCAGGAAAATTTTCCCTTAGTTTTGCCTTTGATTTGTGTGGGTTTTTTTATCACCCACAATATTTTTGGGTGGAATGGACCTGGATGTTCAAAACCAAAAGCCAGAAGCTGCGCTTGGTTTGCTCATTGTCATTGTACAGGTGTTAGATGTGGTCCCATTTGCCAGCCTGTTTCATTAATGTAAAATAAGATTCATATTTCTTCCAAAAACCTGGAACTGAGTTGGTTTCAGTAGCCTTGAATCCAGTAGCAAAGCTTTCATTCCTCTTTGTAAAGAGCTGCTCCTAAAACTTTCTGATATCAAATGGTTAATGCGGGAGCAGCCCGTTGTCAGACACACACGGGAGGGTAAGGTCTTTCAGTAATAACAAACTAATTGGCTTAGAATCTAACCTAAATGTGGCGAATCTTTAACCAGGGAGGTTTCAATTACGAGCCCCAGGCAGGTGAGGACTGAGTTCGGGTGTTGTTTAGTTCAGTGCAGTGTTTCTCAGCTTTCTCCTGGCCCAAATCCAGGCAAGCTCTGCAAGGCAGAGAGCATCCCAAACAAATCACACAGGTACAAAAACTTTTGAAAGGGAAACGTCTCCCAAAAAACTTGAAAAAAGTTGTGAACTATTTGCTAGAAAACAAAGGAAGCATGAAAAATTTAGTTACCTTTTCAGTCAGCTGGAACAGGTAATGACATCTCCTTTTAGGCCCTGTACAGCTAGATAGTATTTGCCCAATGTTAAACTTTTTTTTTTTGGTAATATATGTTTCCCCTATAAACTCACTTAGGATCCAAGTGCTTCCATCAAATTTGGTTATAAAAATCAATGAATGTGATAGCATCAGGATCAGGCCCTTAAAAATAAAAATTTGAAATATATCTACAAAAGCCTTTACTGTCAGAGTGGAGTTGTGCCTAGTATCACGCTATTGGAACTAAAATTCATCAAGACAAAGCACCAAAGGTGACAAAGCTAAATTCACGTAATAAATAAGAGTAAGATAACAATTTTCATTATTCTTTCTCCAGAGACTTCTTATCTTATCTGTCACAACATTATTTGGAAGCATGTTTCACATACTTCTAAGAAGCATCATTTACCCCTTGGCTAGAATGAAATTGGTCATTACAAATGCCCGTGAGTAAACCCTCATCCCAAGTCAGAAAGCTATTAAAGCAGGTATTTCATTTTAAGTATATATGTAACAGTAATGACTATGAAATAATCTGAGCATGTGATTATATGCTATCCAGAATTGTGGTCAATCTCACCATATGTTAAAAAAACGAGCATAGGTGTTGCTCAAGTTGCAGATCCGTACAAATGATTTCAGTCCATTCTACTTCCCTAGAGCAGAGAGTGTGACATTGTTCACAGAAAAATATCTTGATTATCTTGCCTAAATAGGCTCAGTGCTCTGGTGAGCCTGATGAGTGCTGTGGCTGGGATCCACGGAAGCTGTGTGCTTCCCGGTGTGCCGTTTGTGCCGTGCACTCTTGTGTACCTGGGAAGCAGTTTAGCAGTTTCAGTGTGAAAATCCCCTTTCCCTGGTGATTACTGAGGTATGTTAGTGCTCTCTGATTCTTCTAGCCCTGCTGCATTTGGTGGCACAGATGTCCTTTGCAAGAAAATCATGCTCCAGGAAAAAGAAGGCTCTTGAGATTGTTCTCAGCATCCCCCTTTTTAGGGCAATAAAACTTGTTAAAGTGAACAGGGCATTTTATGGAAAATTCCTATCTCATCACTGGATTGCTTATTACTTTCCATGTTGAGTTGATTATTTTATTAGCATTTATAGAGGGGAGTTTATAATTTCGTGTTAGTATTAAGGGTGAAAATCTGCTGTTCAGCTTGTGCATGCGAAACATGTTTGGTATCAGCTGTTTAGTAAAATCTATATATTAGAAGGCTTTTAATGAAAGCAGTGATGTGCCACGTAATTTAAGTATTTACATGTATGTAAAGGTTTAGGGAACTTACCATTAGAAGTACTTAAGTTTGATAACTTCTTCTTTTTCCTTTTTTTTTCTTTTTCTTTTTTTTAAAATGAATTATTTTGCAAAGAGTATTGGTAACTGTTTCTTGCATTTGGAACAAATCCTGTTATGTCAGGAAGTAATACCTGGAGTTTTTGTTTCGGAAGGTTTACATGTTTCATTATCAGTGTTTTTTAGGCAAAGAATTTAGCACTTCTGGTTTCTGAGGCCGGGGGGGACTGTTGGCCCTTCTCCCTAACCCTGGAGCAGCTGACACCACTCCCAGGCTTGGGAGCAGCCCCTCTTCTGCAGTGCTTAATTTATGACTTGGCCGTAAGACTGGCTCTGTGGCCTACCAAAGGAATCAAGAGGCTCCCTGTAGATTCCTTCCTCCTTAGGTAGGAATAATTTGGCTCCTTCCCAGTCATGTCTTGATAATTGATCCCCCCCCGCCTTTTTCCTAGAAGGACAGCACAGGCTTGTAGAACTATGACATTGGTATCGAATAGTCCCCTACTTTCATATATCATGGTCTGAAATTCATTAAAAAATGGAATTAAATGTGTTCCTGGGCCTTGCAATTGAATGTCTGGGGCTGGTAGGTCAGTTTCTGGTAAGGCCTTAAAGAAAAAAGAAAACAAAATGCTTGATGAGCCAAACACAGAGTTGGCAAGGGAGCAAAGCAAGCTGATCATTGCTTTCAAAGACACCTTATGTGCAGAAAGCTGATGTATCTCAAACACAAACATTTGTGCTTTGCTAAAAAGTTACCTTGACTTCAGGAAACTGTCTAGTGAAAATCGAGGGAGGCATATTGGTTCCCTGCATCACACTACTGCTGCTGTGCAGTTCAGGCGCGCCACCAGCATTGTGTCCGGCCAGCTGTGGTGAGTGCCAACACGTACCTGCGTGTACATGTGCCCTGCCATAACGGGCCAGGGAGGGGCGAGGGAGAAGGGAACACTGGCCTTGCATCCCACCGGGGCCCTGGTCTGGTCATTGTGGGAGGAGGCTTCCTGTAGATTTCCTGTGGACTGCACCAAATTGTTATTTCATGATGGCTTGTCCCTCGGGATTGTATTCTGTCATCGGCTCTCCTTGGGAAATGGGAGCTCAATAGTGTATTTGATCTTGCACCTGCAATTCCTGAAAGTCGTTTGGTGAAGCGCCACTAAATATCTCCAACATACATATAAATAATTCCTTTGTCTCTGGTTATCGAGACAGGGAAAGTCTTATCTGTTCTTTTGAATGCAAGAGAAATATGGGTACTAATGTACCTAGAAGGGTGGAGAGAGTGATATTTTTTGTTTCCCATGAGCAACAAAAAGAAAAAGGTAATACTGTACGTGTCATGCTGTCCTGTTGTATCTTTTTAACCCTTCGCTTTCTGTTGGTATGGTTACAATTACCAGGAATTCTGATGCTATCTAGGTGGTTACACAAATTTAAGTTATGGAGTACGTGGAATCTCTGCTGAATATGATCTTGTTTTAGATCCAGAGAGTGGAGATTTTAATAGCTTGCCTTTAATACTTCTAATAAATCACAAGTTGAAATGACTAGTTTACCTCATAGAAAGATGTGAATTGCTCATTGCTGCTTCTTCCAAGAGTTGTCTCACTTGTTCTGAATTTGGAAATATTTCCAGTGGGCTGGAAGTACTTTCTGAATTGCTAGATTACCCATGCACATTTCTGCTGTGAAAGCCAGATCAGGATTCTTTCATTCTAAGACTGTACTATCTTTCTGCAAATAGTCGTCTGTCTGTGAGGTTTGCTCTCTGCTACCTTAAGTTTATTGTTGGGGTGCTGCATCTTCCCATCTGCGTCCATGTATTTTCTTGGAAAGAAATAAAGGAGTAAAAACTTCTGTGATACAAATGACCTACATACAAGTGATGATGGGCTCACTGTCCAAGAATGGAGGTTGCAAGTAGTAACCGTTTTGTAGAATGCCTATCTTATCAGTAAGTGATTATGGAGTCTTTTAATATAGACATCCTTTTTAAGGGCCATATAAATTATAAATAAGCACAGGTTAGAGCCCCTATAAATGAAGCACAGGTTAGAGCCCCTATTCTTTCTGGTACAGAAGTTGGTTGCTAATCCCAGCAGAGCCTTCCACAATCATGGAATCATAGATCATTTAGGTTGGAAAAGACCATTAAGATCATCAAGTCCAAATCCAACTAGTCAACAAATACAGAAACCAAATTCAGTACGAGAAGAAATCCCAGTGTTTTTCAAAAGGAATTGGCTGGTAGAGAAAAGCAGTTTATTCTCAGACTTCCAAAGGCTTTTGCAAAGGGGCAGCTCTTAAAGAAAAGAAACTAAATAAATACTCAAATATGTGGTTTAATTATGGACTGATTCTTATTATTGAGAAATACAATAGAAGAAAAAAGGTCACTGAGTCACATATTGGTTTCAAGCTCTAGAGAAGCAATGAAGTGATGTGAAACAAAAGAATGGGGGAGAAATTGAGCAAGCTTTCAGGGAGGAAGATTTAACTTTGCCATGTGATTCAGCATGAAGGACTGCAGGAACGTGAGGGAGTGGAGTTGGAGCCGTAATCCTTATGGGGCCATTTGCTCCCTGTGTGACCTTGGACAATCAACTTGATCTCTGTGAGCTTCAGTAAATGGAAATAGGCAAAAAGCAAGCTCAAATGCTGTGCTGTCACTAAACGGCAATTTCTATAGTAACCTATTAAAGAGAAAAGAGAAGAAAGCTGAGCTTTCCAGCATCCCAACAATAAAACCAAGAGCCACTGAAATAAATGTTTCTTACCACCCTCCTCTGTACTTCACTTCAGTCAGGTAAATACTTCAAATAAATGAGGGACTGTTAATGTTCTAGGAATAAGCACGTAAAACTACAATTGCAGAATCGGTGTCTAAAAATGAAGCAGCAAATAAACCAGAGTGCTGTTAACTTTAGGATTTTATGTTGACTGCTCCCAATAACCACATGTGAGGTCTACAGGCTAACATAAAAATCCAGAACTCCCAAACTGTGACTAACCCATACTGTCAAATGTCTCAAAAAATATCCACGGGCTTTCTGACTGACTGACTGGAAATATTTTTTTGATCTGCAGACTTTCTGAACTTTAGTAAATGCAGTAATGGGAGTCACGACTTGCATAAAAATGGCATGGTCTGATCCTGTTTACTGGTAGTTGACATCTGAAAAATGCAGTGCCCTCTTCTGATTTGTCTTCAAAAAGTTCCAGATGGCATTTCGGAGAGGGAACCAGCAAAAACTAAATGCAGATAATAAGTCCTTGCTGCCATCTCATTTGCTTATGTGATGGTTTTTCCTGTGGCTGTGCACTGGCTAAGCACGGCCACCTTGGCTTGTTGTCGGGAGAGGGCAGTCCCACAGTATACAGTGGCCAAAACTGAAATCTAAGAAGGTGGGCAGGCTCTGCCAAACATCCAGTCCTTCAAGAGTGATCATTGGAGCCAACAGCACTGTTGCTAACGTTTTAAACTTTCTGAGGCTGTGGGAAGAGATAAGCATCTCAACCACAGTCCTGAAGTAACGTCACCTTCTTGCTGTGTTTTGTATTTCCTGATATTTAATGGCAGATAGCTCAAGTTTTCTGTATTTTTATAAAAGACGTTTTCCTCAAGTAATTGCCTCATTCACTTTCCAAAGGATCATTTTACTCCACATTAAATAGCCAGGAAAAATCACAGTCTTTGGCCCATTGTAAGATTTTTTTCCCTTTGTTCTTCAATGATGTGGGACTACACAGTTCACTGGCTTTAGTAGTGCAACCAAACTCAAATTATCACAGCTCCTGATACTTATTCCCGTAAGTGACAAGTGGCAGAGGAGAAGGTGGTGATACCGCGGAAACCTGAGTCTGACTTTATCATCACTAATGAGAATCGTATAACAACATCCTTGGGAGCAGCACGAGGTGCAAAAACCGAGCCTTATCTAACATGACACTATTTCAAAATAATCTCTGAAATAAATCTGTGCTTCTCACCTAACCTAGTTTAAACATTCAGCCTATTAGTGGAGCAGATGCTAGGTCCCACAAGAGTGTATGTGGGAGGTTTTACTATTATTAGTATATTAGGGCAGCATTATGAAAGCTGTTCCATATCACAAAAGGTTTGTGCATCCTACCATACAAAAATAAACTGCTTGGTGCAGCTGCTCTTGGTCCTGCAATTAAAATGTAAGTTCTTCAATGGCACGTATCTAAAAGACATGTTACATTTAAAAGCTCTGTAGGTTAGGTCCTGACTTCATGGCAGTTAATGGGAATTTTACATTCTACCTTTTTTAATGTGACGGTGGAAGATTATTTTTTATGATGCTGAGTTTGTACATCTTCTGGAGAGGCGAATTGCTAGAGGCTGTGGTCCTGTGTGGAACACAGGCTGGGAGAGCTGGTCGCTCATCTGGGTGTGTGTGAATGAGTAACTTTGTACAGTCCTTGCCAGCCAGCAGCTAAATGTGGCAGGTCATTAACATAATCTGTGAAAACAGGATTGTGGAAGTGCTGATGCTATGTGGCGCTACAATGGAATCTAGCTCTTTTCTGAAAGCGTGATATGAGCAGGCATTACCTAGTTAATTGCAAATGGGTATTCCTGGCACATAGATAAGCAAGGAAACCAATTGCATTTGCCTTTTGACTTCTGTAAGAAAATACAGCTTTAAAGAGGGATATTGAATTAACAGATTTTTGTGGAGTTTGTTGATATATAGCTTGTTAAAATGATAATATAGGAAAGCAATAAATAAATTATAGTAAAAACACCTACAGTTTTGCATCATCCTCAGTTCCTTTTTATCCTCTGTTGTGTATTTAATATATAGGGTTGATTATGAACTGTAATCTAGTTTACTAACGTCTATTGCTTTGAAACTGTGGAACCAGCTTCTTAACCTTTGCTCATACGCTTATATTACACTGAATATACACATATATTTATACTTGCATAACAGAACAAAAAAAATTTGTGGTTTTCTCCATTTCCTGAAATTTCAAGTGCATGAAAGTCTGAGTTCTTTCCAGAAGTGCTTTATTTGAGTAATGCAGTCTAAATTTCCTGTATTAATTGAGTTTGTTGCCAGGGATTGTTTTATTGATAATTGTGAAAACATACAATGTTAATGTAGTTTAGATTATTATGAAAACTTACTGTCCTTGTTTATGTCCACAAAAATAAGTGTGAGAAATAGGGCATCTGTAGCTATAAATAAGCCAATATGAATTTCTTAATGGGAATGACAGGCAATGTTTACACTTTTTGTTTGTTCCCAGGCAGACCTAATGCTCCATGTCCGTCCGTGTCTCTTACTCATTTCCTAGTTCAAGCGCTCTTTGCAATAGAGTCTTATATGTGACCTGAAACTGTGCTGGGAAACTGGCCGTCTCCGGTCCTAATGACATCAAATGCTTATTTAAAATTTCCCATTAAAACATAAATATTCAGTCACCTGCAATAATGGGTTGCAGCAGTGACAACCCAGCATCCCAAGGTTGAGGCTTTCTCGTTTCCTTTGCCAGCTATGAATGTTTAGGTGGTTGGCAAGGAACTCCCCAAAACTCAGCAACAGGAGTGCTGGTAGTTGTGTCTGGAGTGCATGAATCGCACTGGAAAACTGTAGCTGTCTTTGGTGTGGGGCTCCCCGAAAGCGGGCCTGGCTGAATTTCCAATATTAAACCAGAAATTCCCTACAGAAGACAGCTGCTCTGGTTGACAGGATTTGCTGCACCTCCAGTGCCGGTGATGTGGCTGCAGTGAGGATGGGGATCTGAATGGCACCCACTTCAGTGGGCTGGTGTCGCTCGCTGGGCTGAGGAGAGCAGGGCACAGCAGACAGGTACTTCAGTGCTTTCGTCCCTGTTGTTTAAATTTTCTGTAATTCACGTGTGAAACTAGACTTTCTCAAATCTAGCAAGGTTCTGCTTTTACATGCTTCAAAACTGTGTGATATGACGTAGAGTAGCTGGCGAAGTCCCAGGACCAGGCAAATTTCAGAAGACCAGAATGGAGAGGCGCCAAGGGACAAATTGAGATCCCTTACAGATCCTGTGCCAAATCCAGCAATCCTTACTCCTGTCAAATGATTGCAATTACTCGAACTTCAGGTTCTTCCCTTTAATTTCTGTAGGAGTTCTGTAATGAACAAGGGAGGTATGATTTGATTTCCTTCACTGCTAAGTTCTCACTTTAATCAGCTTGATAGTCACCCACCAGTTTTGGAAGGAATCCTCGCACCCTTTCGTTGTTGTTGAATGTAGTCACATGAAGGACCTAAATATAAACAGATGTCCATTTTTAAAAAGTCAGCATATTGCTGAAATTTAATATTTTTGTTAGCGTCACTGACAGAAATTTTATTGCAGAACATTCGATCTCTGGTTTGTGTTCAAACAATATTAAGAGATCGTTGCTGCACTGAAATTTGGAGGGTTTTCAGTAAGAGCATTCTGCAGCATTTACTTATTTATTTATTTAGTGTCCTGACTGGCAGAAACTGGAATTACAGAGTTCCTTTGGCTATTGCTATTCACCTTGGGGAATGGGGTGGGGTGAGTGACCTGTGGTTTGTCTTCTCCTTTCCTGCTGCGCCCAGAAGGAGATGGCTGTGCCTCGCTGCCTTCTCCTTCGTGTCAAAACTGTGTAGGAAGCAAGAGAGTTTAAATCAGGTCTTTGAAGCATAACCAAGGGGCTTCTTTATTAAGGGTGGTGGCTGGAAGAAGTGTCTTGGCAATGCGTGGTCTTTCTGACAGTGCGAGGGGGATGTATGTAGGAACCAAGTTCTCCTTCCGCTGTAGGAGCACAGGGAACATGTGAGCAAAATGAACCATGAAGAAATGCCAAATTCTTTCAGATACGATACAGGTTCACCGGTTACTGGTTCAGCGAAGCAATATTTAAATACTTTGTAAGCATATGTGAACCTGAGTAAGTCAAAACTAGTGTGTTTGTTTTCACGTATGTATATAAGTTTACTGAGGGGATTATCCAACACAAGGGAGTTTGAGTAGCTCCTGTTAAAATCAGTGCTAGTTACCTAGAAAAATATTTCCAGTCATTTCTCTAGCATGTTTGCAGCGTCCTCATTTTAAAGAAAAAATTAAAACTTTTTTGAAGTGATAGTAACTAAGTTGGAAAGTTTGACTTATAAACGTCAAACGTACTGTTGTCTGGGGACAGCATCTTTTGCTGCATCAATCTGCATTTGGCAAGGTGGAAGGTTCTTATGAGATAGCTGGGTCTTCACGGTTAGCCCTTCTGTGACTCAAGTCCTCTTGTCTTTCCCGCTGGGAACAGAGAGAAGATGCAGCGTATGCAGGAAGAAGGTAAACTTACTAAATTAAAAGCTTTGGTTTTCTTTACTAGAATAAAACATTATCTTGATGCAAACAGCATATGTTAGTCACTGGGAAATTAAAGAAGATATTTGAAAAATGTTGGATCTGTTCTACAAAAATGAGTTTAGAAGTCATCAGCGGATCAAGTCTCCTTGGGGTATCGCAGGAACACTGGATAAAATCCAGTTTAAAATGAGGTCAGATTATACTTGCAATAGTATCCAAACTCTGGGGTTAGTTTTTCCTGCTAAAACAGCTGCAGATAGAATTGATGCTGTGTCTGCTGCATGAAGATGAAGATTTGTGTGCAGTGCTCCTTCTCAGGAATTCTTGCTTTTAGAAGCTACACCTGTTTTGAAGACCCAGATGCCAATTTTGAAATGCTCTCTTGGACTGAAAGCTGTTTCACTCTCGACATAAGTCTTCTTTGATCACAGTGATATCTTGTCAGATATGAGGCTACCCAATATTAGGGAGCAGGAGACTCAACCTGTCTGGCACTTGTTTGGCTCATGTAACAGGACATCTCAGCAATTACAGGAGTGCTTCTGTGAGAAGGGAAGTTTTGTCCTAATTTTGTGGTTTGCAATTTATAGAGCACGGCTGGTTTCTATTTCGTCTAATGCAATAAACCAAGTCTATGGCAGGATCTACTATGAAGCATCCTGCCTATAATGCTGTTTATTCTTATCCATCATTCTTGATGCCATTAAAGGAGAAATGAAATGTCAGGATTAATTTAACTCTTACAACTATAAATTAGTTTTTGGTGGAAACACTGATGAGAAGTTTTATCTTGCCAATGTGGCAAGCGTTTTGGAAATTACTCTGAAACCATCTCAGTTGCTTTTAGTGTAAATACAAGAGAAAAATATTGCTAGTTGCTCATGTTTGCTGTTAGCTAGTCGATTCTGAGCTAGGCATATTGAATCATATATAATAGCAGCAGGCATCCTTCTTCCTATTTCTAGTACTGCTACATTGTGCCAAACCACACGTCAGCGCCATCACCACTCTGTCCACAGTCACCACCAAAATGGGAATGATTGTCTTTCAGTGGAAATAAAATATTGGATCAAGAATTATTTTCTGACTCTAATTAGCTTCTAACATACTTAGGTCAGTTGAGATAACGTTTCATTCACATCCCATTCCCATGAGGCATCCTTATTGTCTTTTGAAGGACTTGCAGCCAATGTTAAAGAGATGTTGTGGGAACTTTCTCTGACTCTGTTTGCTGCCTGTTGCAGAGTGGAACTGTGGCCTTGTACTCAATGGAGGTGTTTGCAAATGGAGACTGACATCTAGCATCAGTAAAAGAGTCTGACCAAACACATACGGACTGGAGATTCAAGAGAAATGGAAAATATTTAGAAGATAAAGCAATGTAAATGACTATATATATTATAAAATGCAGTTAAATATCTCTACATTTGCATCTGATCTTTACCAGTTCTATTTTTTTCTGAAGTGTATACAGATAGGTCTGCCCATAGGTCCTTCCCTCTGCATGCTCATTATCTCTTTCCAAACTGATGTGATTGGTCCCAATTGCTGTGAATTAGCTTGTTTCTATATAGTCTATTTATTTTTGGAAATGGAGAGGCAGCCTAGGTATGAGTCCTCTGTGCTGCACAGTAGCGTACAGGAACTGAAATGTAGCTAAAACTTACTGTGAGAACGGGTCTGGTGTGAGGAATACCTGCTAGGGCACCGGGGCTGAGTAGTACTGTTTCTCCATCCCATATAACGAGCTGTGCTACTCTACATTTTTTAATTAGTGGCATAATTTAAAGCTTGGAATGTATTCTAATCAGGATAAGGGCTGTCTTTCATAACGAAGGAACTGAAACAGTTTTCCTGATGCATCTGTGCAGTGCAAATATGTGGATCAGGTCCTCATGTGCACTGTAAATGTTCAAATGTTAAATATCATGCAGTATGTCTGTGGCAGATATCTGTCTGCAGTAATTCCCAGTTGTAACTAATACATTTTCCTGTTTAATATAGTCCATAGTCAAGGAAAATACCTCCATATGTTTTGAATTCTCTTGTGTCTTCATTGGAGTTCTCAAGAGTATGTTATTAATTTATTATAGGAGTTTGTTCTACATTTGTATTGCATATAAGCTGATCAATACACAGGCAATAAGCTTTGGAATAGCTGAAGGATTGGCATATGTAAGGTTTATTTAGCACAAATACTTGGTAGGGTCAGTATCCTCGGGTATATTGCAACGAAGCTCACTGGCCTTTTTGAGAGCTGCAAAGTTCAAAATATTTATTTCATCAGTAATCTCCTCAGAATCTGAGTAGGTCATTTGCTTGGCAGCATCTCTTGTCCAGTAATTATTAATTCCAGAAGAATAGCAGCTAATGCAACTTGAGAGCTGCTCTGCTTTTCCTCTGACTCCCCTCTGTTTTCCTTTAAAGACCCAGTCATTGCGCTGGGCGCGATTTCGCTGTTCCCTTGCAGTGACAGGGTAGTGCCAGCTCATGGCCACGCTTCTCTTTCACTGCAGAGCGTTTTAGAACTTAGGAGAATGCCAAATAAAAGAGACCATGGAGCGAGGAGGAATATTTAATTGCTTTTATTAGTCTGAATATTGAATAACAGTGCAAACCCCTCTTGTGTTTCTCGTTAAGAGCAGCGGTGGATTTTTTTTCCCCAAATCCTTGATGGCTCGCTATGGGTTGGGCATCACATTGAGCAGGCTCCTTAAAGGACTTAACCAGCTTATTTTCACCAGAGGAGCAGGCAGTAATTCCAAAAGGGGGAGGGTGAGCTGCTGAAAGCTTGTGTGTATATATCGTTTTAAAGTGTTTGAGCCAGTACAGAATGGTTTCAATGGAAAATGGATAATGGTTAACATCAGCTTTTGTACAGCTGCTTTTTGGCTAAAAGAGAGGTAACTTATATTTAAAGTCTGTGAGTGCGATTCATTATTTTTCACGATAGTGTTTTGCTGAAGTTTCCCCTTCTTTCCCCCTCAGATTCTTTGCAGTTAGTAAAGCTACCTCTGCTATTTCAGCACAAACAGTTTCTTCCTCCGTGAGGTCTGTTCCAGGTGAACCCTAAATGACAAACTGTGCTTGCCCTCCACTTTTGGATAATATTTGTGAATAGCTTACATATTTGGCTGCAGTCTTACTGCCAGACTTGAAAGGATTGCTGCATTACTGTGTTGCGTTGACTCTAACTTGAGGTAGGGGTGGGCAGAACAGCTTTAGCAAATTTTAAGGGAGCTGTATTAATCTGTGTCCCTCTTTCTATGCTATGTTAACAAGCATTAATTGATAGAGACATTTAAAAATGACTTGCACATTTAAGCATTCATTCCCTCTCCCCCCTAATTGCTTTGGGAAGAATGAGTGTAACTAGGCTGGACACGGTTTATTAACTTAGCTTTCTTGAGGGTTTGGAAACATTTTCACAATGTCCCACGTCTCCACTAAAATTCTGTATTGTTTTGTGTCTGCCTGGCTGCACGGACATAAAGCAATAGACTAATTTGCCTCACACATTCATTCTAAGGTGATTATAAATAGTGGCTTTTACACCTTTAAATTATGTTTCATAAAAGTGAGAAACTTTACTGTTTCAAATCTTCAAAATGGTAATGATACTTCCACACATAGGTAACTTGGCTGCTGTGGTATGGAAATTAAAAAGCTAAGCTTTAAACAAACATGCTCTGTATTGCTCCCTGATGATAGTAATGGTTGTGTTACCCTTCAAGAAAGAATTTTGTAGTTTTTAAGGGTGTACTTAACTACTCTGATATTTTCATTATTAAAGATTCATGGTTTGATCTCCAGCATCCTCTTAAGACATTTATACTGAGATGGCTCAAGGGGTGAATCTAAGGTAGATAGAAACTAAAGTGTTTCAGAGTACGTAAGATGCTTTGAAGTAGTCGCAGCATATTTCATTATTTGAGAGTAATTTTCCTATAAACTAAGAAAATTATGCACAGCAACCTTTAAATCAACAGCCTGAACCCCAAATATATATGTTTGATGTTATCTTGGCATTTGAGGCAGCAGTTACTGTGTGGGTTGGTTTTGGCATAATGGTGATAATCTTTCCAGGACGATTTTTAAGTGTTAGTACTGACGTTGCTCCTACTCTGTTACACTCACAACTGTACACTGGTCAAGCTGAAGATGCTTTTCATATAGAATTTTGGTGACAGAAAACTATGTATTTTAATTATGTTTTCTGCAGTCCAGAGCTAGAGGTAGGATTTGCAAGGCCCTGAAATTTCACAGTTTACTGCCTTGCAGAGACAAAACCTGACCTATCAGTAATATTTTTACAATAAAGGGCTAATACTCCTTGGTGCAATTCTCTGAGTCCAGCCAGGTGCAAGAAAGTCTTCCTTCTTTCTCATTTTGAACTCCAAACATATGTGTATCTATGTGTCTGCACTTGAATATTTACATTTCTCTGGGGGGAAGCCACAGTGTGAGGTTGGTTCATGCAGAAGCTGCTGTGAACTGTTTGTATTAAGGGTAACAATTTCCTTGATGGTAAACAACAGCATCTCAAAGTTTACTGTATGACAGCAAAAATATTTAGAAGGAAAGCTACTTCTGTATCTATTATAACTAGGCACCACAGAAGAAGTCAGTCAATAAACATAGGAAGGCTTGTGCACTCTGCTAGATCCCAGGTTAGGAACTTGATCCCTTTAAAAGAGCACAGGGACTTCATTCAGTTTGCCCCAGTGCCAGTCTCCGGTGGTGGAGATTCCGCAGTCTCTGTAAGTAGATGGTGCTTAATTGTTCCTTCCAGTGAAAATTTATCTGTGAAGTATAATATAAATCTTCCATGCTGCAACTTTGGCCCATTACCTCCTTTGCAGTTCACAGTGCATGTAGGAACTCTCTCTTCCCTTCTGTAGTTTACCTCTACTCATAGACTGACGCCCCCTCAGTTTTTTCAAAACGGCATTGTGATTTGAATCTTCCCTCTTTGGTCATGGTTTCTAGAGCTCTGGTCACTCATGCTGTCCTCGGAACGGGCTTTACGTGGACCTGTGTGCAGAACTGGATGCAATGCTCTGGCTCAATGCTAGAGTTACCGACGTGGTTTTCAGACTGTCTTCTGTTTTATATCTATACTTGCTTATTTTTTCTAAGTTCACCCCTTTGACATCTCATGTTAGATGAGATCCACTGTCACTGCTCCAGATTCCTTGTGTCATTACTGCTTCTCCATTAGTTACTCAGCCTGTGTTTGTGCAGGTGGTTATTCTGTCATAAATGTAGGATATTGCACCAATCCCTATTACCTTTCATCCTGCCTTTTCAGACCTTTCCCCAGGCTGTCAGCATCTTTTTTGAACTGATCCTTCCCTCCAATATTCTTGCTGCCTTTCCCGTCTTGGTGTTATCTGTGAATAAAATCTCTCTATCTCAATATCTACTTTGTGCTTGAAAACATATGCTGGAACTGTACTCGGGAAAGATCTTGCAAATTCTTACTTAATACATACCACAATCCAGCCAGTAAACTACTGAGTATGATTTTTGAACCAATTTTGCACATCCCTTATAGCAATTTCTTCTAGATGGCATGTTCCTATTTTGAAGAAGTGTCGAACACCTTAGAAAAGCCAAGCTAAACTGCAGCCACTGCGTCTCCCCCACGCAGAGCCTGTTTGGAGAAGGAAATTAAATGGATTTGACAAGATTTTTATCTTGACAAATCCATACTGGTTGCTACTGCTGCCCTGATTGGTTTATGTGTGTTTATGAATAGTGGGTTTGAATTCTTGCAGAATTTTTCCAGGAAATTAAACTGAGTTGACCCGTTCAGCATTTCTCGGCTTGTTCTGCACTTTGCAGCTCAGAAGCTGTGTGTCCTTTTCTAGTTTTCTGTCATCTGACACACCCTCCATAATTCCCAAAGATAACAACTGCTCCGAGATTGCTTTGGCAATTTCCGCAAGTGCCTGGGGTGAGCCTGTGGAGCCCGGCTGCTCCAGGCACCCCAGGCTCACCTGGAGGGGCCATGGTCTCTTGCCTGACCACTTGAATGGCAGAATCTACGCCAGGAGGTGAGGAGAGAGCTTGATCTGTGTTATTTTGAAGTCCCGTTACGAAGAGCGCAGAGACGAGTGGTGCTGTGATCAGAGCTAGTGGAGACCAGCTCCTGTCATCAGGGAGCAGTAACTGGCTTCCCAGTGCCTTCCAGTTAGACTTTCCCAGATCCAAACTCACTGAGTCGGTACGTTTCAGTTGTGGTTTTTTGTTTTTCAGTCTTATCATCTGGCAATCAAAGTGTGAAAACTTGGACAACCTAAATTTAAGAAAAAAAAATCAGAAGCAAACTTCCTAAGAAATCTTGAGTCTCTGCCATGATCGTTATAGCCTTCATATCAGAATAGTCTTAAAAAGAAATGTCATGTGAAACCACATCTCTAATATGGAGAGAGAATATTTAGGACTTTACCTGCTACCAGAGGGAAAGCAGCTTTCAAGTTAACTGACCCAGCTCCAGGTCACTGGCATCCTAGTGGAAACTGTGTTCTAATGAACATTCATTTTTTTAACTAATGTTTATGAGAATTTAGGAAATAAATACCTTTAAGTATGTAAATAAAAGCACAGAATGTTTTAACAAATCCTTAAGTATTTATTTGGCTATTAAAAGACTGTGGCAGGAGGCCATAGCAATACACTCAGGACATTTTATACCGAATATCTGTATTAATATTTAAATAAGTCCAAGTTTTTTTAGTCTTTCAGAAACACCCATCACCTCATAATAGTTATTTTACTCAGTCAGTTCTTAGGCGCGCAAGCTGTGAAATGGGGATCTCGGGCCTTTCCAGGGCGCTTGCGTCAGCCCTGCGTGCTGCCCTGCCTTGCAGTGCGTTTGATCGCTTACGGGGCGGCTTTTTCTAGTGTACAGGAGCAGGAAAACAGCTCGGCTGAAGGTAAGTAAAAATTAGTTCATTACACATGTTTATATTTGCATCAGTTTGCACACAGGTGATGGGTACAATAGCAATACCTTTAGTGACCAAACAGCGTGTCCAGTTGAGGCCTGTGTGGTATCCCTGGCTCCCCAGCGCTGTAACTGGGCCGCACAGAGAAGCAAAATAACGTCGGGGCTTTTTTTGTAGGCTCTGAAACTGAGACTATCAGGTTGCTTTACTGGGTCCTCTCCATCCATTTTGAACCTCTGTATTTTTCCCTTATGTTATTCTGTAATTCCATCACCACACACCGATACATGCCATTGAAGGATCCACATGCCATCCTTTCTCCACAATGACTGTCTCATCTTGTGCTGGAGCTTTTCACAAAAGCTTATTTTATCAATAGTTTGCTTCTGAAGAAAGTAGTATTGCTTAACGAAGCAAACTTGTTATAATTAAGATTTTTAAAAGGTGGCTTATCCTCAGGTTGTGCAAATCATGGAATCCCAGAATGGTTCGGGTTGGAAGGGACCTTAAAGATCCCCCAGTCCCACCCCCCTGCCCTGGGCAGGGACACCTCCCTCCAGACCAGGCTGCTCAAAGCCCCGTCCAGCCTGGCCTTGAGTCAACTGTACCTTTATTTAATTTGTCCAGCCACAGGTAGTGGATTTTAAGTCGGTATTCATCCAAGCTGCCGTGTTCGTGTCACTGAAAACTGTAAATGACGAGGTCACCAATCAGGGAGATATGGCATTATTTGCAGTATGTAAATCAGTCCAGAAACTGGATTTGTGGAAAAAAAGGTGTGTTTCAGAGTCATAGCCTCCTCTGGAGAAAGCAGGAATAGAGAGGCATGGAATGATAAGGATTATTATGGTTTGATCTAAAATGATTTGCCTGGGAAATTTTGGCAAATTCAGTCTGTTTAAATAACTGAAAAAAATGCAGATTGAGATGACTGAAAAGATTATTATTGTCTCCAAGTTGTGAAATTAAGGTAAAATGAAAGTTGATTCCTATATACCAAAATTTAAAAAAGATACCGTGTCATCATTTCTTGTAAGTAATGATGTAACCATTTTTATTTTCAAAGATAAAATGTTAAGTTTCTTCCTTCCCCTGGCCCCAAGCTGTATCACTCAGGGAAGCATAACTTCAGAAAGCTTTTTGACTTTCATGCAAGCTGGGCTTTTCAAGAGCAAGTTCTGTTTAAGAAAGAAAGATTCGTTGCCAATCATGCAATGAAACGCGGCAGTGGGAGCTGACTTGTTTGTCCATGAGCTTGATGGGAAGAAGCAGCAGCACCCAGGGCTCCCTCCTGCTGCTGCGGGGTAATTTTTTACCCCCATTCCGCAGAGAGGTGAGGATGCGCTTCAGTGAGGAGTGACTCCTTACGTATGGAAAAGCACATGCCGTTAGTTTACAGGAAACTCCACTGGAACACAAACATGAGGCAAGGCTTTCTTGTGGATCCTTGTTAGGAGTTTTATTATATACTGGAGATCTGGATATTCTACTCCTGGCCTTTTAATGAAAAGCATTACTCTGGGAGCTTTTAGTGTTCAAGTACAGAGTTCTTGTTTTAATAGGAGAGGCTTCTAAGTCATTTAAGTTTGTGAGCATAAATATGCTTCCTTCAGAGATGACTGAAAGCTTTTGTCTGGAATGTTGCTGGGGCCTTCACAAGCCCGAACTTGAGTCTCCTTTCTTCCCATCTACCTTTGGCATTTGTTATTCTGAAGTGTGACATGAAGTCCTTCTTCAGTAGACTGATTTGAATGAAAATAGCCAAGCGCTCTGTGGAAAGCCTAAAGGCAGGATTTGGAGGCATATTTACTAATGTTGCCAAAGTATTGAGTTTTACACAACAACTTTACATTTGCAAATTTTTTTTCGGCTACTAGTCTGCTGATATTTCAAAATACAGATCTGGATGTGAGCTGAGATTTCAGAGGCAGGTAAGATTCTAATAGAGACAAACAGAAATACTCATTTCTTTCACATTTTAAAGTAGTATCAAGCTCCTTTCAGAACATCGCAAGCTTGGGACTGACAGGTCTTCCCTTGGGAAGTGGTCAGCACTTCATGGGACAGAGCACTTTCTGGGATTTTCCAGATGAGAAATTGCACTGCATGTAGCAAATTTTCTTCTCTGATAAGTGCCAGAATTTAAAAAACAATCTGGCTGGAAAATTAAATTGTTTAGTTTAGTTGCCTTTTTTTTTTTGTAGTTTGGCTTTAATAATATTTCCCTAAATACTTTCATTTTATTTTTAATAAATTCTGTATAATATCCCTGCAAGAGCAGGCCTCTTCCATGATATCCTAATAGCCTATCTTCTACAAACAGTTTCTAGAGGATGCCAAACTGTACAATTACTGAATGGTTGATATAATTAAATTTACATTAATTAGCCGTTTCTACCAGCAAATGAGTAAAATGATGAGGAGAAAACTTTCCTACCCGTTAGAAACACCCGTGCTTCACATTTTTGACTGTTCTTCTCCCATCATGTTATGAGAGATTTACTGACACAATTTTAGCTGTTGCTGCATATAAAGGGAAGCAAAAAGTTTTGATCTTAAACAGCTGTTGTTTGCTTTTCTTCTACTTATCTAGCAACATTTTAATAATTTGGGTTTTACATACTGGGAGCTGTTCTCCAAAGCTTCGCCAGAAGCGCAGTCCACGTGAAACTGCCGTGTCTGGGGCCGTCTCCGGAGGGGTCGGGAGTGCAAGTCTGTGTGGCTGCTGTGCGCTGTATGCAAAGTGTGGGTCCTGGCTTGTAAATGCAGATAAATACCTTTGAAAAAACCCTTTTTTTTGACTGACAGACAACTTTAACCTGTGTTCGCATAGGGCAGTGGAGACATCCAGTGGCCAATGTCTTCAGTGACTGACAAATGGTAGTCTCTGGATTCTGACTGCCTAACAAATGGAAGGCTGAGTGAAAACAGGCATTGTGTGTGTTTTTTACGAATTACTTCTTTCTAGTTGGTTTCTTTTAATTTCACTGGGAATAATGATCAACTTCCCATCTTTTTTTACTGGATGACAGTAAACCTATAAGGTTTTTTAATGACAAAGGGATTTGGGAGGAATTGAGAAACCAGGAAAATTGGAGTAAATGACAATGTTTGCAAGTTTCTTATTGCCATAAGTGCGAAGTATGAGGACAAGATTATGGAATATTGGGGTGTTTCAGAAATATTTCTGTTCACAGAAGAAAAATCTTCACTGAATCTATTCAGCAGTAGCTCCCCATGACTATTTAACATAGGACTTTACTGGATTGGGGAGTAGAACAAACTGTGGTGTATTCAGGTAAAGGTGAGAAGTTTGTTTGAATGATATTTTCCTTTTGGGCTTCATATTTGTTAAAATGTATTTGCCATTTCATTATAAAAGCGTGAATTTTTTTTTTTTACCTAGATACAGTATCTGAACCCCAGTGAAAAAAATGTTTTAAATATGTATTAAGTTGTTGAGACAAGGTGAAGTAATAAGCATCTTTATTACATGAGAAAATGAAAAGTGGAAATGAAAAAAAAAAAAAAAGAGAATGTTCCTCTGTCACTGGAATGAAGAATGGAAAATTATTTTTGAAAAAAAAAAATCCAAGCCAGAGCAATAAAAGTTTCTAAGAAGCTGAAAAAAATGAAAGGGACAAAGTAAAAAATAAACACCACTCTTTCTGGTTATTGTCAAGAGATGTTCCCAAGCCTAATAAGGACAAAGTATCAAAAAAGACTCAAATAAAACAGATTGCACCACATTAGTATTTCTGTTGGAAAGACCAAATGTAGTTGCATGATAATGATTTCCTGGAAAACGTTTGCATATTGTTATTTAGAAATCTGGCACCAGGTAACTGCTGCAAAAAGCATTATTCCTTCTGGCCTTTTCAAAAAGTGTAACTGTCCGTCAGTGGAAACCCAGCCTGACTCAAGGATGAGTGAATTGTTGTGAACTGATAGCCTCCCCTCCATCGCTAAATGGCAAAACCGCAACTGATGTTCCAGCACTGATAACTAAGCCAACATAGTCTACTATCCTAAACAGTGAAACCTTAAATAATGTAGTTCTGTTTTCTTGAAAGCTTCGTAAGTATCTTTTGTGGTACTTTTTTTCCCCTACACGTTTTCCTCCTTTCTGTAAGAAGCTGGATAAACAAAGTTGCCTACATTTAGTACTACACCAGCACTTGTCATCCCTGCCAAGCTCCGCAGGTGAGCACTGGTGGATGGTTTTGAGTATGGAATTGTCAGGTTTGGGTCTGTGTCTGGCACAGTGCATCCCTCCAAGGTCTGCAGTGCAGCTGGCAGCTTACAGCCGCAGCAAAGTGCAAGAGGACTAGCCTTCTGCTGCTAGTGTGTTGGACCCGTCTTTGTTTCCCTGCTTGTCTTGAAGCGCTTCCTATGTCCAAATAAAACCTTTGAAACTTTGGTTTCGCAAAACTGTAAGTTCTGCCGTGGTGAATACAGTTCTTATTCGATGACGTCTCCTGAATGGAGGAGGCCACTGCTTTATTTAGATGACATCAGCCTGTAGACTTGCTACAGCATCACTAACAGGTATAGTAGATATGGGGTCCTGAGAGGTGCCAGGCTCCTTACCACACCCTTCCTCCTTCTCAGCCCAGCGGCCTTCTGTGGGGGAACCAGGAATGTCTGTAACCTGCAAGTCTGTCGCCAGAATCCCACAGCATCAGTGAGCTGTAACTACAGCAGATGTTACATCGATAGACACAAGCATATCTCTTAAGAGTTTTTCCAGTGTCTGCTATGCCCCATTACGCTGCCCGTAAAGCAGATTCATAGCTTTTATTGTGAGTAAATACTGAATTACAGCCCGTGGCAAGCTAGGCCCTGAAAATAACTGAGCTATGCGGAGACAACTTGTTCCTGGAACAATCGGTTCTGACACATGGTGGATGAGTGTATCTTGGCTCGTTACGGAGAAGCACTGAAGTTGCCTTTACAAGGCAGTGTGCACACACAGCCTAATTTAAATTCGCTTAATCCCATAATGTAGCATTAACATGAATGTGATATTTGCTTGCCAAGAGTGTGCATGCCACTTCTCTGTGGGCACCCTCAAGGCATGTTTCTCAAATTGCAGAGCTTGTTATTAGCTATTTTTAGATGTTTAGGCAAACTTACAAAAAACTGACAAATGGTAAAAGCATTGTGTAATGTTCTGTGGAGAACCAGAGCTGCTACATAGATAACAACGGGGAGTCTGAATCTCACATGAAATTAAGAATTGGATTGAGTAACCATCAAGGAGAGTTTGAATGTTCCAGTCCCTGCCTCATGGCACAGGGAACATGAAGTTTCTTTGCTCTGTTCCAGTTGCACCGACAGTTAGCGTTTGTGGTGGGAGATTTAATGTGTGTGCAGTAAGACACAGTACATGCTCCAAGCTGCTTGCAGTCTCCGGAGCTGAAACAGGAAAAGAGGAACTGACTGCATTTTCTATGGGCAGTCAGTGTACGCTTGTGAGCAGTGTCATTCGTTTACTGATCAGTTGCATTTTGATTTGATTTGCACATTATTTCCTGGGGTTTTTTTGATTCTGTGGCTATTTTTAATTTCCCTTTGAACAGCTGAATACATTATTTAGCAAATGTATTGCAGTTGGAATGCTCTTTCTTGTAACATTTTTTCCTAAGAATATCATTAGATTGAAATTCCTTGCATTGGCAAGCTGCCTGTTGAGCTCTCTCTGTATCTCTTCAAGCTCACCGCTGAGTAGCTCTACCACCGGTCTGGCTTCTCCATCCACTTGCCCTGTTCTCCTCCCTGCCCCATCTCCTTGGGCGAGAGGTGGGAGAAGATGGAAGAGGAAGCTGAAGGAAGGGAATAGCTGACATGAAATCCACAGCCCCTGCACATGCTCTGGTGCAGCCTCTGCCGCCTATTTGTAAGGGTTGTGTTGGCCTTGACCACCATCCAGGGATGACAAGTTTTGTTTGGGGGATCTTTGCTGCTCTTTGAGGGCTGCCACTGTGTGCCTCTGGACATGGCATAGGGAGCAATGCCCTTAATTGGGCTGGAGAACTCCCTCTCTGTAAAGTTTTAACATTTGGAAATATTCTTTCTCGATGAAATGCCAACAGGTCTATTCAAAAGCTTCTGCAAGTAGGAATGTTTCCAAAATGGGGACTTTCTGCCTCTTTAACATGCATAGGTTTGAGATTTGGGTGGGGTATTTTTTGAGGAGAGTAATTTCTTACGCTTTCGTTTAATGAAATCAGTAATGGTCAAGATCGATGCGGGATGAGAGTAAAATTATGCAGAGTTCTGACACAGAGCAGCTGATCCACCTCTTGTGCCAGGCGGTGGGCGAGGGCACGAGGCAGTCGTTATTTCCAGCACTGTGTAACGATGCCGGGAATTTTCCCGCAGCAGCTGACCAGCCCTGGCGGCGCCTTGTGCTGGGAGCATGTCATGGGCTTGCACAAACCTGTTTTCCTAATAGTGGGATTAAAAGGAGTTTAGGATTGCTCTTTGAGCATCCGCCTGTGAACCCTGGGGAAGGACAGTTTCCCCATCCTTGCTTGTGCTGCGGCTCCATCCTGCCCCTCAGCCAGGTTAGCACAGAGGCCGCAGCCTGAAGCGCTGCTGAAGGCCTGGTTTCACCTGCAGCCATTGCTTGTAATGCAGCGACATCTAAATCCCTCTTTTTCCCTTTAAAAAAGTGTGCGAGTGGGTTGCACGTTGACTTTTTTCTTCTCAAACTTGTACTGCACTGGAATCTGCAGGGTGGATTTAGATTAGATACTGGGAAGAAATTCTTTCCTGTGAGGGTGGTGAGCCCCTGGCCCAGGTTGCCCAGAGAAGCTGTGGCTGCCCCATCCCTGGAGGGGTTCAAGGCCAGGCTGGACGGGGCTTGGAGTGACCTGGTCTGGTGGGAGGTGTCCCTGCCCAGGGCAGGGGGTTGGATTAGATGATCTTTAAGGTCCCTTCCAACACAAACCATTCTATGATTCTAAACAGGCAGTTTAGTTTAAATTAATCATATTGATATTTAATTGCGATTTAAGCTTGATCAATTAAATCACTCTTAGGAGAATAAAAGTAACTGTAAATTAATGTATGCGTTGCCCCTACTCTTACGCTCTTGCATTCATTTTGACTATGGCTTATTGTGTGAGCTTGATAAATAGCACTTCAGAAAGTCACGTTTCCTCTTTTTCCAGGTTTACACATATTTGTCAGTACGCATGCAATGCAAAATACGGTCTGTGTGTGAATTTTGGTGCGTCAGTGAATAGGTCAGATTAACTGGAAAGCAGCTTGGGTTTTGTACTTAATGCTGTTACTGCTGGTAGTGACAGACTTCAGGTTTTGTCTGTCTGGAAGGGTAATGATTTTTAAATTAGTGCCCATCTGCAGGGCTTTTGTGTCTTGGTAGAATATGTAAAAGGATTAATTTAAGATAGATTTACTGCAATATCTGCTCTGTGGTGCAGAACTTTGTAATTAAACATGAGGTCTCAGTACCCTTTTTGATGAGCTGGGAGGTGGCAGAACTGTGCTGTGGTCCCCTTCTCGCCTGCCTGGGTCTCATAAAGAAAGGTGGAAAGTAAGTTTCAATGGAGGACTTGAGAAAAGCTCCCAAGTCTTGCAGTTTAGACAAGTCTAGGATATCCCTGAGGTACTTAAGGCTAGTTTGGCGAGGACATTATAAGAAATATACTGATTTTTTTGATTTGGATACTTTTTCAGTCTGTAAAATGAAAACCAAACATTACATATTACCAGGATTATTTACTAAAGGCACCTCTTTCACTTAAATCAATAATGAATACGTCTGGCAGACCCTGTGCGGTAGCATTAAGTTTCACCCAAGTTTGCTATTTAATAAGGTAGGGTAGGGTGAGAATTTCCGCAAAGACTTGATTGTGCTACGGTGGGCATGAGAATGAAAAGCAAATACATTAGGAAGAATGTAAAACAGTACCTGTATAGTGAACCAGCTTAGTAACTCTGTCACCCTCAAAAAGAGCCCATTTTTGAGTGGAAATATGTCTTGCTGCCAGCTAGTTTGGAAGGTCTTCACCTAGAAGCTTTACTCTATTCCCTGAGGTCAGATAGATCCTTTTGTGAAGTCTGGGATCAGGTGACACAGTACTAAAACACGTTGCCTGTGTGGAATCAATCGCTTCACAGCTCATTGTTTAATTGACGTTTCACATCCAGTTGCCAAGCCAAAAGTGTAGCTTGACCTACGGCTTAAACTATAAAAACTCAAGAGTTGTGGCAGAATACTGGGCAAGGGAGGGTGTCAAGATACATGGGAGGTTAATAGGCAGTGGAGTACTTTTTACTAGTGCGGTATCTTGTTTTACAAGGGAATTCTAAAATGTGTTCATTCTGCTGTAATTTATGCATAGTAAATACACAATACTTATATAAAATCCCAATGGGAAATGCCTTGCATTCAATAGGGGCAATTCACTTCGCAGATTTTGCTCTTCTTAGATGAAAGTTTTTGTCACATCTTTGACATCTAGGAACATTGTCTTTAGGTAGTAGTAATTTAGTATATGACTAGGCAAGGCAGTGCCTTGTGGTTGCTCATGAAAAGAATCTGAATATCAAAGGCCAAAGGGTGACAGGGTGAGGTGCTCATACAAACTTTTATTCTGTTGTGTGTTTATTATTAAAGCTTGAATTTTTTTTGAGGAGAGGGAGAGGACTGGCCAAAACCAATGACTGTTTTAATAGTTCTTTTTGTATGAGCAGGAATAGTTCCTAATAAAGAATGAAAGATAAAAGTTATGGAATAGGAATCCTATTTTACAGCACAAGTAATCTCAGTTTTGCTGCATTAGCATCAAGTCATAAATAAAGGAAGAGATAGGTCCAGGAAAAAATACCGTGCTTCATCAGTTAATTTCTTCATCTTTCTTAGTAGCACAAAACTTTTCTTAGGTATAGAAGGCAAACTGAGAACTTCAAGAATAATTAAATGACCAAAGCCAAATGAGAGATATTAAGAGGAAGAAGAGTACGGGAAGGTGAGGCTTCATGATACTTTGAACTAAAGGGAATCAACGCAGAATATAAAGACGTTTGACATTTCCAAAACTCTAAACGGCTAGTTTGACTTGAATTTAGGGAATGGGAAGATAAGAAAATGTACACTGTGGAGGTGCTGCTTGATGGCTAGTGTTGCAGGTTATAAAAATAGGACACTTTCAGACACAGAAAAGGACAAGTTGATTTTAATTGTAATGAATCACTGAAGCTGTATTATATTTATTTGAGAGTTCTGAAAATAGTTATGTGTGAAGTGACTAAGTTGCTAAGAGTAATGTTCAGTTTATCATTAAAACTGTTATACTTGGAGATTGAACTGCAGGAAATACCTCACTTTTTTTTTTTTTTTCTTTCTTAAATAACTAAGTGAGGCAAGTTCTTAGAATGATAAGCTAGTGAATCTATCTTTAAAAAGCAGACAATGGAAAAATTACCTAGTCGAGCATGCCATGCATAGCTTCTGCAAAAAGGGAGTGAGGTAAACAGACCTTGGACCTCACTTAAAATTAGTGGAGGTTTTTTAGGATTTTGTCAAAAGATTGCTAGATGCAATAGATGATGTATACAAGTGGCGATTAAACAGCTGCGTGAGGGGAAATCTAGGATCCAAGCTTCAGAATTGATCTGTGTTAATCTGTGTCTGCAGAGAGGTAACTTAAGTTGAGCTGAAAGTTTGTTAATTTTACAGAAAGCAGATGTTAAATATATCTGTTTGAAATAACTGCATTTGTTTATTTTGGCTGTTTGTTACATCATATATGAAGATTCAAATATACGCTTAAGTGAAGTAGGAAATCCTGGGAATACCGTGTTGTTTCAGCAGCTAAGGGGTGCGGCGTCTCCTTTGACAGATTGAATAGTGGGTTTCAGTTGTGTTACAGGGAATGAGCTGAAGCTTGGTGAAGTCAGGGGAATTTTAGTTTTTGATTATGGCAGCAAGGAAAGCCTTGTCAAAAGGAAAAGGAGTTCTGTTTGTCCCTCAGCACCACCGTGTAACACTGCTACTCTTGATTGGAAAGAAGCTGAAGGTATTATTTCAGTTGGTAAATGGTAGTGATGAACTGTGTGCAACTTCAGCCTGACAGATTATTTGAAATAGAAAGACTACACAAATGTATTAAAAAACATGACAGCATAAGGTATGTGCAGTGTTGGGCTGTATCTGTTTTAGTAACAGAGTTTCACAGGAGAAGGTCTTCTGTGTTGCTCTTGCCCAGAATTCAATGGATTATTTCCTTCTGGTTCTTGCATATCAACAGACATCACAAGGTTTTGAATAATAATGTGTTTTATATGTTTTTAAAAATCAAAGAGTTGTTCTTTTCTTAATTTTCTCTTGAACTAAGGAATAGTCACTAAAATGCAACTTGTAAAAAAGTGCAACTTCTAAAAACGAAGAGGAAAAAAGAATGGATTCTTTTAAAAAAATTGCATCCACCTTGTTTTATGTGTTTCTTAATGCTAAATGTTAATGTGCTTATTTGATGTCAACTGAGCAGTGACTACATGTGAGCCTAACTTGATGCACATCTTTCTGATTAGAGTGTAATTTTGATGACACTTAGGAGTTATGAACTGTCATAACATCTTACTATGCTTTAAGAAGACTAAATTTGGCAAAGTTTTTATAAAAATAAAAAATACTCTTGGTCATTTAGGAAAATATCAATCATTAAAAACTGAGATACTGTTTACATTTTCACAGGATATGTTGGAATGCTTACACTGGAGTTGGTTTCTTAATCACTGTGAATTTGATGTAGCCATTCACATTGCATTCAGTTTGCCTATTTGTTTCTTCCTCCCAAACTTTAGTTTAATGGGCTTTTCCTTTTTAAAACTACCGCTGTGGTGGTTGTAACAGGGACTTTTCTCTCTTTCCATAGTGAAGGGAAGTCAGAAGTGTGAGCTGAATTGCCGTGCAATAGGCTACCGATTCTACGTGCGGCAAGCCGAGAAGGTGATCGATGGGACGCCCTGTGACCAGAACGGGACTGCCATCTGCGTGGCTGGGCAGTGCAAGGTATGGCTGCTGCCTCGGGCAGGTCCACCTCTGGGTGCTCCGTGCCAAGTTTGAGTTCTCTAAGAGGTTGATACCACTGTACCTTTGAAATGGCGTCATCAGCTTCTTTATTTTTTTTGAAGCAGGTGTGAAAAATGTTGCTATTATTACAGATTTCTTAACTAAGTTTTCTATTTCTTGACTAATGTTTCTGTCTACTGAGAACAAACTATGGAATGCTGAAAGGCTGGATTCAGAAGGTGTTCTGGCCACAAATAGCGTGACTTTCAGTGAGCTTTTTCCACACAGATATAGCTTTCTACAGAAGAAACTCGATGAAAGAATCAGAACAAGAAGATTGGAAGCTTGAATAAGAGAGAAATACAGTATCTTTCTTTCATTAAACTCTAGAGCAGAGATATTTTTTTCAGTCTGCAACATAATGGTTTATTCAGTGATGTGTTTATTTTGATTGCTTTTTAGCTGGTGTTAGTGTAACTTCTCAGATTGGTCCATGCTTGCCATTTTTATGAATCAGGTCTTAACTGGCTGTCCATTTACTCAGCAGTGATGTTCTCTTAGGAAATACTTGAGTGAATGGTTGCTTTTCAAGGGCTCAGAAGGAGCTACTGTGTTGACTTTTTGCAGTCTGGTGTGTGAATTCCCTTTGTAGTGAATAAATACACTGCTTTCTGCAAGAGGGTAGCAAATTTAAACAAAATGTTACTGTGTTCAGAAAAAAAAAAGTTTGTAATCTTTCAAGTAAGGTTAGTGGAAGAAATAGATTCCTAGCAGGGGGCATTTTACACTTGACTGATGTTTCCTGTATATGTTGTCAAAAGGAGCAGAAGTGGGTCAGATGTGACTTACGAACTCAAATAGTGAAAGGTCAGGTTCAGTTTAAATAGTTGGTTTGCCAGAGGAAATCACTTATGATTACAACCTTTTCCTCTGCGTGTCCAGATTCCTCTTACTTGTGCACATCTGGACAATGCCATGTATCTTTCTGTTCTGTGTTCCTTAGTGCAAGCAAAGCCATAGCTTTGGATTTCCTTCGTAGATGATAGAGCTGTGTGAAGTTGATTATTCTTCAAAGCTTCCCTCGATTGCAAACCAATTCAGAAAGGGCCAGAAATTTGTTTTAATTACAGTTCTGATCTATGGCTCAAAAATATGAAGAATAGGTTCAGTTGTTGTACCAGCTGTTGTATTCTCCCAGTGCTGTGCAATTACAAAAGTGTGCCCTGATCGGTTTGTATTGGACGTCTGGGACAGAAAGGAAAGGCAGTTGTCAGCAGCCTAGTAGGAGAGCGTTCTGAGTTCTGAAAGTCACCCGTTGCCTGTGTCGGATGCCACTTCCCAAAGCTGCATGCAAGCAAACAGTAGGTTATGAATCCTTACTGAGAATATGTAACTTGGATTAATAGAATTGCGGAATAATTGAGGTTGTAAGGTGGCTGGGAAGGCCGTGCAGTTCAGCGCCCTGCTGAGAACAGGGCCTGCCGTACCATACAGCTGTCGTGGCCTTTTCCAGGTTGAGTTTTGAACCTGTTCCAGTGTTTGAGCAACATCACAGTGGAATCTTTTTCCTCGTGTTCGACTGAAATTCCCCGTATTGCAGCTTGTGCCTTTGTTCTCTCAACCTAGCACTGCACATCTCTGAGAATCTGGCTCCATCTGCTCTGTTACCCTCCCACCCACTGGAAGCACACTACAGCAACATCTTCCCTTAGCCTTCTCTTAAGACTAGGGTTTCCTAGGCTGTAGTTGGTTTTTTGGTTTGGTTAAGGTTTTTTTTTTTTCCCTTCCTTTTTTCTTATGGCGCTGAAATTAGACTTAAAAATCAAAATCTCAGTGTTTATTTAAACTGTTCCTCAGCAATGCTAACCTAATGCTTAGTGAAGTGATGTAAGTCTATAATTCTTAAAGAACCCATTCTGTACTGGTGCTCAGTGCCTTACAAGCAATAAATTACCATGAGGAGGCCAAGACAGAACAGCTAAAGGCTCTTGTTATTCTGTGCACTTTGTAGTGGTTCTCACTATAGAGAAGCAGAATCAGGGCGTGAGGTGGGAGACGTTGAGGGCATTGGCAGAGCCCTCATGCACAGTGGTATTAACTGCACTTGTGGGGAACTCTGGACAGGGGAGGCTCTGAGAGACACATCTAGCTAAAATATTAAAAGGTTTGTGGTTTAATTCTGAAGAGGGACTTAACGGAGACATTTCCCAGCTTCTTCTGATTAGTTCTTTTGATCTGTGGCAATTCACTGGTTATTCGTTACTGCAGCCTCAGTAAAATTGTGAGGTGGATGTCAGCTGAAAGAGGCTTGGCCTGTTTGACTGTGCAAGAGTTACGGTGAGGTTTTTGTGTGTGTAAACCACATGCTACTTTTCTTTGTTTCAAAGTTTTGAGTTAGTATTTGAGGGAGTATTCAGAGATACATATGTCAAACTAAAGGAAAATACAGTATTCCAGCTTCACGGTGCTTTGAAGCACTGTTGTTACTGACTTGGTTATTGTTTTTTCAATGATTTCCGCGGTTCAAGATTAGGAAGTCAGTGGTCCATCTTTGGTGAAACTTTACCTCCAAATAGTCAATAGCATGTTTGCATTTGAGGGAAGCTGGTAATGTTACATCAGATGAGATGTTGTTAATGTTACATACATTCTTCTTAAAAGTACTTTATGTTTCAGGATAGATTCATCTATATTAAAATTACTTATCTTATTCCTTTTTTATTTGTTCCCTATGTAAGATCTCATGCTCCCTATGATTTAAGGGTGAATTAATCTGATGCACAAATGAATATTAACTTGCATATATTGCCTGTCCCCTTGGACTCCCAAGATTTGTATCCCACTTAGCAGTGATACTATACACTGTAGAGTGAACATGGATGTAGCTGAAGGATGTCATAATTAAGAGAATCAAATAATTTAAGTTTTGTACTGTCAGAGGCTTAAGAGAATATTTTTCTGAGAAGTTGTCTGCATTTACAGTTAACTGAAAATACTTCTTGAGTAACGAAGCTTATTCAAATTTTTGTGTTAGGTAGCTCTTCCTTAACTGCACATTATTTTTATTTTGTTTAAAGTCAGATAATTTAAGTGTCTAACAAATATATGGTCTCTATCACCCTCTGTTGGACATTTTGCTGCATTACTAGAACAATAATATCCTTGTGTTAAGAATCATGATCTGTTTTGTTCCCAGAACAGTTGTTTCTGGTTAGTATTTTCAGTTTACTTTGTTCTTAGCAACAGAAGATGGAAAATGTTTCTAAAAGTTAAAAAAATTATTTAGAGACAGAATAAGGAATATTAAAGAGACAGGTTTACCTACATCTGAAATAAAAATTCGACATGTATGAAGTGAGGTATTTCTCACTTCTCCCTCTTTAACCATTTATAACATTATGTAAGGCAACCACAAATAACATCAGTTAAAGTTCTTAATATATAAAATGCAGTTGTACCTCTTAGCACTGAGAACACATTAAAGAGAAGTTTTGTCTTAACATCAAGATTAGAATGTTTAATACATTAATTCTCTCCTTTTTGAGTTGTTAACCAATGTTAGATACAATAGCCTTTTCACACTGTAGTAGTGTTTAATCTTAATCTTTAATCAGCAAAGATAAACTATAGCATACAAGAAGATTTTAAAAACAGTGGTATGTACAAAAGTCCTTCCTAAAGCCTGGTTGTTGTGGCCATTACAATATCATGCAGTAAGGTCAGAGCAACAGTGTATTTCTGAGTACCTCTGAACCGCATCCCAGTAACCCTTTCCTTACTTCCAGTGAGTGTCTTTTTTCACAGTTTGCTGTCCGTTTGTTCAACTGACCTCCAGAGCTGGAAGTAAAAACTTTATAACTTGTCCAGCACAAGAAGTGATATGTAAAAGCTCATTTTTCAGATGTAGTCCTTCAACACAACTCAATTCATTTTTGTGATGAAATATCCTGATTGTTTTGTTGGGTTTTTTCCACTTTCTTATTTGTCTGGGGCATTGCTATAACTGGCACATATAATAATGCAAGTAATAAAAAAACCCCTCATTGAAATGATTATGTACTTCCTGGTGTAGACTGTGAATTCTAGTGAAATTAAACCTTTTTAAAGCAATTAAATAATTTAAAAATAAAACTAGGCAAGATAGGAAGAACCAGGTGATATTCTACCAATGCAGAAGAAAGTAGTACAACAATGATCTTGATAATCGGCCTTTCCCAATATTGGGGCAGGGGTGAGCACTGACTCATTGTCGTTTTGGGGACAGAAAAAAAGGTTATTTGTGAGCTGTGGAGCAAATTGGTTTTGCAGAGATGTTAGTTACCACACAGTGGCGCACTTTACAAAAATATTAGTTAGCATTTCACATAAAACTTCATTTGGGTGGGAACCATCGGTATATTTTAAAGGTATCTGAAACAACTATTTTCTCTCCTGATTTTTATATTACATTTTCTCTTGCATGAAGTTTATTTTTATTTTCCAGTTAACTTCTGAAGTTAACTGAAAATATCTGAGCAGCTTTAAAATGCACACAGTGAGTAACTTCAGTAGCAAAATGACTGGCAAAACCCCTTTTACTTGCCTTTTTTTTAAAAAAAAAAAATAATTGCATCAGATGTTGAAATCCTTGTAAACTTTATGGGGAGATAACTTAAGTCAGCTACAGGAAGTATCGCCAAGCATCTTAAATCTCCGTCAGAAAAACACGAGGAGGCAAGGAGCTGCCCTCTGGAACTCTGCTGATGTGCAGTAGTGTCAGGTAGCAGCCCCATAGGTGGCATTATTGTTTAAGTTAGGGAACTCTTAACGACTGTAGGATCAGAGTGATGAAAACTGCATGCTTTCTGTAAGTTAAGGTTATTCTCACAGCTCATATATGTTGGAATATAGAGTAGTCCTATGATTGTTCTTGTAAGGGTAAAAAATCTGTTTTCTCTAGGAATCTCATAATTCTGTAGGAATTATGTTGATTGCTTACATTGAAAAAAAGTGTTGGGGAGGATATGGGGTTTTTGTGTGAGTGTGGGCTTTCTTAAAGATGGAGCCAGAATTCCCGCCTTTCTCTGGCCTCCTCTGTTTAGTTTGTAGGTTCTTGTGAGCAAGAACCCTGTACAGCACTAGCCTCTGCGAAGCTTTTCTCCTTGTTCCTTAGGCATTACAGTGTTAATTTTTAATAGCTAATAACGCAGGGGAGAACCTATTGCCTGGCTTACTATAGCAGAAGCAAGGGCAGGTGGATATCTGTATCTGTCCTTCAACTGAATTACAGAAAACAGTTGTGCTTGCTTCTTCATCTCGCTTGGTTGCTCAGAAGAGGGGAGTGTATTCTTCACTGCACAAGCGCTTTGTAAAGCTCTGTGTCCTGAGAGACAAAGACTTTGAAAGCAGCCTGAGAAACTGTAGGGAGTGAGACGGTGGTGTGTACCTCAGTGGCATGCTCTGGCCATCAGTACGTTGGTATTAGCCTAACTGGCACGAAGGCGAGTGAGTAAGGATTGGTGCCAAGCATTACTGGTATTTGAGGAGGACGAACTCTCTCTAATTGCTTGACCTTATCCTAAAAGGGGGCCTTGAAATAGCGAGTTAGTTTCGTTGTTTTCACCGGGGGAGCGGCTGTGTTATGAAGATACATGCTGGAGAGAGTTCTCACCAAGGCTTTTGCCCAGGATATGTTTGCCCACAGTATACACTCCATGGAAGTGGAGAACTAGGTTTGGGAGCCTTATGGCATTCAGAAGCTGAAATGCATTTCAGGATCAAATGAAAATTAATCTCTAGTTTATTAATATTTCAAGGCTTGCTTTTTTCTTATTTTTTGTTTGGTTTCTATCAGTAGGAGTTGAAGACACTGTGCTCTGAGCTCAAGAGCTTTTCAAGGACAAGGTAGGATGAATTCGGAGAGGCAAAAATCAGCATTTTGCCAGATCTTTATTTAATTTTTCTCATACCGCGTATGGAGGCTTTTTCTTTTAAGGAAAAATAGTTGATCCGTAAAATATACCATAAAAGTGAAAAACTATAGTTGCAATAGATTGTGCTCTCCTTCTCACTGCCTTTTCATATGTACTGTTGTAATTTCTTGGCTGTTGGAAATAGGACTCTTCATTGTTTCTCTTCATAATGAGTTGCTAATGCCAAGCATTGCACTAGGAAACACCTGTCTGGCATTAATAAGGTGTTAATGGAAGAGCTAAGAAATAACTCCTGTCGCCACTTCTTCCCTTTGTTTGTATAGTTTTCTGCGAAATGTTTTACAGAGAGTAAGTGAACCTCTGTAAGATTTCTTGACCTCGCTGTCTAAAAAGTCTTTCTGCCTTCCTCCATTTATAAAGCAACACTAGAATTTTTTTGGGCATATCATCTTTGGCCATGGCCTGATTTAAATTGCTTTTGGTAGCTGATACACAGCAGGCACAGTCACTGCATGTGGAAGGTACTGGAAGGCTAACTTTATTACCTTGGAACTGAGCTAAAACTGATAGAAAACCTGATGACAGGAAATTATGAATAGCAAAGCATTCAAGTTAAGTTTAAACACAGCAAGTAAGCAGGAGATCTCTGTATTTGTTCTTCTCCCCTGGTCTATCAGCCTCTGGTCCTGACAAAGACCACATAATCCAAAGGATGCGTCTCCTCACGCTTCCGTGAAGCTGCTATTGGAATCTGTGGTTCCACGCTCTTCAGTCTCATTATAAGTAACCCAGTAATACACATGTTGTCAGGATCAGGCGTTACAACGGCATTTAACGTATTTATCCAGCCCAGTATAGCATTTGTGCCAGTGCAGTGTTTTGGGTTTTTCCCCGAGTTTTAAGCCAGTTATGGGGGGACAAATGGATCTTTATTCAGTTTAAGTTAACGCAGTATAGATATGAATAGACACCACTAAAATAACCTTAAGCAGGCATGAAAATGTTTAATAAATTTAATTTAATGAGAGTGAATTTATATAAGAGCTGCCTGTCATAATTGTGTACATAACCTTTCTTTTTTTTTGCTCCAGCACTTGGAACCCTAAAGTGAGATTTCACTGTTTTGTTGAACTACAGCCCGACAAGAAACTTACGAAAAGACACAACATAATTCAACAATGTTAAAATTTGGCTTACAGCTCTAAGCACGGGAGAAAAATGTTATCACTGTATGTTAAAATGTTTTCACCAGAGCTGCTGCCTGATTGAACAGACTTTTTTCTTAAGTGATAAAATATTCCAGTGTCAAATACATGAGGTAAAAGCTCAATCTTGAAAAATGTCCTAATCAGAATTCAAAAAATTAAATGCTTTGTAAAATTGTATTTATCATTTCAAGTTCATAGCATATCAATAGAATGTGTAATTAAGCTTAATTGATGCTTATAATTGTATGAAATATATTCTTTTAGTTCAAATTATCTAGATCATTTTCTTAAACAGCAAAGAGGAAATAACTTCCTTGTGTAACTCTGAAGATTTAAAAAATTAAATACTAGATCTTCTAATTATAATATATCTTAGAGCTATGAATGAAGTTAAAACTGTAAAAATTTGGAAAAAAACCACCAACAACCAAACACCAAACAAACCTAAAATGGTTTTACAGAATGTCTTCATTCCAGAATATTTTTTAACTGCTTTTAATTATTCTGCATAGCACATTGCTTGGAATATGTTTGCTTTACTTCAGTTTGGAGCAAAAATAGATGCTGAATTGTGCCATAGAATGGCTAATCCAAATTCTGATTATCTCTGTGCTCCACTCCATGTCTGTGTTTTCCTGTCTAATGCAGTCAATAGTGTCGAACCTGCCGATTGAAGCAGCTTGAGACGTAGGACAGTCAAGGAGTTGTGTGTACCTTTAGTTTGTTCTTATTTCTGCAATTCTTTCTAACAATTATTTTGCAGGTTCAGCTGTCTTTCTGCACAGGTAGAATGCAATCCCTAGGCTGCAGTATGCATCTGTCTTCACAGGTTGGGTAATGGTGGTAGGAAGTGATTACCAGCTCTGAGCTTAATTGTGTCACTACTAAAGTAGTTGGGAAAGCAAATGCTATTATCTGTAATGATTAAGTGACAGAATTAGGGAATCTTACTACATTTGAGCTACTTTTTTCTCTGAACTAGTTTCAAAATAATATGTTTTTTAAAAAAAAATCAAAAATAAAACTAAGAAAAAAATTAAAGTTTTCAAGAATGCCAGGGATACTAATGGAATAGAAAATAAAAATACTGTATATTTTTGGGCCCTGTTTTTATCCCTGATTAAACAGATTGATATACATCAGGCTACAAGTGAAGCCAGGTTTGGTTATTAATCTGGTGTTATTCCCTAGGGTGGAATAATCGGAGGATCGCTCTTGAGTGCTGCTTACTTTCTCTGGGTCTAGCAGTGGGTATATACTCTTTTCTTCAGGCTTTGACTCCAAGACAGCTGATGATTCCGGCAGCCGAAGAGGAAACCAACCTCTATAATTCCCTGCCAGTCATGTTCTTTCTGTTCCCATCTTTTAGACTTCTTTTCAGCATTTTAGTGTAGTATCTTTTTTTAATGTCTGTCCTTTTAGTATTGACTTTCTTCTTTGAAGTTTCTCATTTAGCTTGAAGCTGTTGATAGTACTTTTCAGTGTCTTTCTGAGGCCAACAACTGGCAGCATTTGCTGGGTAGGAAGTGAGAGATGAACTTGATTGTTTTGAGTTCACCGTACAAACAGCAGAGCATGCGATTTAGTAATGCTCCCAGCAGAGTTATCGTCTGCACTCAACAAGCTTTTAAAGAAACAAGTCCTGTAATACGGTAACATACTACTATCAAATGAGGCTGAGAGTGTTTATTGAGAAATGTTCAGTAACATACCAGTCCCTTCCCGTGTCTGTTCATAAAATCACAGGATAGATAGAGTTAGAAAGGACCTTGAAGGCCATTTAGTTCCACCCCCCTGCCCTGGGCAGGGACACCTCCCACCAGACCAGGTTGCTCAAAGCCCCATCCAGCCTGGCCTTGAACCCCTCCGGGATGGGGCATCCACAGCTCCTCTGGGCAACCTGGGCCAGTGTCTCACCAGCCTCACAGTAAAGAATTTCTTCCTAATAATCTAAATCTCCCCTCTTTCAGGTTAAAACTGTTCCCCCTCATCCAGTACCATCAGGTACTGGAAGGCCGCTATAAGGTCTCCCCGGAGCCTTTTCTTCTCCAGCCTGAGCAGACCCAACTCTCTCAGCCTGTCCTCACAGCAGAGGGGCTCCAGCCCTCTCATCATCTTCATGGCCCTTGTCTGGACCCGCTCCAACAGGTCCATGTCCTTCTAGTGCCGAGGACTCCAGAGCTGGACACAGGACTGCAGGTGGGGTCTCACCAGGGCAGAGCAGAGGGGCAGAATCCCCTCTCTGGATCTGCTGGTCACGGTTCTTTTGTTGCAGCCCAGGATGTGGTTGGCTTTCTGGGCTGCAAGGGCACATTGCCAGCTCATGTTCAGCTTCTCATCCACCAGCATAAACAAACCTGAGCTCAGTCACTCGTTTGGCTTCTGAATTACTGGTTTTCTGCCATGATGTGAAATAAAGTGTAGACAAGAAAAAAGTACTATGGTTAAAAAGACAGAATAAATGTGATCTCAAAGCTATTCCTTTTCCTCAGTCCCTTTCCCGAGTGTTGATGAACATGTTCTGAGAAGACAAGCTGTGGCAGCCGGCAGTGAGGTGCCCCGCAGCCTGGTGCTGCGCTCCCAAGAGAGGCAGGCTGGTGCAGAACACTCTGCCGGGGCTGAGGTGGAAGTCGTTTCTGGGATGTCTCTTACGCAGGAATTAGTAATTTATAGTTAATGCCTTTTAAGTAACCAAGAGAGCCAAATCTGTTTTGTGTTACATTACAGCAGTTCAAAGAAAAAAAAAATACAAGGAATTTCAACCCGTTGAAATTCATTCAAGGGAGATGGGAAAGCGATTGTAAAAGGGCATCATGTAGCTAGTGCAAGACCCCTCTTCTGAGGTTAAATAGCAAAAGGAAACAAAGTAATTTAGGTTTTATTGCAAAGAAACAAAGAGGCTGCATCAGAAATAATGTTCTGAAACTCAGATGTAAGGGATCTGTTTAACACCTGGACAAGCAAGCAATGGGGAGAAAGCTATTAAGAAGGGGACTACTGCATAAATGTTCATTCTTGGTCCCCTATTTAGAACATGGATTAAAACTTTGCAATTATTTCAAAATTATTTTTAAAAAAATTAAAAACCACCCCTGATCTGTGCTTTTAGTTACAGTATTTTTCTCAGTTTATTGACTGTATTACGTTTCTTGTGCTAGAGATCAGAGCTTGGTAATGTTCAAGCCTTTTGACTTTCAGCATCTCCTTGTGGTGATTAGGTTAGGATTCCCAAAAAGGGGTTTAGATTCCGCTTGGCAGAACGTACAGAGAGATCCTGGCACCTTGATTAGATACCTAAAACTAGACATCGTCAGTACTCCCCCAATAGTCCGAGTGGCGCTGGGGCTTATTCTCTGTGCTGAATTTGTGTCCGTAGCACAAAAACAGAAATGAAGAAACTATTATCTGGTAGTGTTAACACCAGAAGGCTGTCACTGTAAGCAACCACAAATGATTTTGTCATGATAAACATAGGAAAAGCCAGGAAAAAAAGAAAGAAAGGACATAGGCTTGATATGGGATGACATACCCCAGGAGAGTTTTCATCTGATTGTGCACTTTCTGTGTGGTTGCTGAGTGTATGTTAGTAGAGTTTAACCTGCAGTGGGGCTGAAATCTGCAATAAGACTACTAGAAGTTATTGCAAATATTAAAAAAAAAAAACAAACAGTGTAAGTGTGCTAGAGAGCTTATTAGAGGTCAAAATGTTTATGTGGTAGATGGGGTCATGAAGTGGGAGGGAGGCCAGTTACAAACATTTGTAGGGAAAAATAAAGGCTTGCGTGTGTCGGGATTTATGAGGTGAGTGCTAAAATAATCACTGAAATAATAAATGGAATTACTATTTCATTTTCATTTTGGTGCTTTTTTTGTTGCTTTCCCTGTCGGTTTGAATCCACGCTGTCTCCCACGGTGGCCATGGTCTAGGGATCAGCTTTTTCCCTTTGTTTGCAGTTGGATGGCCCTGTGCTGGTTTGTGGTGGCACCTCCTTTGTGCTGGTGCAGTTTAGCAATTTTGCGGTTGACCAGGGATATTTCAGAGCTCGCCTTCAAGCCAGAGCTCTTAGAAGTACAATATGAAAGTATATTTATTGCTAGAGGTTGGCTAGTATTTTCTTTTGTAGTATTAATGTACCAGCTGGTAACAGGTGAATATTGGTAGTATTTTAATTACTGTTACTAGTGATAAAATTATTGATAAGATGGAAAGATGTAAATTCATAAGATGGAACTTTTATTTCATAAACTTCATAATTTAGGCACTGTAGGATTTTTTTGGTTAACTACAAAAGTACAGAGAAATTATAATAAACTATCAGGAGCCAATAACCCAAGGGTCTTAATGAAAGCAGAAGAGTTTTTAGAAAGTGATGACAATGCAGCTTAGTCTTTTTTTTACTGTTTGGCTGTTTTTTACTAAGGAGCCAAATAGTAAGTAAATGCTAAATTTTGTTTTGATGATTTTGGGGAGCAAATTGAAAATGCTAATAACTGTAATGGAATATTCCGAAATACCTATTACTTAATCAGGAAACTGGAACAGCAATCTTGGAAATCTGGTCTGCAGGAAATTAAGTATTTAGGCTTTGTTTTCGTTTAACTACATTATAATATTGCTTTAGAGCCTGGAAAGGGTCCAGGCACTTCTATTAAAACAAAAATTACGGTTTTGATAGACGGGGTTGGGCACATTTGTCACGTGAATAAATAAATCCCTGGGAGGAAGGTATGTACAGACACTAGTTCTGTGTGTGCATATATTTTTCTTTTTGTGCAGACATTTGCACACACATATATAGATGCACCCAGAGCAAATACTTAAGGAGCTGTTCTATCTTAAAACATGCTTGAAGTGTTGTCTTGTTGTGTTAAATGAAAGCCACAAGAAAAGGTACTACCATGTTAGGAACACAGAAAGTAAATTTGTGGTAGTGTATGTGTAAAAGAAGAGACACTTGGCAAGCAGGCAAGTTCAAGCCTTCCCTGTATCTAATAGGGAGATAAGGCCACCAAATTCTTGAGTGGATGATGATTTCCTCCCAAGGATTGGTACAGATTCAGATCCCTGGTCCAGTCCAAGAGCAGGGCTGTTCTGCAGTAGATCCTCTCTGTGACCTTGGAGACTTCATTTAACCTCTTTGCTTACCATTAACACAGCGCTGCATAAGGATACCTGAGCGTTTGCTGAATGTGCAAACTGGACCTAAAAGCTCTTTCTCGGACTCTGTAGCCCTGTTAAGTACCAATTTTTTTTAACCAAGGTGGAGCCCACCAGTATTGTGACTTTCCTCCTTTGGGTGGCTTGCTGGGAACTAGTTCTTATATCTTAGGCATGATGGATCCTTGTCACACATGTGCTCTTAACACCTTGATTCTCCATCTCAAAAATGGGAGTAGTGTGGCAAATCCTTATTTTATAGGATAAATACAATTTGTGAGGCCTAATGGTAGTGAAGTGTGCGCAGGAACTCAGTCAATGGCAAACTGTTGCACTTCATTGTAACAGGCCGGTTTTGTGTACTTTTTATATATTTTGACCACACTGATTTGCAGAAAGTTGTGTTTTGCCCTTTAGAAGAGCAAAGGTGTGGGAGAATATTCTCAGGGAGAGCAAGAAAGTGAGTCATAATCCTTTGCTGAGACCAGAGCTTCAATTTTGATGCAGAAGCTCATGTTTACAAGATGTTTACAAGATACAATTTAGTTTCACAGGAGCCTACATAGAGTTCCCTTCAGTTTAAATTTCACATTGGTTAAGTTTTCCCATAAGGGTTTTGAGCTTTTCTCAAAAGCTCAGAATAAAAAAGTATTCTGGATGTCATCTGGTACCACCTCAGTCTGTGAAATTTAATAAGATTAGATCAGAGATTGTAAAACGGCATATACAGCTACATCAAAATGACCATGTACAAGCTTGGTTGAAATTGAATTTTTAACAGAACCCTAAATCGGCCAGACTTTCTTGTAGCTTCACAGTGAAGCTGGAATCTCAATATTGACAGTTCTCTGTTTTTTTACTCCCACAACTGACATGGGACTCCTACAGACTGGAGTCACATGAATGTGTGACAATTTAGGGTTTCATTTAAATTAATGTAAATTTCCAGCTTCCATGGTTGCTGAGAGAAATAAAAAAACTGACTAGATCATACACGTAACAGCTCAGACTTCACAAAACCAGTGAAGTGAGTTCAAACCCTTATGAAAAATTATATTGATTTGCAAATCTGTGCTCTATTTTGAGGCCACAAACATCTTATTATTGTAACAACAGGTTTTTCATATTGGCAGAAATAGCGGCAAAACTTGAACAAAACAGAACAAATGTGATGTTATTACCAAAGATTGACACATTTAATCCTTTTTATGGCCACAGCTCCTCTGCAGTCACAGGAATGTACGATGTTGTTGTTGGTGATGAGATAATCCAATTTCCTGGAATTCTGACAGTATGGTATTTTTGAACAGCAGTATTTATACCTTGCTCAATGAAGTCATCGAAATGCTTGTGAATAACTTCCTATTCCCTCTTTGTGACAAACAGTGACACCTGATCTGCTCAAAGACCTTTGTAAAAACCTACTTGAGCACATGCATTAAACTTGATAGGTTTTCTTTTTAAATTATGGTGCATATAAACGTATCAATAATGTCTGCCACATGACACTGTTAGCTTTGTACTTTGAGGCAGCTTAACCTGGCATCTATGTGCATTTCATGAAACGAAAGTTTGGCCAAGGTTAAAGTTGCTGTGTCCACAGGCAAGCAACCCGAATAGTTCACTGGCAGTATTTTGGTATAGTTTGGCTTGTGTGTAGTTTTAACAAACCCTGGGTAGTGGAAATTAGAAACATAAGTATGTATGGATCTCATAGCAGGGAAAGATGACTTGGAAAGAAAAATCTGTTTTCTTCTGTAAAATAGAAAATGTTTTTACAGACATTGCCTTTCCCTTTCCATAATAGAGCTGTGCCTATCATTTTAGTAACTATCATTTGCCAGGATGTTGACCTTACAGAAATGAGAAATGTCAGAGACTTGTTAGTTACTGATGTTGGGCTGTTGTTAATGCTATTTATACATGGTCTGCCGTACTCTTTTCAAGTTCATGAACACACAAGGAACTATGGTGACATAAGAAGGAATGTGCATATCAGTTTGCTTCCTATGTAAGTATGAAAAATATCTGCATAATACTAGTGAGCAACTTTGAAAACTAGTTATGAGGAAAATCATTCCTTAGTCCCAACCTTTTCAGTGACAGAGGCACTTTCTTTCCCTTCCTGTCCATGTTTATTCCCTGTCTCCCAAGCTGTTTTCTGTAGAGAGGTGTGAGCCTTGACACACAAGTCTAATGATTTTATGTAGATGTTTCAAGTGTGTGTTGGTGATATCTTACAAAACACAAGGGGGAAGTCTCTTAGCGTAACAGTTTTGAAGGGTACCAGCTTCCTGCTACAGTGTTAAATACAGGTTCTTACAAAGCTGATGCTTCTTCCTCAACACTGTTTTTTGCCATATGATGATGACAAATGAATGTAGCCTTGCTTTCCTAGAAGGGTTTTATACCATAGCTGTGTCACTGATTTATTCTCTTTAGCACACACAGGGTTTTTTACCCAGTTTAGTAGGGTGGAAAGTATGATTAAAGGAAGAACTGAGATTCTCTAGTTGTAACTTACCTGGTGCTTCTCTCTGATAATCAGAGCAGAACCAAAGCAAGACTGTTCTGCTATAGATTTGCAGCGATACTGGTAAGAAAGGGCATTAATTCTGTAGAGGAGATAATGGAAGACTTGTAAGTCTTGCACAGCTTGGGTAGTATGAGAAGGAAATGTGTATGTTTCACATACGTGTGCAGTACAACAAATAGCTTTAAGAAAATGTGGCTTTAAATCAATCGGTACTTGCTAAAGTTCAGAAGTACTTTAGGGGTTGGATGCAAGACCACATTATTGCAGATCAGCTAAAATCCAGTAACCACCTGTGAGTATGATGCTTCTTCAGGTCAAGTAAGAAATAATGCAGCCTGGAATTGCTGCAACTAGAGAGTTAGGATAATTGCATTACCTTTCATTTGCTGTGGGGGAAGTGTTATACAGTGGTTGTAGCTCTGTTCGGCTGTGTTAACACTGAATTTCAGTAACTAGCTGTAGCTTGAGTATTGATTTTGCTCACATTAGAAACTGGATTTTCCTAAAAGAAATTAACCTTTTGAAAAAATATAATCTTTCAGAATAGCTCTTTTAATTTTTCTAGCAGCATTCCTGATCCAAAAGAAACATGAGCAAAGGGCACGGACACGGTCCCCTTGAGGTAGCTGATAGAGGGAAAACTGAGTAAACACACGTATCAGAAGAGAACCCAGGCCTGAATCCTTGCATCTTCAGTAGCAAATTGAGCAATTTTTAGCAATTTCATTGCTGCTGAAAGCTATTTTAGGCTAAAATGAATTACTTCAGTATACTTCTGTGCTGGAGGTTGAGATGATAAGATTATTGTTGTACGGAACGGCAGAAATATGTATGCATTGAAACTATATTAGTGTCTGAATATCCAGCATTTAAACCCTTAAAAAGGTACANGGCCACACTCTTCTTGATGCACCCCAGGATGCCATTGGCCTTCTTGGACACCAGGGCACATTGCTGGCTCATGGTCATCCTGTTGTCCACCAGGACTCCCAGGTCCCTTTCCTCAGAGCTGCTCTCCAGCAGGTCAGCTCCCAACCTGTAAGATAAGATAAGATTATTGTTGTAAGTAAGATAAGATTATTGTTGTACTGAAGGGCAGAAATATGTATGCATTGAAACTATATTAGTGTCTGAATATCCAGCATTTAAACCCTTAAAAAGGTACAGTGGCCTTTAGGCCTGGAAGCAGCCTAAAATGTCTGCATTCTTTAAGACTGGAAAATAGTTGTCCTAATTGTATGTGTCTCCTACCATGGCAAGCCTTAATTTTAAAGGGATTGTTACAGTTTATGCTCACCTTTCAAGAAATGGGGCATGACTAAAAGTCTTTGACCTGTGGAAATCCTACCTGGACAAGGATATTGTTTTACAGCCTATAGGGTTTTATTAAAACAAATAAATTTTATTGCCATGAGATGTGCTTGTGTAGAGTTGGCTGCATGTGGCAGATGCAGTTTATCTTTCAGTGATAAAGGAAGTAGTAAAGCTATATATCAAAAAAAGGTAAAGCTAAGACTTTTTGGAATAAAATTTCCATATAACTGTCATTGCTTGTTGCATACGATTTGCCAGAGGTGTTATCTTGCCTGTGCAGTGTTTCTTCCATCAGTAGCAGAACATGAAGGTGATCTGACAGATTCATTGCAGACCTGTAGTCGTCTCAGCTTTTAACAGTAGCTGTGTGGAAGGTGTACCTCATGGATGCTTTGCTGTCCTTGTCACGTGTCCTGACAAAGATAGTTCCCAAGATGCGGTACTGGGCAGAACTAATTAAACCAGCCCAAAAGTAGATCATGAGCAGCAGTCTTAACTAACAGGATCTTCCTGGCCTGTAAAATGCTTGCCTGCCGCTGTACAGTGCTTTTTAAAATGTGGGCTTCCAGTTCTTGGTGCTTAACCTTTCAGTAGTACCAGATACTTACAGCAGTGTATATTTCTGTATTATTCAGGAGCCAGTACAAGCAAACCATGATGTACATTCTGTGAGTCTAATGTATTAGGAGTTTAAAGCCTTGTGTTTTTGCAGTTGTATTACTTTCAAATTCTGCACTGCAATATCAACCAGCCAGTGAAAACAGTACTTAAGAAAAGCTTCAGGCTTATTTTTGCACTATGAGTCATTGTTGAAAAATGGGTTCATCTTATTTATTTTCTCCCGCAGTGCTGCTTTGCTGAGCAAAGTTTAAGTGTAACTGAAACTTGGGAACACATCCCTCAGAAAATGTTTTCCGTAGAGTCGTTCTCATGTTAAACTTTCTGGTAACTATTTTATAAACAGGTATCAAAAGCTTACCTACCAGGTGTTTGGTCATTTGAAGCATGAAGTGTCTAAGTTCCATTCTGAGAGAGAACTATTCCAGTTTTCTTCAATTGAAAGCTTTTGGTTCTGTTTTCATCAGAACCGTATTATCTTTATCTACCCTGCTTCCTAGGAAGCCTGAGGAGGACTCAACAGTCTCAGAAAAAGTCTCACTCATTAATTTTCAAATAATCTTAATAATAGAAACGAAACCATTTCCACTTCATATACTAGCAGCTTCTCCTACCTTTGGCACCGCTCTCTTTTGAGTATCAGTGATGCAAAGGGGAAGAAGTCATGAGTCCTCAGTTTCACCATTTGCGTTGTGTCCCAGCCGTCAGATTGTCCCGGGTTTAACCTCCCATGCAGTGGCAAGGATGAACCTGGACTCGGAGTAGCAGTTCCCAAGTTTGTTAGACATTGGCATGGAAGGAATTTTTCTGCTTTTTTCTTTAAAAAAAAAAAAAAAAA
>VXBO01014029.1:479730-531487 GCA_013400135.1 Rhinoptilus africanus | reverse complement strand
AAAAAAAAAAAAAAAAAGAAAGAATGTAACATTCTTTTTTTCTGTGCAGTTTTTATAACTCCATTTTCTGTATTGGATTAGATGCGAAATGGTCTTATCTTGGCGTGAGTCTTCCAGCCACCTCTTTTAGTTCCTCAGATACATTGCTTTGATGTTCCTGTCATAAAGCTGTGTTTAGAAATGAGAAACACTACTTACAAGATTTTGTAGCATACCTTGTTTTGGTAAAAAATGCTTCAGCTTTTGAGCAGCTGCACTTAAACAGCAAGTAAATGCAGAGTAAATTAGATTATTTTGTTACTAGAATTGTTTCAAGGCATTCTGTTGGAAAATGTTGAAAATGAGTATCTTTTCAAAGCATCTTCTATTTCTTACCAGCCTTGAAGGTGGCTGAAATTTTTTGACAAAATTTATACAAACTGTTCACTTGCATAAGGATTTGTAAAGGTCTCCATTGAATAAAGCCCAGAGAGGCATTGAATTCTTCTAGATGTTTAAGTTGCAAGACTGAATTCTTGATTATATTAGTGCACCAAGTTGAAATTATATTCCAAATTTAGACTTCACATACGTTATTTGAAAAATAGTTTAAATTAAGTGCAGCCCATAAAAAGAGGGGGAAGTGTCAGTGCTCAGCAGCATTAGACAATTATGTTCCTTAGTAACTGGATGAGTTGTGCGGAGCAGCGTAAACGCACCTGGAGAAGATGCTTGTACGCTCTAGTATTAGCTTTTCTTTTAGTTACGATTTCCAACAGCTATATTGAACTTAAAAATCCTCAATTTTGGTTTGAAAATAGCTTGGTGGAATTCAATAACTGGATTCCCAGTTAACTCTGGTTGTTAGGATTTTCTGTAAAGATAGTTAAACAAATTGTTTTTGATGTTGTGCATATTCCCTAGAAAGCTGCTGTGCCTTACAGCTTTTGCTGAACATTTGTTCTCCATTCTGCTTATTTCCTTTTTTAAGGGCTTGGGTCCAGGCCAAAGAGCACAATTATGCTTACATGGGCCTTGATTCTCAAACACATGCCTAACTAAGCAAGTAAGCAGTGCCATTAAAGTCAATGGGATTACGTGCATATTTGGAGTTAGGTGCAGGCTGAAGTGCTTTGATGCATCGAAGCTTTACTGACTGACGGAGTGTTGTAACACAAACCAGCTTTTCTAAGCACAGATATATTAATGAAAATGCTTAACTAATGGATCTCACATGGATAGAATTAGAAATACATATTTAGTAGGGAAAACAGTTACACTATATGAAAAAATTAATAATTAGTGACAAAATCCCCAAGGAATAATGTCTGTTGTGCCGAAATAGGAAGTCCAGTATGTGCTGCATTTTTTAGTGTTTATCAGTTGGAAATAATTACAATCATCTAATGGAGAAAGTTACAATGGCAGTAGTTTATCGTATCTTGAACAGCATCATTCTAAGAGCTGGCAGTTATTCACATGGCACTTTTGGCTCTGTATTTTTACTGGACTACTGCAAACTAGCAATTTCCTTGAATGACCTTACTTTCTGAATGTGAAATATTTTTTTGGCTTTTCAGTGATTCCTAAACAGAAATCTGCATTCAGACAAACAAAGCAATCCCATGACTGTTCCCCATCAAAAAGGGAATTCATATGAACTAAGAAGCAAATAAGCATATTTCTGACCTGGAGTGTTGGAGAGAGGTCTCTCGGCAGTCTGGGGATTGGCATATACCCCATGAGGCTAAGATGCAGTTAGCAGGGCTGCCTCCATTGGCAGAGTTATACCCATCCTTGTGTCTTTTGTGCCTTGCATGACAGTAAACCCCCAACTTTCATAGTGGTGGGAGCTGACCTTTTTCTGTTAACCTTAAAATAGTTCCATGTGGTTTCGCTGATTCTGCATGTGCAGAGAAGTGTCTGACTCCGCTCGGGAGGGGGGAAGGCTGAAAGCCATAAGAGGACAAAAGCTGCTCGATTCCCCCCAGCTTGCTGCGGTCTCTGCTCTCAGGAGTCATGGCAGGAGCAGGGACCCTGGTCAGGAGCCGGCTGTGGGCAGGTGAGGGGGAAACCTCTTCTACCCAGGCTGCTCAAAGAACTCCCTGAACAAGGAGAGAAGAGATTTGTTTCTGTTTCCAAATTTTCTCCATTGCCGTGGCATCATCAGAATAACGATTGTTCAGATCTTAACTTGTATGTGCATTTCAAATCTCCGCTTTGTATTCATGTGCATGCTGTGAAATCAGACGACCTTTTCTTAATCTTTGAAGAATTGTTTTTTCTGGAGACCCTTTTCTCCCTCTGTCAAGCCTAATCTCATGAGGGCAGTGGGCTCTAGTTTGAGAACATCTGCTTTGCACAGTATCAGGTATTACTGCATAAGTGAATGCTTTTTGGATGCCTGTCTGTGGTGGGTTTTTTCCAGCTGTAGCACAGGGTTGGTTTCTGACTTCAAATAACAGTTACAAGGTTGTTGAAACTAACAAATAATGACCCATAGTGGTCTGAACTGTGATACGGTTTCATTGCTCTCTGCTGCTGTTCCTGGCTGAATTTTTCCTTAGGGAATAAATAGGTCAGTGCTAAGGCTTATGGGAACAAACATGCGTGTTGAGATTGCAAAGGTTCTTTTTTGGGGGGGATGGGGTGGGTGTTTTGTCTTGGAAACTTGAGAAGTTTGGGAAAACGCATAAATTTAAGTTCCGAGATTTAACGGTGAAACGCATGAATTTTATGCACAGCAAAGAACAAATAATATGTCTTACAAATTCTCGGATTGTGTTTCTTTGTAATTGTGGAGTTTAAAAAGTGTAAATATAACAACATGGGCAGATATTACTCCACATACTCCCAACAGAGTAGTACCAGAGATAATCAGACACAGTGGGTTTTTCAAATGTAACTGAAGTAGCATCACATTTCAACATCGTGTAGCATCTGGGTTTCAGTCTTCTGGTAGAGCTGATAGAGCTAACTGTATTTTCCTAGGTATTTTTTGTCACGTATTTCTGCTGCAAAACTAGCAAAGCAGATACAATTGCTAGAAAAATTAGTATTTACGTCTGGCAGAGTAGTACAAGGAGTCTGTTCTGCATCATCCACCTGGCAATTGTATTTTCTAGCTATGTAATAGTCTATAATTTATAGACAAAATCATATTGCCAGATAACTAAATAGTAACACTGAAAAGTTTAAGTCAGTATTTGCAAAGTTATGACTTCGTCCTGTCACCAGTCCCTGAGGTTTAGTTTCTGTTTCCTCATACCTTTCTAAAGTTTATCTGCCCAACACTGGAAACCACAACAAAATAGCAGCCCTAAATAATTGGTGGTGTTAATTCCCACCTTAAACAGAAAAAGAAACCTCATCGCTGGTTGGACATCACAGGTTTTAGCAGAGGTCAGGACATGGCTCCAGAGACGCTGTCGGTCTGCAGTGTGTACCGCGACGTGTAACAGCAGAAGTTCATCGCAGAGCTCAGTCAGATGGGCCTTCGGTCGGGACACACGGAGAGGACAGGGTTACAGTTTGCAAGTAAATAGTGAGGAATTCAAATACAGTCTCACCATTTGCCCTCCCCTGCCTTCGTAATACAGAGTAACGTATGATGCCCTTTTGCATCTATGTATAATTTGTGATTTATGTCCTTGAGATCGTGCGAATGTACTGCTCAGCAGGACTGCTGATTTTACTGCCTTGCTAGTGCTCAGCTTCTGAAAGCCCCCCAGAATCAAAAAGTCTTGCCTGGAGCTCATAATTTCTCTTGGCAGTTTCAAAGGAGTGTACAAAATTCTAATTGGTTACATTTGATTTAATTTTTAAAAATTATTTTTATTAGTTAATGTCATTAATTTATTTCCTCGTCCTGATCCAGAAGATGTGATGTCTCTGCAGAGGGATTTAATTCAGAACCTTTCCTCCTTAGTGTACCTTCTTTCTTTCTTTCTTTTTTTTTGTTTCCATCTTTTGTAAGATAGTAATTACAGTAAAGTGGCACCCCTGAGACTGAGGTATTTGTGTGACATACAGTCAAAAATTTTCAGCCAAAAGCCTCATACGCTCAAATAATCTATTTCCAGCTTGCTTTGAAGTGATCTTTTGCCATGCTTTTTGGCAGACAGACACAAGATTTCTTGGCTCACCGAGCCCCTTGCCATCCAGAAGCTTTGCAGCCCCATGATGCTGATGCTGAGTGTGCCCGGTGCTGGTGCTTTCTCCCAGAAAGGCACACGGTCGCGCTGGGCACTGGTACATCTCCACACCTCTCACCCTTTGTCTGTAGGGCGCAGAGTTGGTGTCCAGCAAGTTTGAAGGAGGACAGAGTGAGTTGTGTCTGCCTGCAAAGTATCGTGTAGGCATTTCTGTAGAAGTGACAGCGTATGAAAAAAAAAGTAGATACTGTCTTGAGCTGTAAGATAGGAAGTTCCGATTGAATTTGAGGAAGAACTTCTTTCCGGTGAGGGTGACAGAGCACTGGGACAGGCTGCCCAGGGAGGGTGTGGAGTCCCCTTCTCTGGAGACTTTCAAGACGCGCCTGGATGCAGCCTGAGTGACGTGCTCTGGGCAATCCTGCTTTAGCAGGGGAGTGGGACTAGATGATCTCTAGAGGTCCCTTCCAACTCTGAAATGCCGTGATTCTGTGGTTCCATAAGGCAGCTCTCAGCTCGCTCAGTGGGAGCTGTGGGCAGGGATCTTTGGGTGGTGCTCCATGGTGCTTGTGTTGAGTGGGTGCACTGATCTGTGCAAAGCTTTTGTGGAAGTTTTTACCAGTAAACCTCAGCTTTCACATGGTGGGCTACTATTTCTGCAGCGGTGCCTAGGGCTATCATCTAGGGAATATTACAGTTCTGAAAACATTTTGGCATGCCACCCTTGTACTCAGGAGTAATTAATTTCTATGATAATGTCTTAGAAGCCTTAGTTACTGTGTTCAGATAGGCTTTTCTGGAGTCATATAAACCCCTCCTGTGACTTGAGTCTTTGGTTAATTCCTTGGCACCGCTGCCCATGAACCTTGTGTGGAGAAACCTGACTCCTGGCACAGCAGGATTACGGCTCCCCGAGCTGGTACAGCTGCGCAGAGCTCCGGCGGAGCAGATCCAGCCCTGCAGACCTGCAGCGCTGTTTACAGGGATGGCTTTAAAACCTCTAGGGACTACGGTTACCTGAGAGCAGGAGGAAATTGGCTCATGCATTCTCCTCAGTTTTAAGAACATTGTGAAGGAAAGTTAGGAAGCCTACTTATAGGGTGGGTTTGTTGGAAAACAAAAAAACCCAGATATTTTTCAAACTTTTGACCCTATAGCATTTACTGCTTGCTTTTTCTTTTTTGAGGACTCTTGATAAGTTTTTTCTTTGAAGCTCTTCTTTTTGAGGGACAAATAAAGAATGAGAATTTGCTTGCATAGGAAATGTAAAATCTAATTAGGAGTTCATCTTAAAAACAGTTGCAGACTTCCTGCACGAACTCTTCTCTCTTAATCCTATTTCTTTTACAGTGTTATACCAGCTGCTATAGCTCTGGGCAAAGCATGGTGTAAAAGATCTGGGATTTTTGGAGATCTTCCTTTTGGAACAATGGTGGAAGCCATTTGGTAACACAGACCTAACTTCGTGGTGGTTGGTTTACTTTGTCACAGCTAAAGTATGTTCTGTACTTGGACCAGATCTCTTGAGGACTAATTTGGGTATCTCTGCATTGCACTGCAGTGTGTGTGTTAGTGAAGACCTGCAGCAGCCTGGGAGTTCCTGAGTCCTGAGGTCCCTGTCGTCTTGTTTAAAAAAAAGTGCTCTGAGTACTTATTCTTGAGTAATTTGTTCCGGCTTTGAAATATTTTATTAAATTGCTTGCTAAAAAATAGTTTGAAAATACATTTGTCATTTAAAATGCCAGGCTTATTCTCCAAATAAAAACAAAGGTGGTAGCACTCTCAAAAAACATAGCAGAAGTCTAATGCTGAATACAGGGAACAGTCATTTCTGAGAGAAGAATGCTTTTAGAGATGTTTTTACATTCTTGTTGCTTTATGGGGGAGATTTTCTCAAGCACTGGGGAAAGATAAACACAAGATGTCTTGACTGGCACTAGGATCTCCGGTTCTGTCACACTTCAGGTACTTGTGAAAATTTCCTCAAGGGCAATGTGGCTTCTTGACTAATTGGATTTCATCAACGTTCCTTTGGATTTGCTAAGCAATGAAGACTCATTATTAAAATTTGAATGTAAAATTCAAGATGGAATTGTGCCTTTGGAAATCTTCTGCAGCAGTGCCATGTTTCATGAGCAGATCTGTCAGTGAGTTAAAGGGAGTCAAATCTCTCAAGAGAGAGCTCCAGTTTTCTGGGCGCCATTACCTTTGACGTTGCTGGCAAGATTTTTGTAGAAGAATCTCTGGAGGGCCGTGAAGGAAGCATTCTCCATAGCTCTGTGGGTCAGAAATGTACGTCCTGATTGCTCTCACTGATATGCCTCTGCTCAGCAGAGAGGAAAGGCTTTTTTATGAAAGCTGATGTATGCTTGTAAATGTCTGTTTCTGTAGGCATTGCGTCTCAAATCTCTGCCTTACTGCCTAGGGAAAATGTTATTGCCACCCACCGCTCCTGTCAGGAAAGGTTTAAAAGTTCAGAGAAATAGTGGAAAAGCTATATAATTTTTAAGTACTTGATAAACTACAGATCAAAGCCATTTATGAATATAATGTTAGTGGCATATTGCCGTTACAGTACTTCTGTCATTTACAGAGAGAGAAAGCCTTTGTTATAAATGGTAAATAGAGAGAACCTGACTTTGGCTGTTTCTGAATGACCAAGATGATGTGCTTATCTGCTAGCCTCAAATTCCTTGGCTGGAATATAGCAAGAAGGGAACGTCAGTTTTATTGCTCTGGTGACAAATAGCTGGATAGCTGGTCTGGATTACAAGAAATGGGAATGTTGAAGAGGACAGAACAGCCTAACTTTCCTTAAAAAGCTTGTTTCTGCTTGAGATAAAATCCTCACTTACCCATGGGTTCATACTAAAGCCCTGATACTCTGCCCCTAAACCATTTAGTTCCTGCACTTTCTCATCATAGAATGGTTCGGGTTGGAAGGGACCTTAAAGATCATCTAGTTCCAACCCCCTGCCCTGGGCAGGGACACCTCCCACCAGCCCAGGTTGCCCAAAGCCCGGTCCAACCTGGCCTTGAACACCTCCAGGGATGGGGCAGCCACAACCTCTCTGGGCAACCTGTTCCAGTGCCTCACCACCCTCACAGTAAGAATTTCTTGCTGATATCCAATCTAAATCTCCCCTCCTTCAGTTTGAAACCGTTACCCTGTGTCCTAGCATTACACTCCCTGATCAAAAGTCCCTCCTCATCCTTCCTGTAGGCCCCTTTTAGGTACTGGGAAGGGGCTCTAAGGTCTCCCCGGAGCCTTCTCTTCTCCAGGCTGAACAGCCCCAACTCTCTCAGCCTGTCCTGACAGCAGAGGGGCTCCAGCCCTCTGATCGTCTTTGTGGCCCTTCTCCGGACCTGCTCCAACAGGTCCATGCACTTCTTGTGCAGAGGACTCCAGAGCTGGATGCAGTACTTCAGGTGGACTCAAACTTGTCTTCCAGCTTCTGGTCTCAGTTTAATCATGAGTGTTAGTCTGACTTCTCCTCAACACACACCTTCCCATCATCGGCCTCTTCCTTTCCCATATCAGCTCTGGGCTTTTATTACTAACAGAGTGTTACCCCGGCTTCAGTAGTCGGTCTCTAACCTCTCTTTATTCCCTACTCCTCATCATTGCGATTTTGAGAGTCCTACAGGAATGTTTTTCATTTTAGACAAGGGACCACACAGACAGAAGAAATCTGCGCAGGGAATAAGAACACAGTGCAAAAATATCATTCTTTGTTTTGCCATTTTTAACAGCCTTTTTCTGTGCACACTTAGATTCAGCTGGAATGTTCGTATTTGCAAGCTTACTAATGCAACTGCCTTCTTGTCTTTCCAGAATTCCAAGTCTCCCTTTATGCACAGTTTTCTTTCTCAGGGTCTATCATGTCAGAGGATGGGCAGCGGATACCTGCATGACCATATTTTTATGTCGTGATGCTGATTAAAAAGTCATTACTATATAGATAGCTAGCCTGTTCATTTAAAAGCAACATTGGGAATAATCTGTAAAATATCTTAATCTAACCTGGGTTTGGAAAGGATAAAGCATATATTTTTTTGTTGGGGCAGTGAAAGGTGATTAGATCACACCTAATTAAAATGCAAAATTTTTACTAGCTCATGACCAGCTTAGACCAACAATAACTGTCCCACTGTTTAAGAGTTCAATTAAAAATATTTTAAAATATCTAACTTTTTTTGTATTCTTATTGCGCTTGTATGGGCAGTAATGACATAAGACGTCAGCCTGAATTAATTTATGGCATTAATTGCTATAATAAGTTTCTCTCCTGCTCAGTATATCTTCCATACTAATTCTGATTTACAGTGCTGGAAACTGAATTAAACTACAGTGAGCTATTAAAACTGCATAGCCAGAAGCAGAAATCTGATTGGTATGAGGCTATATTTTATAAGCACTAGCCCACACCTTAGAAGCAATCTGGTGAAAAGTCAAAGGTTTGAAAACATGGCCAGGAAAATGCTCATTAAAAAGTTTAAACGTGGTAGACCCATCAGAGCGGGTTAGAGCAAACAAAAGCCATGTGTTCGAATTAACTGCACGATCAGTTTGACGACACGTATGCCATCACTCTACCTTAGTTGTCTTAAACTTTTAATAGATGCTAAACTGTCCACAGTATTCTAAGTCTCTTCATGGCTGAGCTCTTTGCTACTTGATAAGTCAGCTGAATTTAATCTCGCGTGAAACAAAGATAAGTATCTTAAATGTGCAGTATTGTGCTTCTTCCATCGAATCAACAAATGCTCCAGTGTTGTGTTGACATTGGGTAATCCTGTTGATTTCAGTTGAAAGGTTGCCTGGTTTTGGTTCTTTAGTTGATCAGAGATGGATGTTTGTGCCAGATTTTGTTCTGTTTGTTGAATAAAAAAATAGGTAAGACGGGAAATGGAGAACACAAATATTTGACTTGTGAGGAAAACAAGAAGTTACTAATGAATTCACATCAGCCACTTAATTGCCCATTAAAGTCATATTCAATAGACATTCAGTGACATTTCTGCCTGAAATCTGCCTTTCCTTTTTTCAGCTATGACAAAAACCATTCTGTTTAACTTTCTTTCTGTTTTTTTTGCATAATGACAGCAGTCTAAAATAATTTCCAACTTACCTGCTTATGTATACTGAATTTCCCTAGTGTCACCAGCTATTTGATCACAGAATCATGCCAGCTGCTCTTGACAAGCAGTTCATGAGGAAGCTTATCTTGAGCTGTCTAATGTGAATTTTAAATCAATCTGTTCTATCAGTTTGTCTAGTACACACTCTCAGCAACTGTAATACCCAATCAACTTTGTAACCCCTACGTTATTTTGGACGTATAAACTGTCAGCTTTGAATGTTTGGCATCTGTGTTAATTTCTGTGTAGGATTCAAGATGCGCCTGCATTAGAAGAAAATTGGGGATCACCAAAATTGTTTAAAAAAAAAAGTTACTAAGAGTATTGCAGACAGTTAATACTCAAAGCCTTCTAAATACTTTTAAGAAGTATATAATTTTTTCATACTTTCTGGAAAGTCTTTGCAGAGTTGTCACTATTAAGTTACCTGCAAATAACTACTGGGCTAGAAGAGAACCTTGCAGAAATAACTAGGTCAGTGCCTCGACCAGCGGAAAGAGCATTGCACAAAGAAGTCTCAAGGACATTTGCAGGGCTTTCTAGTAAGAAGGCAGACACAGAAGCAGTAAAGACTGATAGAAGCCTTTCTGTAATTTCCTTGGCAAAACTGCACAGAGACTGTGGAAGAGGGAAGCTGTCACTGTGTGTGGGGGATCTAGGAAACTTTTAACACTTCTGTTTCTCATCTCTCTGTTCATTTAGGGATTGGCCAGAAGGAATGTTGAATGTAAAATCATTACAGTTCTGGAAGTGGTGGTTGGAACTGCATCTGCAGATTGCAGTCCAGCCTGATAGTTTTTCTATCTATGTCAGATTTCTCTAAATTTCTCTATTTTTTCTCTAAATTCACTATTTTCTCCAGAATTGTGAAATTTGGTCTTCATTCAATGCTGGTCTTAAAATTTATGCTTGATCTTGAATTACAGTTGTATGTGGACATCCATTTAGAAATACAGACAGCTCATTTCACTTGTGCTTGGCCGTAAGAACCTCACTTTCCAGAGTCCCTAATGGTTACCACAGGCACAAGACCACCATGAACCCAATTCATACTCCACAGTGATGAGGGGACAGGAGGAGATTTACGTGCTGTAGAACAACAGAACATGGAGCTGTAAGTTACCAGCAGCTATGTAGATGTATTTGCCTCATTCTCGAGACGTATATTTATTAAGTGGTTCTCAGTCCAACTGCAGTTCATTCTTACTTACTCTAAAACTAATTTAAGGCAACCCACGTTTAGGGAAGTCAATCCCAGATCCTCAAGTCAGAGGTTGAGGTGGCACATCTATAGAGTTGTTTGCCTCTGTCTGAAAAAATGATGAAGATAGCCGCCAAGAAAGACTTAGCTAATATATCAGTTTATAACAACTATGTAAAACCTTAAGAAGAATACTGTATCATACTGTTTGTTTGTCATCTGACATTTTTATTGCGCAAGTGTTTCAGGTGCTGTACTTCTGCCAACATACCAATTAATTCTTTCTAATATGTTTGATAGAGGATATATGGTGAACATTTGGTAGTTGATGCACTTTTACTGTGCAGTTTTGATCTTGCTTTATGCAGTCAAATTGTGTCTATTTTTCTGTAGTTTCATTTTAAAAGAACTGGAACTGTCCACTCAATTTGCCATAAAATGTCTTGCTTCTAGTGGCAAACCTGTGCTGCTTATTCCAGTATGTGTTTCCAAGAATGAGTATTTGACATTAGTTTGAAGTCTTTTTAAATCACTGCAAGCACGCAAGCACACAGAATAGTCAGTATTTGCTAACTTCTCTTATACAAAATCCTGACTAGAAAAACAGTATGTTACATAGCCTAAAGATCCTCACTTTCATATCACATGGCGGCCAGACGCAGCAGCTGAAACCCACATTTAGAAAGGAAAACATTTTAATATAGTGAGAGTTGATAGACGTGCATCAAAGTGAAATGTTATTTTTGTAGTGATCAGCAGGCTTCAGACCTCCCATGCTAATCATAAACTTTCCAGGCCAATAAAGCTAATTTGTTCTGTTATTGCCACTGGCCTCCAGCTCCCTTTCCAAAGGGGGATATTGCGCTTGCTGCTAGCTAGAAAATTAGCAAAAGGCCTTCTCTTTCTCCTTTTCCTTAGGCCTGTTATGCATGTGATATTTTTGGGTTGTTTATATGCTGTCTATGGGTGTGTCTTAGATGTAGTCATGAAGGGAAATCAGATGAGCCACCCTGTCCTTCTTTCCAGTCTTTCTATGTTAATTTATACCGCGCTGGTTATGGCAACCATATGTTCAGGCCTCATCTCTTCCTCTAAAATATGTCGTCTGTCTTCCTGGAAATGTTGGCCTGAGAGAATTAAAGGCTTTTGTGTATTTGTCCAGGCTACCCAGATGTATTATGTTATGCTCGGTTTTACAACCTAGTGAATTCTACAAAGTTACGCCAGCCTTTTTTACATGTTTGGAGATGTCCCATTGAGCGGTCAAACAGGTGTTCAAAGGACAGCTGAAGATGGTCAGGGTTGCATCCAGGCAGTCTGGTCGGGTTCTGTGAACTTACAGGAGCTGTTAGTGGTCTCCCAGCAGGCTGCAGTTGAACCAGATACAGACCCTAGAGGTGCTCTGCATTTGCAATTCTCCAAGCCAAAAAAAAAAAAGGACAGATTTGGAAGTAGCATCAGCAGAATGAAAGGCAGTGCTAAACCTCCCTGCGGATGATGGTCACATCACGGATGATGGGTTTGGTAGCTGTATCTGTTGCTGTTTCCATGTTAAATGGAGCATCACTGAGTCTGCTTTCCTTTTGAAGTTCATTTTCATCATGAGTTCAGTTCTTTTCTCCAGCTTTCCCATGGCTGATGAGTGCAATGAGCACAGGTTTTAATCAAGTAAAGAAGAAAGCTCTGTTCATAGCGTGTCCCTATTAAACAGCGTGTGTGCCGAAGAACAGTGGAGATGAGCATGTTTGTAAATTGGAAGGAGAACCTTGACATCAATTATTAGAAGAAAATAGAATTCATCACTGATAGAAGTTTAAGATTTTTATTTTCTCAAAAATATTTCTAAATATATGTTTAAGCTCGGACTTGATTGGAATTCTAGTTGTAAAAGGAAAGATTATTCCCTGGCCAGCTTCCGATTTACAAAGAGGGACTGTAAGATCATTTTCAAGAATTTGGTTTCCCTGTTTTTTTTTTTTTCCAAATGGAAACAGAATTAGGTGCATTTTTAAGACTTCATAGCCTCTTATATGAAATGATAGGGAACTCGTCTAAAAATCTTAAGGTGGTGTTTGCAAAAGTGTGATACAAGAGATAGGAAGAAGTAATATTGGTCTATTTCAGAAGAGTGGTGTGTTTATTCTGTTACTGTTTAGTGGGTTTAATTTCCTTAAATAGGAGGGTTCATATGCTTATTTTATTCCGGGGAATTTCTGTGTTACAGCGTGTCCCCACAGACTAAGCACACGTATGTTCAGGTTAAGCATCGTGTGACCGATGTGAGTAGTGATAGCAGTATGAAAGCGGGAGCATGCTGAATTTATGGCTGAATTATGGCAGAACTGCAGAATGAGATGCAGAATTATCATACGTTTCATAACGAGTCTCCTCTGGAGCAAATTCTTTAGAACTTAATTTTGTGTAAACCTAAATGATTGCTTTTCTTTAATATAATTTCATCCACTTTTCTCAACTGGAAAGTAATTCCAAAGCAACTTCCAGCTCAGAAATTCATTGTGAATCTGTCACTAAACACATACTGTACAAATTATGACCAAGATGGGTCCAGCTTGCAATACATTCAAAAACTTGACTCTCACAAAAAATGTTCCCTGTAGTCGTACTAAAACCAAAGCAAAACCAAAGCGACCTTAAAATCATGTTTCTAAACTCTTCTGTGGTCATCTCTGATCACATCCGATAAACTAGTAACAGTCATTATTGCACAGCAGCTATTACCTGCTGCCTTTTCTCATTATGCTTTAGGAATTACATTGATGAGTTTGGCTTCAAATTCTTACTTGCTTTTTGTTACATATGCAAGAGGATATTTTGCTTTCAAAACTTTTTTTCAGAAACATAGTTCTGACAATTTTCTTTGTCCTTTTAGTGTAAGATGCGCTGTACTGTAGCTGATCAAACTTTCCTCTTGGTTTTCAGTTTGCAAGAGGAATGTTAAATTAAGCATAATGGGTGTTTACCCTCTTTTGGATTAAAAACCTTTATATTCTTCCAATTAAAACAGTGTGCTAAACTACTCATAACATAAACATGCTTAGAGAAGACATTTGTTGGGGAAGGCGTGTCCGAATGTTATTTTTTCCAACCGCATATTGGGCAGTCCCCACTGCCCCTCTATTATGCCCATTTAAAAAAAAATTCTTTGTCTCGAGTCACTCTCTGCAGTGGTGCTGTGGGATGCTTGCTTATATATTTAAATCTGTAGGGGTTTTTATTTTTATGCAACATGACTAGGTGAGATCAGCAGACTTTCTCCATTTTAAAATTTTTGGGGAAAGTTATATTTGATTTCAATTCTAAACCTATGCATCACTTTCTGTTCTCGTGTAACCACAAGTTCATTTCGTAATATGGCTTTTGAGTGGAGGTGAAAACTAAGTACTGGTGCTGATGTTGGATTCTCCACATGGGTCTTTATTTTGAAAGGCCTGCTTGCCGAAGATGTTCTTGTACTTAAATAAGCCTTATGAGCAGAATGGTATTGCAAGAGGAATGTGAAGGAGCATTAATATGGCTGAGTGAGGCCCTATATGTTTTCCTTTGAAATCTCTTTACTGCTTGCCAAACCGCCTTGGCAGTGAATAGCGCGAAGGCTAGATGTGGAATTATGTACGCGTACTGTATTTTTCTCCACAATGAAGGGAATACGTAGTCTGTGCCTCCTACACAAATGTAAAGGCAATGATGGAAAGTATTAGGGTAGTAGGATAGATGTACTGAAGAACCTAATTGGTAATCTCTTAATACTCATAAAGTTAATTATGCTCTCCCTAATAATACATATAATAGTGATCTTGGATAGGGATTTCTAGGAAAATGTTCTTTCTTCTTAGATATATTGATGATTTTCTAGATATGAACATAGGAATATTTACTTTAATAGGTAAAAGTACGTACAGTATCTGACTTTGAATCCTTTGCAGTTATAGTTTTTTAGAGGAAAGCAAAAGGTCATTTTTTCCCTAGAAATAAAGGTTACAAATTGAAACCTAGTCTTTACGATAGACTTTCTTGAGTGTCTCTAGGTTGCAAAAAATATTCAGAAGTGTCAATACATTATATGTCCTACCAGCTAGTTCACATGAAACCTGCTGGCTCTGCTGTGCCAATGTCACAAAGCATGAATGTGAAAGAAAACTAAGCAATATGTGGCACTTAACTTTAAATGTAAAACATTTAATCTAATATTTACCTATAAGACCATGCACCAAGGAGCCAGGCTGTTGACAGATGTTTGTTGGAGAAGCAGTAATTTTTATTTCCCTCTAAGATATTGGCAAAGTAGCTGTTTTGTTATCTGATGGCAGCAATCAAGCTGAAAGATGGTGAGGAAACAGGGACTAATAATGGTTATTACAAGGGAATCTGTTTGAAAAGGACATCAGAGAAAGAAAGATAGCTGAGAACATGGAGGGAAGGGATTGGAAGAGGTGCAAAAAAGTGCCTGGGTAGTACTACTTTTAGATTAACGTTAATCTGTTTGATGTAAAAGGAGTGCTTGTAAAGTTAAAGAATGAGAATTTAAAAGCCTTTTTAAGATAAATGCCTAGTCTTCCATGAGAATACTTCATAACAAATACTTTAATGCATAGATTAATGCTTGATTTAATCTTTGTCTGTTTTGGCTTTGGATAAGTAGCTGTCAGTGGTCCATGGCAGATTGAATTTGTCTAATGCCGTTTACCATCACATTTTAGCATGTACGCTAAAGTATTCTCTTGATCTACTTGCACCTAATGCATTTAGAAATTTGAAGCAATGCGTAATTTGTATGAACTAGACTTCTATTCTGGCATATTGTATAGAATTGTGCATTGAGCTTCTATCTATGAAACATTCATAAAAGAGAAGAATATCAGTCATTTTCAGTAAAAAAAAAAAAGGGAAGGGAAAAGTCTGTCTAGAGTATTATAAAAATGAAAGAAATGGTTACTGAGATTGAGAGAGACGCAAAAAATCTCCAGTCAATCCCACCTTTTCTGGTTGAATATAAATTAACTAAGACACTAAAATTATTAATTACTTTGCAAGTTTGAGGACACAAATCAATGATTTTACACAGAGCAGTTCAAAACATTATTTGGATATTTGTTATTATGTGTGGGTAAGAAGATACACTGAAAACCTTATCATTGCACTTCATTTGGTGTATTTCCTTGGAAAGAGATAAAATGTCTGTATTTAATTGAAAACTTGCTTCCAGAACAAGTAATGACAAATTTGCAGACCTATATAGACAAAATAAAACTGCCAGGTTTGGGAATGCTGGTTTTATTTGCTTATTGGTAATTTGGGGAATTTATGTACCTGCATACACTTTTTCTAGATGACGAGCATTAATAATAAATAGTGTTCTCCAAGCAGTGGTCTAGTGTCATGGTGAGCTCTTGGTTTGATCTTCAAGTGGTTTCCAGATACATCAGCAGAGTAGCTGTGGTATTGGCCATACTTGTCATCCTTCACCAGCTCATGCTGTTGGGTTGCTATATAGCTTTGAGTAATTTTTTTTTTTAATTAATGGCAGAATGCTGGTGTGAATGATGACTCGATGGTTAGACTACTAACCTTTGAATGTAGGAGAATGTTCAAAAGAAAATTCACTTCTGTGTTACACCACAGGCTTCCCTGTTCATGTGCAGGCCCCTGGGTATGAGAAATTTTCTCAGGGGAGGAGGGCAAAATAATAATTGTCTTTTTTTTTAGGATGTGTTTTTTATGGAATCTCTTTTGTCTGATGAGGTGAAGCTTGAAATATCTGTAGTGCTGTAAGGTCATTGGTAATTGGATTGATCAGCAGCTTTAGAAGAATCCTAATCCTTACGAACTATGAATTAAGATGGCATTTTCTTTGCTATTGGAGCATGATGGTAGTGCATACCTGGCTAGTGTGTATCGGTGGTTCTGAATAAGTGATCATTAACCGGGGGTTAAAGTCACTTGGACAAATTCCTGTTGCTAACAGTTTGGACCATATCCATTAGACAGGGACACCTTAGGAATCTGGGTGTTCTGATGAAGTTCATGAATTCTCTTAGGAAGTTCTCCTTTAATTGCTGGAAGTTGTGACAGCTTTGTTGGGATAACCCAGAGATCTGTATTGTAGGACAACCTTTTGATGCCTTGAGAAATCCCACTTAGGCTTTCCCAACTATAATCATAATGTTGGTTGTTACGTGACGCTATTTTCTGCCAGTTTCTTTCCTATGAGCAGTATCACAAAGTTCATTACCTTTCAAGAGTCATCTTTTCTTACACTAATATCCACAGTGAAATGAGCAAGCTAAATAAAACCCAAAAAACTCCAAACAAACAAAAATTAAAGATGGGAGAAATATATATTTATTTTTTAAAAAAAATTCTTCGTTTTGGATGCATGCACTAATCCCTTGACAGCGTATCAAAATCAGCAGTCATAGGTGGCTTGTAAAATACATGTGGAAAAGCAAATCAAATCTAAATTAAATGTGCTACCAATGGAGTGGCAGGGTTATAATGCCGTTACACTAGGAAAATAACTAACTGCTGAGCACCATTGCTTCTTTCATTGAACATGAGCTAGCATGTGGGGACATATATAAAAATTAATTGATATATTCATTGAGAAATAGTTCATTGTGAGGAAGTCTTCCCTGAAACATTGGCTGAAAATTTTTTAAGACATGATCCATTCAAATATGAAGTTACTGTATTGAAAAGACTTGGAACTGGAAATCTTCAGTAGGAAATCTTCCTTCCACACTGAAGGAGTTTTCTGTGGTTTTGTTCACTTGCTTTTTGTTGGAATTCTGATTGTTTTCCAGCCGTGTGATGGTGTTGGCTGCACAGATGTGCTTTTACAACCAGATTTCTCAAACAGTCAAGTTTTATGTCTCTCTATGGGCCTTTAAGATTAGAACTGGTGTTATTGCTAGCTTTAACCCACGTAGACAGTCTGAGTATGGGGATAAAGTAATCAGCACCATTTGCGTCTTTCAAAATATACGTAGAGAATGTTTCCTCACTTCCTTTGTTCTATTTGGCCCTACAAGAAGTATTTTTTCGTAGTGTTCATGTTATATTTATTTACACTTTGTTATCAGCAAACATTATTTCCATATTTTATGCCAATATGTAGAGATTTTACAGCATATACTGTAGATTTAGCTGTGTAGCTAATAATTGCATGTAACTGCTTAAAAATAAAATGGCATGCTAACTAGCTTTTTAAAAAATGTTTTCAGAGTATTGAACTATTTAATGCAGTGATTTTGGGCTTGACTCTCCTCCTTATATAGTAGAAAAGTGTTCCTGAATTTAGGCATGCCGTCTGTCCCATGAGAAAATTTGACAGTACTGAACTTGGTTCAGATATCTGTTTCAGGATGACAAATTTCAAGTTAAATTGTACTGGACATGCTTTGAGTACTCAGAGGCTTATCAGCTGTTTTTACAAGCATTTATCAGTTTTGTGAGTTGCTGATCCTAAAGCAAATGAAATATTTGAGATACAAAAATGCATAATTATTTTAAGATCATCGTTATCTAGTTTGAGCTGCGTATGAATTTTCAGAATTCATATATAAGACATGTAGGTCAAGATTTAACATAATATGTAGCTGTATGTTTCCAATTTCCTGTGTTGCAGAAATCAACTATGCACCAGAATTGGCCATTTTCACTTTGTAAATGGCATCTGTGTTTGCAAGACACCTAGAAAAATGGAGTAAAATCTGGGTACCTGCTCTACCTGTTTGCTTCCCAAACTTTTAAGCCTGTGGGACCACCGTCCCGAGTCCAGACAGCTGGAAGACTCCACATACGCTGATAGTCCATTTGGTTCTAATGGACAACGTGTTTAATGGGATTACTTTAAAAACAAGCATATTTATAAGATAAACTATCCTAAAATCTATTCGGTAAGTAAACAGGTTTCTCCAGAATTTTGATTTCATCAAGACAGTAAAGAGACACAGTTTCTCTTCAATTAAAAAGAGTTCATTCATTTTTTGTATGGTATACATCTGCAGAGAAGGAGAAGCCTTGTTCTTGTGCTGCAGCTATGCTTCTAATTTGTACCTAATTTGCACCAGCAGTGTAACTGATCTGTTGGTGCTGCGCGTTCTTGACCTGGCACGGACCCCCGGTGATGAAAAATGAGCCTTTAGTCTACTAACGGGGTATATTTTGACCCAGGCTAGTGTTAATTCTTCTAATTTGCTGTGCAATTAGGGGTAGGTTTTGTGCTGTAGTATGCTTAGATCAGACGGTCTTATTGGAATAGGTGATGGTGGGAAGATGGAATCAAACAGAACATGAGGAGGTTTTGGGAAGGAATAAATTGCATCTTTGGCTCAGGAGTTTTGTACTAGATGGCAAAAGCTGGGAAGTGGTTGCTGCCCAAAGCATAAGTGACATTACTGAGATTAGTTCTCTGTGCTCAATTCAGGTGTCTGGGTTGTGTAATAAAATTACTTTGTTAATCTTCCTCCTCTTTCTTCCTGTATTTGGTTTCAGGATGAGTGCTTAATCCAGTGTGTTTGAATCAGTATTACAATTATATCTCAAGTCTTACTGAGATTATTGCATATACATTTCCTTTGGCAACACAATAGCTTTTTTCATTTTTCTGTCAGAAGAAGAGAGGAGAAACCTGGTATTCCCATAAACTACAGAAAATACAATTTGATCACAAATACAAGTCTTCCAAGATTTTTTTTTCCTTTCTCCTTCTTTTGGATCTGAAGTAAACTGGCTCAGTAGCGCTGTGACATGGGAGAGCAGAGCTGCCTGTGCCACAGCATTGTCCTGGCTCTGGTGCTCCAGCTGTGGGACACCTGGGCTGACATTCACTTTCTTTTGTTAGGAGGAATGCTGATCTAGTCCCGTCCCCTAATAGCACGTGTAACGTATGCGGTACTCGCTCCTTTCTCAAGGTTACCTCTATTTCAAGGCTTTTTATCTACTGCCTGATACAGCCTGTTACCTTCTTCCTTTTGCTTAGTTGATTTCCACTATTGCTAGCTGTGTATACCCATGGTTAGAAATGTGAATTTTGGCATAGACACAGAATTTCAGGACCCCAATTATGCTAATCAGCCTCTCCCTGGGGGGCCTTCCCCCAGATCTCTGCTCATGGGACCAGTAGCCCTGTTTAAATTCAGCCCTGGGCCTCCTGCTCAAGTGACCTTGGAGATGTGCCTCTCACCAGCTCCACCACAGCCAGGCATGTGACCTGGCCATGGATGCTGCTGAGCCGTGCCCTGATCCGTGGACTGACTTCTTGGCTTGACCTTGGACCTGCCTTGTCACCTTGACTGCTGCTCCTGCATCTGCCCTGCTCTGTCTCGCGGTGGCCATGGGACAGAATCCTTGCCAGTGTTGGCATCCTTGATGCCTGGCTCCCCATCCCGCCCAGGAGCAGCCAGCCATCGCAGAGCCTTTGAAGGTTGATAGTGTTTTGCTGCTTCAGTTAAGTAGTAAGCATAAAAAAATGTTGGTCACCTTTTCTTTTCATCTTTAGTTGGTAGGAGGTGAAGCTCATTTCTTGCAAATGTAGTTTTTTCTGTAGTGTTTTGTACATATTTCCTACCTGCATATTGGACTAGTATGTGCTATAGTTGATACACTCTGGGGGAGGCCTCACAATGATTTTCAAAGTTCTTTCTAGATCTGTGTTCCCCAGTCTAAGAGAATATCGTTCAGGCTTTGAGATTTCTACCAACGTAGAAAATAACAGAATGGGTAAAGTATATGCAGGAAAACGTGTTCCACACAGGTTTGCACCTCTGAATGAATTTCAGGAACATTTCCAAGCAAAATGGAAAATTATGATTACATTTGCAATCCTAACTGGTTCTTTTTCTCTTGGAGACAGCTTGTTCCCATTGTTTTAAGATGGCATGTTTGATGTGGCTGTCATTTGCCAACTGGATACTTGGGAAAAACTGTCTTAGCACTAAAATTTTGTTTTAATGTGTTTTAGTTTTGGCCCTGAGAAAAGTCTCTCCTTTATACTTCTGACTTCATAGGAGGATTCATAGCGTAGGTCATGGCCTATTGCACAATGCAGTTTGGTGCTTTTTTGCCTCTCTTTATTTGTTTTTGTAATTAAAATATAAATATACTCACATGATCCAAGGGCCTCACCTTTTTCATTATTGTATCTTTAAAATACTTTCTACATGTAGAGTTAGAAGTATCAGCCTTTATTGCTCATGAATAAGTGAAAGATTTGAAAACACCATGATTCAAACTTCTATTCAGAATATTTTCTCTAGGAGGAGGCTTACTTTTCACAGGAAATAGAGATGCATTATTTGTGTAATTTATAATTAATTTGGTTTAGTTAAAGATTATTTAAAGTTTTTTGAGGGGATTTATTTTTTTTTAAGGATGAACAGGCCTAGTCCCATTTCCTATTTTAGGTAAAGTAGCCAATTATAGCAGTGGTACCAAGTAGTTTATTTACGGGTTTGTGGTGCGAAGGAAGGGGTTCAGATATTTTAAAGGGTAAGGCATGCTTTTTCCTTCAGTTCCTATTTTTAGGTGGCTGGTGATTTGCACAGATCAAAATGCCTTATATGCAGCTAGTGAGAGGTAGTTTTCTAGAAATGTGTGTCTGGTTTTTATGCATACAAAGAAAGAGACTAAATATGATCCATCAAAGAATTCTTTTCCTTTTGCTTTCATCACTTTTTTTTGTGTATAGGAAGAGGTAAAAGACAGCATGAATTATATCGGATCATGTGTTATGAAAATAGGTAAGAAAATAATATTAAAATAAAGTGTGAGGAGGCCCAGAATATGGTACTAAAAATCTTAATGCCACAGAAGACACTGATTAACAAATGCAGAGGGAAAACCTTTTGTCACAAAACAAATGCTATGCATAAAAATTAGAAGTACCAAACATGGTGTCCACTTTTTCTGTTGTCAAAATATAGTGTTGGGCAGAGGAAGGCATGCCTCATAAATGTCGTCTTACTCCGCTTGCACTTTGCAACTACTGTCTGGGGAGGCAAAGAGGTGCTTTGTGAACTTGGGATATAAACCAGAATTCTATCATCAAAATACAGAAAATTGGAATATGGCCATGAAACATACGCATTCTAGCCCAGCCCAGGGCAGGTGACAACCAAGGGTTTTTTCCTCCCTCTAGCACACTGTCATGCCAGGAAAGAGAAAGGGATAATAGATTTAGTACTGAAGGAAAGATTCAAGATGATAAATCAATTTGAGGTTAATACTCAGCTCTTTGAAGGTGGACCTTTTCAGTGAAGTCTGGCTTTGTAATCAGAAGTCTGAGCCTCACCAAGTTAAGAGGTGGGAGAGGAGGAAGGAAATGCTCGAATTTCCTTTTCAGGCTTTGGGTGTAGTTTAAAAGCCCCATGCACTGCCAGTACTATGGTGGTAAGAGGAGAAAAAGCAGATGATTGTGAAAACTAACACATTATTCCCGAAGTAAATGACAAACTTCCGGTGACATACAGTAAGCTGGACTACCTAATTATACACAAATGCCTCTTTGAAAATTACTTTGTAATGCCACAGGATGCAATAATACCTTTTTAATGGTGTATTCTGACCTGATCTGATTGGATTTCTATTTCTTCACAATAAAGAAACAAAAAGATGAGAAACAGGAAAAGCTAGAGCTTGGAATGACTTTAGATGAGAATCAAGTGGAAAAATTAAGATTGTTCACTTTAGAAAGTTGGAAAGTGGTTAACTAATGAAAGCATTAGTAAGGACACAAAGTAACTGTATGGGATAATTTATTAAGAACTCTTTAAATGTGTTTTTTCCACAGCATCCCTTTATCTTTTCCATAACTGTAGGGTGGGATCAAAAAATGATGAGACATACAGACAGATAAGAATATTCCTACCTTCATTACATAAGATAGCAGTGGAGGACATGCTGCCCCTTTTAACGGTGTATTCTGGTAGCCAGTCAGTTTTGCAGTTTTGGAAGGAATTCTTTTCCAGGCATAACTATCCCCTTAAAGATTTCTTATAAGAAATTATGTAAAGTCAACTGCTTTCTTAATAAAAACTTTGAGGAAAAGGGTACAAATAAGACATTGGGAGTTACTTAGAAAAGCATTAGTATCTGAAATACTTAAATTGAGTTAAAACTTCAACCAAGAAAAAATGCTGAGCTGCACTGAAATAGAGGTGAGGCTCTGGGACTTGTTTCCTCCAAGGTGCTCAGTGTCTGGGGTTTCCTCTCCTGGGGCTCCGTGTACTTAACCTTTAGGCTCAGACTTCGACTCCCTTCCCAAGCTGTGTGGGTTTTGTTTTCTTTAATGGCACGTGTAAAATTTCAAATACTCCTTCTCAGTCCTTCTTGTACCTATTGTTATTTCATCTGTTCTTGGTCAATAAGAGATAGAAATGCTGATGAAATTCAGATTCAGTGTGAGTATGAGGATGCCTCTTCCAAAAGGACTGCAATAGCAAGGAGAAATGCTCTAGCTAAAGAAGGGAGAGTATCGGAAAAAATCTCTTGCTCTCTTTCTTCACTTTGTCTGGCCAGTGAAATGCAGAAACTGGTGAAGTGGGTGTAAAAGCCTCCATGGGGGTAAAGAAATCCCTCTGTGGTTCAGCTGCAGTGTTTGCTGATGCCAAGAAGGCAGGGCAGGGAGTGGTCTAAATTCCCTGAGACATACATGGGGTGGGCAAGAGACTTCTTTATTTCAAGTGTTTAATTAAACACAAACATTTTTTTTTTAAATCAAGAAAACTCATAGAAGAAATTTTGAGTAAAGTTGTATGGCCAGTGTCTTCCAGTAGTTCAGGCTAAAGGACAGCAGTAATTTATTCTAACCTTAAAATATCTGAATAATAAATTCATAAGGTAATGCTTCCTGGAAATAATAAAATGAGATAATTATTGGCAGTGCCTATCTGACAGCTTTACATATGGCAGCCATCTTTACACATGACTTTGTCAAGCGTATAAGACTTTCTCTGTTCAACTTTTATTCCTTTTTTGTTGTAAGTAGCCTGTAGAAGATGACCAATAAAATAAAGCCAAAACATAGTAGATTTTCCACTTGATTTTTCTCCTATTATTCAGCAGCATCTCATGTAATTTGTACTAAATTTCTAGTACATTAAGCCTTTTTTCTCCTATGTGTAACTTTTACATAGAACATTGAAATAAAAACCTAACACTTTTTCTTAAATAATAATGGAATATGCAGTGTCTAGGTAATTTGCTTTTCCTGTTAGCGATTCCAGAAAGATGGTGTCTGGCTGAAGCAAATTAACAGAATGCCATTTTAAATATTTGTTTTAAGAAACAGTTAAAGGGCTTATGGGTTATGCTGTAGCAGCAGACTTGTTTCAGCCTTTATCTTCCTACACGCATCAGCCGAGCACCAGTGGACAGCCCAGTCAACCCTCTCTTCCCTCCCACACTGAGTAGCGTCCACATTGTACCCATAGTAACAAAATGGGAATTAGACCAATGATTTTTGCTTGTACATATTAATACTTTGAAATACATAGAAATCATTCATTGTCTTGTTCTAGAGTAATTCAGCCTGAAATATGTAGTTTTGCTTCACGTTATCTTGCTTTAAGAGTTTGAGAGTTAACCTCTACAAACCATAAAGCTGTGGGAAGTAGAAAGGAAGTCTTTAAAATGTTGGTTTGGTTCATGTTTCCTCTTACTATTACTTCTATAGTAGGAATTTGATCGACTTTCTAAGCAAATATACCTTTAGCAGAAAGAAGTAACTGTGAGTGATTTGACCTGAGCATCCTGTTCATGATTTCACTTGGAACTACAGGAAGGCTGAGAAACCTGGAAGAGAAATGGCTTGCTTTTGATCAATTGAACAAACTTGTCCTTGTTTGAGATGTAGGTGCAATTGCCTCAGGGGGCAGCTAGTACGCAAACTTCAGAAATTGATTCATATTTGCAAACCCCTTGAAACTGACACAAATGAAAGTCAGTACTTTTAAAATGAGAACTATGCCATCCAAAGATCCATTGTGAATTTTGTGTCTTTAAGTTTCTGAGAGTAAGATAGGAACTTTCCTCAAAAGATTCTGGTGTCTTTTTCTGCTTTGTTTTGTTTTCAGGGTGTTTTTTTTTTTTTAATAATTGGATTTGCTATTTAAATTACATACCTAAAATATCTACAGTATTATTTTGCTATGTTTGTTTGTTTCTAAGTAAAAGCAAGGATGCTTTTGCTCTGAAATGGGAGATACTTCATTTCTTCAATTTTACTGTTGCAGGATATTTTGGTTTCTCTACCTGCTACTGCAGAACTTTGTATCTGAAATAGCTCTTCAGTCATAAAGCGATTTTTCTCTGTGGCACCAATAGTGTTGTAACCTCCTGTGTGGTGACTGGTGAGGTTTGCAGGGACGTTCTGATGGTGGTTGCAGCAGTGCGAGTTTGGCACAGCGATAAGTTCCAAGTTCCTTTGTGCTGGGAAGAAAGGCTGTGGTTGTGAACATGCACAATTCCACCCAGCTCAGCTGGATCGAGCCTGAAAGCGGAGTAGCAGGTATGGACAGATCTCTTCTCTTAATATGGAGAACAGAACACCGGCTTCTGGGTTTCAGGGAACTCTGCCTGTATGGTTTTGTAGAGGAAAAATTAAATGCATATGGAAAGAATTAGGTATATGACTTAATAAATGGGAATGTAGTACCATTTTCTGTGCTCAGAAATGCATCCCGATCATATTCAGTTAGGCTTTGATAGTGGTTTTAATTGTTTACAGAGCATATACTGCTTTCTGGAAAGATCAGCAGAGAGAAGACTAAAATAAGTTTGCTTTTCTACCTGCCATTAAAAAAGAGAGGATTGGCAATTTTGTGCCTGTGCTATTTATTTATTCACAAAAATTAATTCACTTTGGGAAGAACTGCAGAAAAAGGTAAAGCTTTGTTTTATGGAAACAGTTGCTTCTGTATGAAGCAACTTTCATCGCTGGAGTTTTTGTTAGCACACTGCAGCATCTGAAATGGTGTATTCTATTGAAACTTTTTCAAGCGTTGAAACTGTAGTTTTAAGTACCGCAGTTGGTGCTCTCGTGTTGGAAGTGTTTTGAACTCTGCTTTAGTTGGCAGTTTGCTCACTATCCTTTTTCCTTTTGTGGTACATCTAGATATTTCAAAAAAATATGGAAGGACAGGTTGGCTTCCTGACTGGGTTTTGATGGAAAATTTCCTTAAGTTTATTTGGCTTTACTTTTTCAGTCCGGAGACTTTGCCATAAGCAACCAGTGTACAAAGTACCTGTAATGGCAGTGCTACATTTAGCTGTCAGCACAGCAGTATGGTCTGCAAACCTTCAGCTTGCCTTAAAAGGGGGAAAATGCTGCTTTCATAGAGGTCTTGAAGGGAGGTGTTGTATTTGTGAGGTCAGCACAGGAGTAGAGAGTTCTGGATGATTTTTGCCAGATGGTACTGCTCAGGTTATAGCGTCAGGTTTTCAAAACCTGTGGGTTTGGCCGTCAGTCACCATTCTCAGAGCTCTGTAAGAACCACTGCGGGCTCCTCACTGAAATCACACTCTGGCTTTTGAAATCTCCTCCCAGTGCCGTGAGCGGGTTGGAAGAGGGAGGGCTCGCCATGGGCAGTTCTCTGTCAAAGGAAAGGCCTGGGAGGGGAGAGGCACAGTGACAATGATGTCTGGTTAATACAGGTCAGATTTTACTGTGCTGGAGAACCAGATACCCAAATTCAAATACAGCAGAATTTGGATTTTTAGTAGCAGCGAGAATGCTAATTTTCTGTACTGGTTTAGGAGTTTGACTGTGTTTAATGACAATACTGAAAGCTCTGTAATACATAGAAGTGTTCTGTTGCTGTAACTTCTTTGAATATATAAAAAGAAAAGAGGGAAAATATTTATATCTTTCACTCTCATAGCAGAGGAAAAGAGTGGTTGGTAAAGCTAGTTCAAAAATAGGGTGAGGAGTCTGACATATTCAGCTGTGTATACAAAGTTTACCAAATTACAGAAAGAAATCTAATCCATAGTAATGGTGTGCTTCTCAATTTCACCAAAATTTTTACTTCCTACCTCCTAAAATCTTGGAATATTTTAAAGTACCTGTGTTCTGAGTTCATGTGGTTTACTGTCTGACATATGAGATCAGGTTATTCTTGGGTCATATTTTTGAGATTTCCCCTGCAACCATAAGGATAAGAAATATGTATTTACATGAAACATGAGACCATAGTGTGAGTTCTTGAGTTCAGGAGTTGGAACTTTCCAAAAGACATAACGCCTCACATTCCCATGGTAAAATACTTAAATAGGCAACAGTGAAGTTAGATGATGTTAAAAACTAAAATGAGAAAGGGAAGGAAAGGGCATACAGGACTGTAGTGTCCCATGTATGTTACAAAACAGTTCTTCTCTCCTGCTGTTGAATGTGGTAGATCATTGGGGTTCAAAACTTCTTCTATATTCTGTATTTTTATGTTGATTAGTTTACCATAAGAAATTGCCTATTGTGTCGAGATTGCAATCAGACATACCCAACCAAAGGGAACTCCAACTTTTATAGCTCTGTTTGCAATTTTACTCACTTGTGGGACAAACGCTCGGTGGCCTGCTTGTGGGATGCGCTCAGTCAGCTTTGTATCAGGCTTTCAATGCCGCTTTATTCTTTCCTTGAAAACAGGTCTTACTTCTAAAGGAAAGGCTTGCTCTTCAGCTTGCTTAGTCAAAGCAGGTTATTTGATGGGTTGGACAATGCATCAAAATTTCTTTTATTCAGGTATAATATGAAAGAGAGATTACATCCATATCGTGCTCCAGGGTTATCCTAAAGGCTGAGGGTCCATCTCAGGGAGCAGCGTGACGTTCTTGTGAGGGAATGGAGACTCAGGTTCCCTGTGGGCAGGAGGGAGAGCAAGCGGATTCTGACCGAGTCCCTGGCAGGATCAGGCCATTTGGTCACCGGATCGCGCTGATGCAGGGCTGACTGTAAAACCACAGGCTGCCTCCTGATTTGATCTTAATTTATAATTTATTGATTATAAACTACTACTACTCCCAAGCATCAGGTGATAGGACGAGATGAAACAGCCTCAAGTTGCACCAGGGGAGGTTTAGGATGGGTATTAGGAAAAATGCCTTCAGAGAAAGGGCTCTCGAGCTCTGGAACAGGCTGCCCAGGGAGGCGGTGGAGCCGCCGTCCCTGGCGGTATTTAGGCGGCGTGTGAATGCGGTGCCGAGGGAGGAGGTTTAGGGCAGCGTGGCCGTGCTGGGCGATGGGTGGGGTGGGTGCTCTGGCGGCTCTCTCCCAGCCTCGCCGCCGGGGGATCCCGGCGGGGGCGGTGCTGCGCCTTTAAGCCGCCGCCGCCGCCGCCGGCTCGCGCCGCAGCATCCTCGCCGCCGGCTCCCGCCGTTTCTCCAGGCGCTGCCGGACCTCCCCGGCGGGGAAGGTCGCCCTTTGGCTCCTGCGGCGACCCCGGCAGATGCCGAGCCTGGCCAGCCCTCTCCCTCCCCTTCTCCGCTTCACTCGCCGCAGCCCCCGGCCGGTCGCCGCAGCCCCGCCGGGCGGGAGCAGCCGGGGCGCGGAGCTCGGCGCGCCGGTTCTCTGCGGGGCCGGGGGGCTCTGCCGGCTGTCAGGGGGCTCTCCCCGGCGGGAACCATGGTGGTCAGGTACCTGGCGCTGACCCTCCTCTGCTCCCAGACGGCGCTCCCCGCCGCGCCCGGCCGGCAGGTAAGGAGAATCCCGGAGAAATCCCTCCCCTGGGCAGCGCGGAGCTGCGCCCCGGCCGAGAGCTGTCTTCCCCGCTCTCAAGGCGGACTGTGAATTATTTCTATGTTGCTAGACGTTTTGGAATTGCATTGTTGGCTTCAGGTGTTAAAAGCTATTGCTGTGGTTTGGTTTAGTGCGGGGAGTTTTTTCCCGCTTTTTCGTTGTTTTGGGTTTTTTCCTTTCTTTCCAAAATCCTCTAGGTACTAAGGGGGAGTAGTTTGAAAGCCCACCTCTTGCAATTCAATGCACAATATGCCTTCTGTGAGAGATGACTGTAACTTGTGAGTTTTTCTTTACTAACATACCGCGAAATATGATACTCTCTGCAGCAATAGATGGTACATTTTCTACCAAAAAAGGTGTGTGATTCAAAAAGTTTCTACAAAGGTTATATTTTGGGGATCGTAGAATTGTCTAGGTTGGAAAGGAGCTTTAAGACGGAGCATGCAGAAACTCCAGGCTCCATTACTTTAATAACATTCTTTTAATAATTTAATAACATTTAATTTAATAACATTGTGCACATACACGTAATATTTAGTATGTGGCAGGGCAGAAAGAACTTAATTTTTAAAAAGTTTATGTCATATCATTAGAGTGACTTTATGCATCCTTAATATGAGAAATCTTAAGAAATGGAATAGAACAGCCCTTGTTACAATCTAAAAAGTTGCTACTTGATTTGCAAAGAGCAATTTTCCATATTTTTGTTCTCATCAGTTTTTTGTCAAATTCTTATTTCATACCAAACCAGAAAATTTCAGCTGCTCATTCGTCATTAAGGAAATAACTTGTCAAGCATAGCACTATTAGATACAAAATATTCCATCTAAGGAAGTTACTAGCAGAAAACACTTTTGATACTGCTTCTCCCTTCTCCTCAACTGAAATGTGATGTATTGTTACGCATTTTAAAAGAGCCTTTGGAAAGTTTTGTGCCATAACGTGCTTTCCTTGAGTAAATCTTCTGAAAACAGTGATTCTGCTTTAGAACTTTGTCTTTTGTTAGCTCTGTCATAACTTTATAGTAGCCTAATAAAGTCCAGAGCAATTACTTTCCCTGGTAAAGGAAAGTGGAAGTGAACTGGAAAAAACACCTTGTCCGACAGCGTGTGGTTGCCATTCTCTCTAGCTCATATGTCTAGACATAAACTGTATTTTGCTTTTGTGTGTTTTAAAAAGAGAAGTTGTAACAGTTTTGATTGAAGAAAATGTCTTTTAATGAAATTTTGCCCTGCCTTTGATCTAATTAAGGCAGGGAAAAGTTTTCAGCAGAGGCTCAGGGAATTTGAATGGATTGATGATCAGAGCAACTGGAAGCTGATATGCGAGAAGGTGTATTGTTGCCCTCTAGTTGTCACTGAAGTCTTTAACTTCCTGGTTGCTTGTTACGGAGCACAGAAAATGATGGATGGACTCACCTTGTCGAGACTGAGGGACCTTAAAATGTGTGGTGGCTCATATGGAAAATATTTCTGTCACCACTGCGTGCACATGTGGTCTTCAGAGATCCATATAAAGAACAAACCTAGAGCAGCAGCAGTGTTGCCTGCCAATTATCCTCGTTAGCAAGTAAAATAAAAGCAATCCTGTGTTCTTACCTGGAAATGAATTTCTGCAGTAAAAGTGCAATGTGGAATGTTTTAGCGCTGTGATCCATATGCCAAGTACTTTAAACTGTACTGTTCTTCTGAGCTTTTCGGCTAATACAGCAGACAGAATATGAAAAATGGCCTGTTACTTTGTCAATGAATCTTAGGTTGTAGGTTTTAGTAGGTAGTGAGAAATTTTCTCCTTTATTATGTTCGTATGGCTAATTTTGAAAATTATATACTAAAAAATATAGTGTCTGCTATTATTAGTATAGTAATTCTTTGTCCTGTAGAGACCACCTGATAATCTTGTGCGTTTCCCTGCTCCAGCTGCAGAATCTTGGCTACATAAATATTATTTCTCTAGGAAATTACTTAGGTAAGATTTTTCCCGTGGTAGACAGACAGTGCATTGAAGACAGGGAAAGAAGTGAGAAGCCATTTTTAAAAGGATTGTGTATTGTAGTTTTTTGCTCCTTTGAACTGTTCTGTTTACTTCTGTGAATATTTTAATTGATTTATAGGTATATATTTTTAAAAGTTATGCTCATAAAAGTGTCAGTTTGTGATAGATATAAAGTCAAGGGGAAGTTGCTTTTCTTGCCAGCTTGCTCGCTCTGTATTTTAATGCTGCAGAACTTTGTTCAAGAAAGAGACAGTTACAAAAATCCTACTGTTAGGTTTTTACCCCTGTAATTCTTGAAGGAACCCCTAACACTTGTTCTAATGTGCGTATAATTATGTTCTGCTTTTCATTTGTTGTAAGTCAAGGAATGACTTGGCATGGAGTCAGTGAAACTGCATTGCATCACTTTTCCATTCAGGAGGGAAATAAGGTTGTATAGCTTTGCTACTTACACCATGTTTGCAGTGGCCAAGACCAAAATTTTTTTGGTGTGCTTCTTAGGAAATGAGCCTGACTCTCTTCATCCATAGCTAGAAGCTCTAGCTGGCACCTCCTTCCAGGATCAGCCTTGCTAGAGGGTAAGAGTTCTGCTTGCTTCTCTCCGGGGTATCCATCCAGGAGCAGTTTTCCTCATCGACAGACTGTATATTCTCTGATTGAGAAAGAACTGAGGCTAAGCTGGCATCAGATGGGAAACCTGTGAGATGAGGAATTAGAAAATAAAAAATGAAGCAGGGTAAAAATACATACTGCTGTGCAGAGTGCATGAGGCCTGAACTCCCAATTTCAAAACAACACTTAATCAAGGTTTCCTCCTTCCCGCTTCTTCTAATCTGGTGGTTTGGAATCATCTCTAGCCTGAAAATCATTGGTTTGACTAGATACATTGGGCTTGGGAAATCTTTGAGCAACTAGAGAGTCTTCCTGAGGAATAGCTTATCCCCGTGTTTTCATGACTTCCCAAGCATATCACTGGTCTTCGCTCATTGTCGAGCAAATAGCCTTTTAAATACTGTTTTCTCAGTATACTTGATAGATACTTGTATTTTGAGAAGTTAATTTCACCTTCCTTGAGATTTTAGCTGTTTCGGCTGAATTCCTCTCCCACTGTAGTAGCCTCTGTAATCTTGTAGACGTTGGCCGTGAATCAGTACTACCAGTGCTACTTGAATTAGCACAGGTGTCGGTGAAGCTGTGCAAATGTACGAAAGTCACCAGCCTGGCCTCCTCAGCAAAAAGGCAAATTCAAATTGTACAATTTTGAGTTTTGTTTGTATTGTTTTCTATTAGCATTAAAAAAATTCCATCTAGCTGACAAGATGTGTGGACAAAGGGAACTAAGCCTCACGTGTAACGTAAATGTTGATTTGGTCTGTATTTTAATGTGGCAGGTAGTCATAATATGACTAATAATAAAAATATAGGATATATGACTTAGAACTTACAACAGGTTTAAATGAATATGAACTGGTTTCTATATTGAACCTATTTATTTTCAGTTCTTGAATAATATTTGCTCAGATAACAGGATCTTTTGCTACAGTTAATTTAATAAAGTTGTTTATAGAAGCAAAATTTTTACTTAAATATATGGATGCTATTTAGCATTAAGAATATCTGAATACTAGATATTGTTTAGCTTTCTTCATTAAGCAGTTAATATGAAGTGTAGAAGATGCTAAACAGTGTTCTCAAAGCTTGTTGTAATATATTTTTAATTATACGTTATTTAATTATTTATTTAATCACAGGTGTGAAATGCTTTCCTTTGGAATTTGCACATAAAGAGGGTGAAAACATCACATTCTAATTGCTAAAATGTGTAAAGGGAGCCTGAGGGACTTGGAGCCTGACTCTGGATGCTGCAGAATCTGCCGGTTCCGATGGGAGGCTTATGGGTCCATACTTGGAACAGTTGTTGAACACAGTGCCCCGAGTTGCAAGACCGGGAATAAACACACAGAGATGCAGAGGACCCTATTGTCGTGAGCTCCCGTTCACTGCATTTCTACTTTCGTAGTGGCCTCCTCTCTGCAGCGCGTAACTTACCCACAGGAACCAGAGACACTAAGTGAACTTAGCATGTGTATGACAATAAGTCAACATTTTAAAAGTTCATTTGGTTCTGAAGAGATTCAGGGGCCACAGGCCCCACTACACAAAGGCAACCCATTGCAAGAAACTCTTAGAACACTTACAGGTCCAAAGCATATTTATCTGAAAAACCGGCAAAGGAATTAATGACAAATTTTAGAAGATTTGGTTCAGGCATCAATCCAAACTATGCACACATGGCACTCAGAGACAGGGTTCCCTTTATGGCCAAAACCCCTTCTATTAATAAATTACATGACAACAAGTACTAACGCTATCTTCATAGGTAAACTGATTTCATTCATGCCTAAAAATAGTTTTGCTTTAGAGGAGACTAAAGAGAGTTTCTATTAGACCTGAGCCGTTTCTCCCATTCCTAATTATTATCTTTCCTACCTTATTAAAGACCTGTGATACTTATTGTAAGCTTGAAGTTGTGATTTTACTTCTAAAACTTTGTGTACATGCATATATGCATGCATATGTATGTAACAGAATTAGACTGTGCTCTGCTGGGCTGTGGAAGAACCACCTTAACAAGAGCATTTTAAAATCCATCTTCGGGGGTGTGTAGCCCCGTGTAGAATTCTGTCCTGCCTGCCCAGTGGGTTTTGGAGGTTAGCTGGAGAGTACAGCTCATCCCAGCACTGGGACTCACTTCCCTGGGGGACAGCAGGAATGGAGCTTTCTCTTGTTGATCTCAGAAACCGACTGCTTAAGCAAGAGGGGGAAAAAACATCAAACAACTTGGTCATGGCGCTTTTGACACTGATTCTTGACTGACTTTTCTCTTGCCAAGGAATAACTCTGTCTTCTGCCTGAAGTAAAATTTCTGACCTTACCCGGTGGAATGTTCTGGTGATAGGTGGCCAGAGCACGTGTGGCAAATGGCGTGTGCTTGTGAAGAGGCCTGGGGAGGCGCTAATTAGCCGGTCACACATGAGTGGGCTACTGGCATTCCAGCACAGTCCTGTGGAAGGACACTGTGGAGAATGAACGTGGCAGTGCTTACACTATGTGACTGTTAATGGTCCTCACTTATTGCATTCGGCTTTATGGTACCAGCATTATTGGCGTGACCTTAATTACTGTTCCGTATGTGGATTTTGTTGTCTTCAATTTTCTTGTCTTTGTGATAGTCCTGTGAGGTGGGGGAGTGCTGTTACACAGCTATTTTTTACAAATTCCTGGTCCACAGATGTAAAATACCATTCAGAAGCTCAGAATAGTTGCCAATAAGAACAACTTGCAGATATGCTTGACAAACCAATCTTTCCAGCACCTTCGTGGTTTTGCATCCTAGGACTGTCTCAGAGAAACTCTGTATGGCCAGGAAACAAACTGGTTAACCTATGTCTGCTCGGTCACCAGGCTGCAGTTACGGATACACCTTCTTCAATTATAGGCAGGGAGCATGTGCTATGACCCAATTAAACAAGCATTTCCATCTCTGACTTTCATGGGGCCAGCATATAAGAAAACATAATTTCTCCCACTGACATACTGACAAAAATAATTTCTCATCTCTGTACCTGAGTATTCCCATCTGCAAGCCAAGGTTAATAGGGCTTCCACCGATTCTCCTGAGAAACTGGTATGTCACCTTGACTATATTTTCCCATAAAACACCCCCCTTAACCCTTCTCTTTTTGGAGAATGAGAATGTCTGAGAGTCTTTGTGGACTGGTAACTAAGGAGGCATTGAACCATTTATTTATTTAGCATGCATAAAAGAAAGTTATTTGGATTTACTTTAAAATTACCCTATTCTGAGTTAGAAAAAACAGATGGTAATTTACATATGGCAGTAATTGCTGACATCACCAGTAGAACATCTGAAAGTGAGGCATACCATAGTTGAAAAATAATCCTGTCAAGTAAATATCCACAGACGTGGCCAAATTATAAGAATGTGCTCTGTATTGATGTAAGTACTACAGAACAGGATTTTTTGACCTCTGGCATTCTTGCCTCACTCTTCCTAGCTTTATTGCTTGTATCAACTGTGGTAGTAGTAGCACAACTCTATTTTGCTTTAAAATCTTTGGTGGAAACTTAGTGTAGTAGGAAGTTCAGTTTAAAGTTACTTACGTTCTAGCAAAATGACTCAAAATGTACTCTTTCACCCTTGGTGATTAGCTGGAATGAATGTTCTTCCAATTTTCTTCTCAGGATTTCTGTAGGGCTTTTAGTTCTTCCTCTGCTGCCCCTCCTTGCTGATCCCTGTGGAGAAGGAGGACTGAAATACCAGCGGAGCGGTGTGTGCTGGCACAAGCCCGTGAGGATAACTCCTTAATAGCTCGCAGATCACAGGCCTGGATCCAAAGCCTTTTGACTTCGGGCTGTGGTTCATGGTGTGCTGAGCTTCTTGTTCCATGCTATAAACATCTAAAAGACAGATTGAAGGCTACAGTAATTCCCACAGTAATTACAGCATCATGCTTGGTCCTACCATAGTTAAGCTAAATTCATTAAGTCATTACCAAATAAATGGTTACGTGTGATGGATGAGCTAATTTGTTTCTTAGACATAGTTCATAGACCATTTTCTGGAAAGCTGTCCTAGAAACTTGTTGAATTACTTATTAGATAGACATATGTTTTAAAGAATTTACCATTAATTTTACACCTGGAAATACTATTTTACCTAGAAACTAACAGTTCACAAAATACTTTTGTATTTCATTATCAGTATCAGTTCTCTTGATCTACTTGTTTTAATTTTTTTTCATCTTTGCTTTTTTGAAGTAATAATTCACTTAAAATGAACACTAATGAATGTATTTTCATCACTGTAATGTAAAGGCTTTTTCTTCAGGCACAGAAAGCTTATCTTGAATTTCTTAGAATTTTAGTATTTGTTCCAAATATGCTGAGTGTATAATTAGATCAATTAATTTAGGAGGCAAGTAGTTTATATATGTACTGAAAGGTACTCACAAAAAAACAAAAATGGGGGAATAAAATCTAGTAAGTAAAATAGGTCCCTGTAATTGGTTTTCAGTCATCACAGTCATTGTATGCATAGGTCTTTCTTCTAAAGAAGACTTCTTTGGTTTTCCTATCTCTTTATGGTAATGTTATAAGGCTCTGAATTTTTTTAGAGTGCTCTGATGTATAATAGGGCACAGGAATGTGTTCCAAGACTCATAAAATCTTTAATTAAAAGAATGGAAATTCTTGTAAACTCCTGGTGGTTGCCTTCAAGTAATATCACTTCTTAAAACCCTCCCCCCTCCTTTTCCCCAGGACCTGAGATTATCTTTCATTTTGTGTGCAGCACCCTTGCGTTCTGCATGTGGATGATGTACACGTTTTAAGGAAACGAGTTGATTAATAGAATTACCCAGCCTCTTGCCACCAGGGCCATTGTGGAAACGAGACCCGGCACAGAACAGCAGCTGTGCTGAGGAGCTGAACAACCGCCCTGTCGTTCCAGTCGGGACTGCAGTTCTGCTGGAAGCTCTCCTGGAGGTGGCTGCTGTAGATGGATTCGGTGGCAGCGCTCACCCAGCTGTGGCTCACAGCCTGTGAGTCAAGAGTCGGGGGGAATTATGCAGAGATCAGGAACATAAAGCAAATGTTCACTGCATGGTTGAAAAGCAGTGGAGAGAAGGGGACCGGTGTGTCCGATATCCCTGTCCTTACTTGATCTGTAGCTTTCTTGAGTCTTCCTTCCATATCACTTACTATTCATGGCTGCTGAAAGGACGGCAGCAGGGATCAAACATCATCTGCTGGTGTGTTTAAGGACCCAAAGGCACCAGCACAGCAATTATATCACTGACAGCAGCTACAATGCCTCTCTTTAAAGACCCCTTCTAAATGAGATACATGAAAGTGGAGCATGAGAGAGTATTAAATTAAAGGTTTGCCTGCGTATGTCATTGCCTGAAGCTGTCGATCTGTTTCTTCATGGGTTACGGGTATTATTTTCCCAGTGTGTGGGTTGTGAGGAAGGTTTTATCAAGAGACAGAACTTTTTGACAAATTTCCACTCCCACCTATTTGGCAGACACAGGAGAGTGAGGTGAATTAGGAGTCAATAAAGTAATCCTTCCAAACAAAACTGCTTTTTGACTGCAGCATAATGTTTGCTTCCATTTTTCATGAGATTTCTTCCCAAAATGTCATGGTGGTGCGAATAAATCCTTCAACATTTTTTGACTTAAAAGAAAAATCCTTTTGTTGTTAAAATGTGTTGGTTAGAAAACCTTTCATTGAAAACTTAAAAGGTTTTTTAAAACTGTTTTTTGAAAGGATGCTGACTAATGTGGAAATCATCACAGGTAAAGGATACCATAGCAGTAGAAAGCTTGTTATTTTAATACAAGATTGCCTCATTGCTCCTTGGAAATTGAAATTACAGAAGCAAAGGTAAAACATGTGGAAATGCTGCATTTTAATCCCAAACAGTTAATAGATTTGCCATAAGAAATTACCCCCTCTAAGGAAAGACCTCTTTTTTTCTCTTAATGTAATAATTTCAGTATACTTTTGAAAGGAGTTTTAAGTAACTGCTGCAGAGACAACAAAACCACATTTGATAGCATTCAGTGTATGGAGGGTATATTAACATCTGTACATGAATAGAGCATTTGAAACACGTGCTGGACTCTTGCTTGTAAGTACTTGAAAAATGAGATTTATTTACTGTTGGGAGTGAGCAGGTGATAGTGAAGTATTCTAGCCAGGGGCACCAACTGTTTTGATGTTAGCTATGAGCCAGTATCCTCTAGAAAAGCACAAGGACACAGAACAACTATATTAATGACTTTTCTTATTTCCTCATTAAATGGAGAATTCTTTGCTGAAATGGTAGAATTATGTTGTTTGAGCCAGTCTACTGAACTGAAAATAATTTTGTGAAGTATTTTCTTATATATTTTGATACTGAGAACCTCAGGCACAGGTTGTCTTGGTACTGTGGAGGAACTGGAAGAGGATGATGGAGGTGTAGTTGCCCCACGCCTTTAAGGATAGCACGTGCACACCCTGCTTGTGACAGGAGGTGATTACAACATCATTTGCTCTACGGCTGCATCTCATCCTTTTGAAATTGTCAGGTACTCAGGTGATTATCTAGTATTTCAGGGTTAACTATTCAATGTTATCCTCAGGTTCCCTGGTAGAGCATCCCCCAAACACTTGTAACGTTCAAGATGCTCAGTTCTTGGTAATATGATGGCACTGGGAAAAAAAATCCATTACCAAAGAAACCAGTAATTAAGGATGATCAACATGAGAAACAGTGATCTTTCCTCAGCTGTTTTATTATGGTTCAGGAAATTAACAAAGCTAAAGCAAAGCAACTCCACTGTCAGACTGTTCAGATAGTGGAAGTAAGAAGATACCTGATGCATCCAGCAGTCACGGTATGGCTGCTGGGGAGTTTCTCGGGTAAGAGCGAGTCGGCAGAGACTGGGTTATGTCCTGCCCTTTCTTTCTGAATGACCACCGTGTCTGATTGTCAGGTGAGAGGGAGAAATGCTAGCAGTGACAACTACTGTTATGGTGCTTTACTTGTAATGGTAGAAATCAGTTTCTAACCACGTAAAATGGTTAATGACTAAGTAAAACCATGGTTAGGGTTCAAATAAAGGTAAAAAATCACAGTGGTTTATTCAGAAGAAGTTAGATTAGTAGTCTTAATTTTAGGTGTACTAACTTCTCTTCACGTAGCTGTGTCAATATCAAAAGGCTTTAAAGGAACCTTGGTCTCAGTGAGAATCAGACTGGGAATCTATCAGGTACATTTCTGGTTTCTTCTTTGTTCTCACTCCTAACAAGCTACCTAAATATCATGCTATTTTAAAGGTGATGATAAATGTTATTTGTTAAGTGTGGGTTTTTTCTGTCTGTTCAGACTTTCACTTTAGTAGTGGATACATCAAGTCATCAGGCTAATTTTAATTTTCATTCTCACTGCAGTATGTGCTTGTGAAAAAAGAACTGTTAAATTCTTTTATGATTTTCCCCAAAGGCAATTTTAGGAAAGAAGAATCAGTAAGTACCTGTTTACAAGACAAGACAGAGTATACTGAAAAAGTAGCAGTTACTTGGAAAAATCGAATACCTTTATTCCATGTTGTCAGAAGTCAGCACTGTGATGCACAGAAGTCCATTAGTCCTTAGAAAGAATGGCAGTTGGTGTAGCTCCAGCTATATATGCAACCGTTCATTTTAAGAATTGATTGAGAGCAGATGAGATCAAAATTTAATATCTGCAGCTGTTTCCAGCTGCTTAAATAAGCATTAAAGAGCTGGTGAAGCTGTATTTTAGTGAAGGAGAAACATTTCAGAACTTGCAAGAACAAATTTCAGTGCTCATAGCACTATAGCACTGTTTGACTCAGATTTCAGGACTGGATTCTCTCCATTGAAGAGAAAGCTGGGAATACCTAGCAAGCAAGTTAAAATTTGTAGAACTTTGACATCTCCCTATCAAGTATAAGAAGTTAGTTCTTGGGTAACAGACTGATGTTGCTAGAAAATGCTAATTCTTGTGCTTCAAGTCAGAAGGAAATTTCTACTTTATCATAATCAGTTTGGCAAAATTTCAGAAAGTAAGAAGTGAACACTCTTGCTTAAAACGTTGTTTGCTCTAAGGATTTGGCCATGGACCTATAGGAAAGTTGAGGAAATGACCTGAAAAACAGTCAGCCTTGTGGAAACTATTGGAGACTTCATTAGGGAGACATTGCAGGGAAGCAAAAGTGGAGGATCAGCGTTGGGAATGTCAAGGTGAAGTCTTGGCTCAGGTGAAGATGATGAAAGCCAAATTGTCACTGATTTAAAGCCGTCATAAATGGGGTTTCATTCTCGGCCACTCAGGATGTAGGAAGAGATGTCATTAGCCAAATTCTCCTGCCTTGATTAGATGCACGTTTTCCTGAATGCGTTGTATAAATATCTGTACAATGGCTGAGTTGTAAATGCATTGGTTGGGAGGATTTGGAAAGAAATGTGGTATCCTGCAACATAAGGAAGGGGAAAAATCATCTGGTGTGGGGCATATCCAAAAATAGTAAGAGCTGACTGAACTCTGTGCAAACCGTTTCAAATTTTAGAATGGCAGTGCTAAAATTTAGGAGAAATACTTTTTCATTCATAAAAGTGCTGTGGCATAACAAGTGGGTTTGGCTTTTTTGTTTTGTTTTGTTTTTTTAAAAATCTAATTTTAAAACATTGTCAAAAGTGTGCCTGTGTGTAATTCAAGCAGCGGCCAGGCATGTGCCTTCTGCCAGTGAATCGCATCCAGCTCTGCCTGGATAACAACCTTCTGCCAATGGGCAGAAGGATCAAACTACGTCTCAGTCTGGACGTTTAATGAAACTAGTCTCACGGAGAGTTAGGTTATAAGCTGCATGAATACTTAATTAGTAATACTGCATGGGGCGAAAGTGTCATTTCACCCTTATTGTTTCTCTTTTTTCCAGATGGCAACTATTCTTATATGATAGAAGTGCTGTGTGTGCCATCGTTGGTGGTTAGTGTAAGTTTTTCTGCTGTCTTGTGGCCATGCTGTATGTGATCAAGCCTTTGTATGTGGTTTCCAAGGTCTTGCAGTAGATGAGTTCTCAGGCCAAGTCAAAGAACAAAAGCAGCGTTTTCCAGTTTTGTGTTTAAGAAAAATAAAAATATTTGATTATGTCCTAGCACTCTGTGGTACTACAGCAATTGTTACAGGATTATCCCGGTTTCCTGCTTGGGATTTTTTTTTACACCTCTTTCTATTTTTTTTTTAACTGTCTTAAGTACAGAGGAGGTTTATGTCCAAGGTAAAAGATTGTGTTAGCGTTGTTATCATTTTCCTGGTAGTCATCCAGTTTGGTAATCAGTAAGTCATTAGTGAAGATGGTAATTTCTCACTTCTCAGCATCATCTGTGATTAAAAATCAGAGACACGCCCTGTTCAGCTAACTACTTGACCATGTTCACAGCTTCAGGTGTGCGAGAAGTTCCCTCAAAACAGTGTGCAGGAGCTTCTTGTTCAAGTAGGACTATGGTCAGCATTACTTTTTGGAGGTGATAGGAATTTCTACACAAAGCAATGGAACCATGTTTCCAGCAGTATTAAGACCACAGCGTTACTGCCAACTAAAGAAAAGCTGGGAATAAAATTAAATATGTGGGACTTGCCAGCATGATTGTAAAGGATTCTTTCCAAGCGTGTATTTCTCATGCAGCATCTTGAGACCTGGATGTTGTGGTAAATAATATCTTGAGATATGTGAGGTTTATGAAAAATTAATTAGGTCAAGAGTTCCTGCTGGTGCAGATATCGGAAAGTGACGTATTTTGCAATCAACTAGTAGTGCTGAGATTAATAATGAAGACATTGTTAAGAGGGACTTTGTAGTGGTGTTTAAAAAGTCATCAAATCTGTTCTTCCTGTTTAAAAAATATCTTCTCTTCCTCAAAGGAAAAAAAAGGTCTCAAAGCTACTCATAATTTTATGCTTGGGAGAACTATGTAAGAACTAGTTTTCACTATTACTATTTTCACATGTAAATAAAAGCCTAATGACAATGGAATACTGATAGTAACTATTACATTTGTCTCATTTGGTAAATCTTGTCATGTTTTAATTCAAATTATTGATCACATTCTACTTTAATCTTCTTTAGAAAGTACACATGCAGTTAAACCCTAAAAGTGTCGATTACTGCAATGACATTTAGGTAGGCCCACAAAATTTTCTCAGCTTATTTATGTAAGAAATTTCCTAGTTATTTGTTCCAAATAGGTCCTTTTGCTGGAGTTTTTCTGTTTGGTTGCCTGTGGGGATGTTTACATAAATTTCCCTTGTGTATATCTCCCTTGTGTCTACTTTTAACTGCTTATAAATTATGGACTTCTGAGTTTGAAACGGTTTAAATCATGCAGAATTACTCCAACTGTAATTGTGATACACAGTCATTCTAGAATAGGAGTGGCAGCTGTTTTTCTTTTAAAGAAGCTATCCATGTACTTACCAGTGTATTTAGATGTATGTGTAAATGGAAGCATTTAGTTTCTTTGTGGTCTCTTTGCATTTCATCAGAACGTACCATTTTAAAAATAATTCCTGAATATGACAAAAAAGCTGGTTTTCACTCATACTTCTATGAGTTGTTCTTGACAAAGTGTTCTTGATGTGCTATTGGTGTTTATTGTGTCTCTGGCACCAGTGACCATGAACTACTCATTCTAGTTGTATTTTATAGCATCTTCTGGAGAGACTATGTAATGGCTGTGCTGTTTATTGAAGCGTACACAATTTTTGATGGCTTGCAGCCTTGCTGTGTATTTGTGTAGGCTGCATGAAGCCCAAAGTACAGACCATAGTTTGTAAAGTCACATCAGCAGTTGTAGAATATTATCAGGTGCATGAACAGATTGCTTTAGTAGTTGTGTGGCTGGGTCTTTCTTCTTTTTTGGTTTTATTTTTTTCTTTTACATCTGTCTTGTGGAATGGTTTCTACTAGGGATTTGTTGAACTTTTTCAGATAAAATGCAAACTGTGGAAACCTTATAGTTCATGGTCAGAAGGCAAACTGAGCTTCATGTCCTTGAAGCCCTAAAAATGTAACTAAATTTCTCCCCTGGTATTTTTCCCTTTTAAGTATTTTTACTGTTTTGTCTAAACAAAAGACAGAAGCATTAACAGTCATACTGGAACATAAGATTGGAGTTGTCCTTGTGGGTGAGCACATCCAACTTTCTGTTGCAGGTCACCTTATCCTAATGATCTTCTAAACCTGACAGTTTCCATTTTGTTCATTTTTTTTGCCTTCTGTCCTTGAAGGTTCTGAGATAAGTAGTTAAATTTAGGAATATGACTTTTGTTTGGAAATAAACCTACAAAGCTTTGATAGTGTGAATATTTGACAGTTTCCCAGGAAATATGTATGGTCATGAACATCCCTATAAGTCCTTTTGCATTTTTCATTTAAAAATTGGAGTAACTTTGGAAACAGTTCTACAGTAGCAACTAAGAGAAAAGGCAAGCTCCTGATGGTTTTTTTTTCTGACGTGGAATGTCATCTGAATTGTTTTGCCGGCTTTAGTTTCTTCCTAGCAATACATTCATTTCTGTAGCTGCTTCAGTTTTGATGGTACAGGCCGACTGAGATTTAAGGGGTCTTTCCCATATGGATCCTCTATTGTCTAGTCAGATACTTCAAATAAAGCTTTCCTGAAGTTGTGATGTTCAGAACAGACAGTTTCTGTATGGATTCTCTAGCAGTGGTAAGACAGGCTTATACTCTCCACTTTTTTCTGAGTGGGAGTGCTACTGGGATCACTTTCTTCTACATTACCTCATTATCAAAAGCTGTGGTGCCTGTCTCAGATGTATAGGTAAGCCATTGAAGTTGTCAGCATGTTTAAAACTGGTCAGATCTTAAAACTTCCCATTGAGTAGTTCCTGTTCTGCCATATATTTCATGTCTTGTCTTGTCTTAACTTAAGAGGTAGGAAACTTTTGGTCGTGTCTGTAGCTGCATCAGCATCACGTAAGTACTGCTTGGCCGTGGGTGTTCTTCTTGGGTAAACTCAGCTTCACGAGAATAACCATGGTCCTAAGGCAGATTGCGTTACCTGCTTCACCTTACTCTTCGCATCTGTTAAACAGGGATGGAATGCCTACAATGAAAGCTGTATGTCATGACATTCTGAAAGTTATTTCCATTCTCAAGTCCTACATGCCACTCACTTCTGTAACGTTCTGTTCAACTTGCCAGACTTACATTCATCTGGGAATCCTGAGGTAAAATGAGGGAGTCCCAAGCCACAGGCAGCATCAAAGTGTCCACAAATGGTCTTAAAAATTGCTGGTGTCACTAATCCCTTATTAGATATAATGAGGCCCTAAAATTTCTTTTTGGATTGCCTTCATTAACCTGAGTCCCGTGTAACTTGGAGAGGCAGATTTTAAATGTCTTTGTTAACATAGCAAGAGAGCTTATTAGAGGTTAATCCCTGAAGCATGACATTTTTTTATGCAGCTATAAATTTATTTGTGTATGTTAACAATACAAATGGTTTAAAGTTCAACCCTTACGGTCTGTCTGGAGCTTAACTCAATGCACAATCGTGGCAGATGTCCAGAGAGTGGTTGTGCCAGGCTGCGGAGCTGGTTTCCCTGTTGTGGTGAAGCTGAAACCATCTGACTCCACATACTTGGAGCCAGTTTACTGTTGAATTGGCAGCAAATACGGTCAGGCTTCAGTTGTAAGAAAATGCTTTATTACTTTCAAGTTTCCCTTTCAGCGAAGAACACTTACAAGGCCATAAAACTCTCTGTGTCTTTCTAAGATCTATCATGGCAACCTGGTAGCGCAGCATCTATTTCTCATCTGAGGAGTGGGTGGTTTCCAGCTATGTAGAACGCTAAAGTAGGAATATTGATTTGTCCTCTGACATGTTTCCTGTTGTTGTAAGCTTTGTCCTTCCTGAAAAGCACTGGTCTGCTTCAACAGTGTGGAGAGCTCAGCTCCTCTACTGGTTTTCAAACAGGTAGAGCCATGACTGCTGGGGATACCTGCCGCAGCAGGGATCAGCACTCTTGCCAAAAAGAAAAGGTGAAAAGTGTCACAGAGGTTTACGCCCACTCTCTGTTTAAAGTGGCACAAGTTGATACCTTCTCCCCATCTTAATCTCCCAGATAAAGTCCATGCTCTCTGCTTTTGTGTATGGTAACCGCACATACCAATCCATTTGCAGAACCATCTGACTTTACGAATTCCTTAATTTTGGACACCTTTTTTTTAGGCACGTAGAGCAGTTGCATCATAACAGATTACCACACGTGGCTTCCTTCCCAAATGGAAAGTAAGTGTAGTGTGTTCGTTAGCTTCTTTCAAATAAACCTGAGGGAGAGAATCCCTTCTGTTCCTGTTACTTGAAAATATTAAGGGTACAAAGCAGGCAGATTTCTTTTTACTGAGAACACCTTTTTTTTTTTTTGTGAGGAAAATGAGAATCGATGCCTGCATTACAGTTCTGAACTTTTCCGGAAATGCTATTTTGCATCCTGTTGCATCTATTTATTCCCCCTTAAGTGTAATTAGTTTAGATTTTGATACAAAAATTTGATTTGGATGGGAAAGCTAGAGTTTCTCCCCTCCTGTGAGTCATGAAGGGCTCGCAGTGGGAATAGCGTGGGAAGTGAAGGCAATTGGGTGGTAGCCCTGTGTTCCCCATGGTTAGGGAGGGCGAGAACATTCACTGACCGATCATGAGACAGAGGATTTTGGTGCAGGCAAGTCTTCCATTAATGCAGCTTTGTGATATTTGGAATGCAGGCTGGCATGGGCCTTGCCCTGCAGCAAATCTTCCTCCTGGTCTTCCACAGGCTTCTCCTGCTGAAATCCAGCAACAATTTCTGTCCTATGTGATTGTCTCCCAAAGTGCTCTTACCAACCCAGATGGAAAAGGCCTGCTGGGGAGGAACAAAAGAATAAATAAATAAATGGATTTTTAAAGTTTTTAGGCCTTTAACATTATAGAAAGATTTATTTTTTTTAAAATAATCTTATTTTTGTATCAACTGGAGTAAGACTATGCACAGTTTTGTGAGAATGATGGGACAATTGAAGTATTTGTGTACTTCATTCAGTTCCATCAGTTCATTAGAAAGTTTTCAAATTTCTTTTGAAATATACTGAACATGGGAAAAGTTGTTTTCAAAACTTTTCAGAATTCTAAGTTCCTTAGATTTGAATTTGAATCGAGGACTTTCCAACAGTTAGTAAGCCCATTAAGTTCTCTGAAGATCATGTATAGAGAGCATTGCAGCCTAGTAAATCTTTTGAAAAATACTGTGTGTGGTTGATAGACAGGTGAGAATGCTTTGTCTTGGCTTCTTACAAGTGCAGAACAGAGAATACTGAGGAGAGGTGGGAAATTAGTATGCAAGAGATTTGTGTCTGTTTCCTATTACTTTTGAAATTCTGCTGCCTGGGTGGAGTCTGAATCCACTCAGGAGCGAGGGAGAGGTCTAGATGGCTGTGATGATTAATTTTGGGTGGCAGATCCAACTGTTTTATGTGCATGCTGGTAGAGCAGAAGAGTAGGACTTAAAAAATATCAAAAGACAGAACTCAAGGTATTAAATTTTTTTTTTTGATAGGGGCACATCATGCAGTCTTACCAAGGTCTCATGCTCAAAGTAAGCAAAAAGTTCAGTTGTTCAGTTTATCAAAAGTTGAGTTTTATGAGGCTTGGAAACCTATTTATGAATTTGCATCTAAACTTAGAAGAAGCTAAAAAGGGAAGGGAAAAATGCAGAAGCAAATCAAGAGTGAAGGGTCTCATGTAAAATGTAGCCCTTTGGAATGTTGATGGTTGGCTAAAATTGGTTTAATCAAATGTGTGCTTCATTGTAAAGTTTTTAATTGTTTCACTTCAGTTTGAACCAGTCCTCACTCTTAAACCATTACCAAAGTCCCCACATCAGTTTTCTCACAATACTGGTGGTGTTTAGGGCTGTCTGATTGTGCAAACGTAGACCAAATCCACACAGAGTGCACAGACATAGGTGTGAGCGAGAATATACCTACGCAGACAACTGCAAGCATGCTCAGACGCCTTGAAGACCCTGAATGTACATGTCACAACAGTGACAGTCTGCCTGTTCACAGAGTGTTTTGTTTTCTAGGAAGCATTTCTCTGAACCTAAATCTTCCTATCCCTCAGATATTCTCCCCAGTTTGCTAGTGTCACTGTGACACACTGAAGAACAGAATCCTGTGGGTTTCACAGACAAGATGAGGTACACGGCTTTAAGCAGAGCTTCCCACTTGTGCGATGCCCAGCTCTAAGCAGAGCTGCATGTTCAAGGAGTCACTGCCCGACTATTTTAGAGGAGTTTTTATTTTAGGTCCCAAATATTTTTTTCATGATTGTTAAGAAGTTGTACTGAAAAGCTGTAACCGCATACAGAATTAGTGTGGTCACATAACTCTACCAATGGTTGTGCAAGCCTTTCTCTATTCCTTTTATTGTATTCATTCTACAACATAATGTAAGCAGTATGAAATTAGGAAGATGTTAATTTGTATATTGTAAAGTAATTTATGATTTTTGTGGCTGGAAACACAAGCTACTTACCTGCAGCGATGACTTTCCCTCACATTCTCCTTAGCTTACAGAGCCATGTACGTTCTGAGCCAAACCCATCAGTTCCTACTCAGGCAAAACTCCTACTGACTTCACTGACTTCAGTGGGAGTTTTGCCTAAGTAAAGACCGAAGGATTTGGATCACCAAACTTAGAACATAGAGTTTTCTATAACCTAGGTCTGAATTGCACAGAAGACAGTGGGTGTTTGAAGGAAAAAGGAAATACACTTTTTTCTACAATAATTTCAGCCCTGTTAGTGCTGAAGTTAAAAGCATTCCTTTTGAGGAAGCCTGGCTTCTAAACTCTGCCAGTGTCTGGGGCTGGGGACATTAAGAATTACATTTGGAATTCTTTGTCCTTTATTGCCAAGTTTAAGGAGATACCCAACAATGAATTAGGGTAAGTATTAGTAGGGTCGGTGGTTTTGTCATGCAGTAACAGAATACATGTTCTGTGAAATACAACAGTGTACTTGCTTTCTCTTGCTTTAAGTTTAAAACAAAGACTGGCAAATATCCCACAATGTAAAACCCTTGAACCAAGTCCAGGAAACTTTTATTTATTTACCCAATACAATAAATATACAAAAAGGCCATCTTACAATTATTTACTGATTACAACTTGTTTTGAAAGCAGTTACAACAGCTTTCCTCATCACAGTGTTTATTGCCCAGGTACTGAGGTGAGCATGTCGTTTTTGCACAGCAGTGCAAAATAAGCTTTAAATATTAACAAATCAGAATATTAGTGGTTTACACCCACTTTTCCCTCTTGCCTGTGTCCAAGCAAAATGCAAAGTATGGGAGAAGCAAGCCTGCAGTACTTATATAGCAAAAATGCAGCAGTAGCATCTTCCTAGCTATTTTTACAATTGAGTTGAGGGGATCGATACTGAACAGGATGCGAGGCCTGGAATGATCAATGTGAAATTAGGCTTTGTCCTTTCATGCTGGTGGAGGCTGGGTATGTCATAAATGTGGCCTGTTGAAATCTTACTGCGGGCCAAGGTGGTAGTTGATAGAAATTGCACAGGAGCGTTTGCTTTTCTAAGAGCAGTTTATCTGCTCTCCTCGTTGGTGGTTAGATTAGGTACCACAGTAGCTGTAATCTGTGGTGTTCTGCATAGCGCTGGAGAACATAAAGGAATGTGGAAACAGAACGGGGAAACGTTGATGAGACCTCATGCTGAACCCTGGCATCCTGAAACCCTGCCTCTGGCTAGAAATCTTGCGGTGTATCCTGTGGCCAAAGCTAGGAGGAAGGGAAGTCTGCCAGGGAGGTCTGGAGCCACACAAGACTGTAGGGAGGGGATGGAAGGGCTGGATCCTAAACCATGATAGTTTATTCAGGCCTCCAGACTTCATAGTCCCTTTTAAACAGTGTACGTCAACCCCAAACTCTTTGTTAATGTTAGGCAGACTTTGAAGATTTTGTGTCAGAACTTCAAAGTGCTGCTAATTTTGCTCTAGGGTAAAGAGTAGAATCTTAAGGCTCTTTCTTAATTCTAGCATCAGGTTTCTAAAACTCTCTACGATATGACTTTTCTTTATACTGAGACTCTATGCATTGTATCCAGTACAATAGAAAACACTCTTTTGGAAACCAATCTTCATATATGGGCAAACAGACTTATGTCCTGATTTCTTTGAATTCTAATCTGTGCATAGAGATTTTTAATAAATAGGTAGTAGGAAACATCATTTAGTGGCTTTTTTTACAGCTCCATATGAAATGGTCATTGCAATCTGGGTTAAATTCTTCAGAAAGAAAATATTTTAAAAGTAATATGGTAAGTACATAATAGCCCAGATTCTGTGGTCTTTGTAAAGTTTCCTGATTCTACGTTTTGCAAGTTTTGTACTCCTTGCATAAACTCCTTGAATTTCCTGGTCATTGATCCTGCTCAGTGTATTGGAGGAGCTGAGAATTGCTTTTCCTCCTGTCCTGTTAACTGTGTGCTTGAATATCTATTTGGTCTTACACTACAGAGCACAGAGTGGTGGAAACTCTTGGCTCTGCTTCACGTGCAGAGCACAGGGTAGTGGAAACTTCTGGCTCTGCATCATGTTAGTTTGCACTTCAGGCGGTTTATTCAGCACTGACATTGGATGATGGGATCTCTTTTCTAGCACGCTCCCGTTGTAGTCTGACAGGTACAATGCTCCCCATTACCACATAGCTCACCCCCCCTTCTTGAGCAGGAGGGACCTTGGCAAAAACTCATCTGGATCGATCATGCAAAGGTCTGGGAAATTTAAGCCTGCCAGGCACAGTTTTGTAATGAAAGAGATTGTAACTGTCATTACCACAAGCACTGCTGTGCTTTATCCGTGTGAAATAACAAGAACATTTGAAGAAATTTTAAAAGAAAGTGCTTCATGTAATTACATCTACTAGTAGTGATAACATTATCCTTGTCAGTTATATATAACACATCAGTTAGTTATAACCTATGCGATTAAAAGATAGATTGCAAAATAATAAAACCTAGCTTAAATGCCTAATTATATATCCATAAAGAATAAGGGTATCAGGCCCAGCACATCAATCAGTCAGTAAAAAGTCAAACATTTCTGCTTTTTTGATGAAAATGGTGATATTTGTGAATAGGCATTAATTGTTCAGGAAGCAAAGATTAATACTCAGTGATGCTTGGTGGACCAAGCTAAATAAGTAAGACATGCAGTCATTCTCCAAATTGAGAGGACAGGTCTTGGAAAACGATCTGTTAATCCACAGCCTTGAAATTAGTGAAACTCTTACATAGTTCTGACTGAATTTAGAAATGTGAGATAACATGTTTTGGACTGAGCAGTAAGTAGAATGAGAGCAGGGGATATGCTTTGTCTTCTGCTACTTTGGCAAGGCTGAAGGAGTGATTGATTTAATGTCAGAATGGTGATTTACTTAAATAAATAATTCTAATTCTTAACTGCTGAAGCATACTTTTGATTTAATTCTTAAATTTTAATTAATTTAGCTTCTGGCGATCAGATGGTTCAGTTACTTGCACTTGTTTATACTTACTGATTGAGAAAAGGGTTGTAGGGGGAGAACCAGCATGGCATTAAGTAATAGCCTTTACTTAAAGTTGCTTTGTGTCTATGTGTCTACCATTCTGTATAGTTAGTGATTAACGATTAAAATTACACTTGTAGTCAATGATATAGTAATATAGTCTCTTTCCAGTTTACAGTTTTAAACCATTAACATCTTTCCAGTGCCAAGGAAACCGTTTTCTGTAAATGGTTGGGTTTAAAACTGATGACTAGCTTGATAATAATAATGGATTTTCAACTTCATCAAAGATAAGGACAAGTTGTGGAATTACAGAAAGAAGTATTCCAGATTTTATCTAACAGATTAGAGGTTTTCTAGGAGTAAAATTAACAGGAACGTATAGCTTGCTATGGAACTCACCTTGCAAATCTTAAGAAAAGATCTTGGGGCGTACTGAAAATTGTCAGCAGCTGGTTGTGAAACAGTGTAAGTGCTGTAAATGAGTCCTGATTATATCTTTTATATAAACATTTTTCACTGTGCCTCATTTTTGGCCAGGTGGCACTTTGGTGGTAAAGGATGTTGAGACTTCATGAGGATATTTACCCAAGCTTTCTTCAGTTTAAGTTTAGTTGTGCAGTGTGTAAATGTTGGGTGTTCTGGAGAGGTTCACTCTCCTGTGGAGTTGAGCTCCTATCTGCTGCTTTTCACAAGTCAGGTGTTAAGTGCTCACAAACGCAACAAGCTACAGCAACCAGTGTAAAATTTCATAGAGGCTGGAAGATCCTTCCATGGTGCCTCCTGAATAGCTGATGAAAGGTGTCCTGCGTGTGAACTATTTGTCCTATTTTCTTCTTTTCTTTCTTTTCTTTCACTAAGGCTGAGATTGAAAGGCTTATAGATAACAAAGGCAATTTCTTCGTCAAACTCTTGAACACCAAGACCCATACCTCCTTTAGTCAGGCTTAAGCCATGGAAGCCACTTGCTTCATTTCCTTTATCTTTAAAGTTTCAGCAAGTATTAAGCGTGCAATCATAGTAAAGGGAACTCACCTTTCTAGGTCAAGTACTTCAATTGCTGTAAAGGATTTAACCAGACCAGATTTAATCAAACGTTCAGCCAGTGTCATCCATTTAGTTGTTAGAGATTCTGGAAATTGCAGATGGTCTCATTTAGTTCTTTTTAACTATTCTTTTGTAGCCAATTCCAACAAGTTTTATGTTGGTGCAGACTTCACTTTTTACTTGACAATAAATAGTATACAGCATAAAAGAGAAGGGTTAAGTTCCACTGCATTTTTTGGAAGCTGCAGCAGCTTTGAGATGTACATTCTAGAAAACTAGAATAGTTGCATTTTTATTACTTTATTATTTTGGCCCTTTTATTTATTGATTTATTTATAACTACCTAGCTGACTTAGGTGAACTTCAGGACTCATGAAAGCGTTGGGCTTAGTTTTCTGATTGACTTTCGGTGGCTTTCTGAGGGCAGCTCTTTACTTTCTTTGTGTAGAGGTATGGTTTTATTGATTAATTCATTTCCCCCCTCCTTTTTTCTTCCTTTGTGCTTGTATTTTCTTTCATCTCTAGTTTGTTATGGGTTTTTTAATACTTTATTGAATTATTGTACCCATTTATATGCTTCATGTATCATTAGATGCATAGAAAATTTTCCTTTTTCCATCACTCTGCTGCTTTATGCACATACGATCATTTTACCGTAGTACAGCTGGTGAAACGGTGGACACGGCTAGTTGTGAATGGTTCTCCTTGTGGACTGTACATGCTGATAGCATGCTAATAGAAAATTTTATTCCCTCCGCTTACTCTTGCAGAGAGCTGCTGGGAAACCCTACCTACTCTGGTTCCTCTGCGGTTAGAGTTCTGCCCTTCAGTGTATGCAGGCGGCTCCCATTGCCTAGGAGAGAGCTGTGTCTCTTGAATATGTACATAGGTATGAATGCAGAAAACAGATGCTTGCACGAGTGTTGGCAAATTTGATCAGGATATTGATTCAGTATAACAACAAATACGGCTGCCAGAATTTTGTGCTCTGGACTGTTTTATGAATTTGTTCCAGGTGGAAATTCACATCTCTTCCTTCTCTCCTTCCTCGGGTAGGAAACCAAACTGTGTGTTCTCTTGGCTGGTTTGTTCCTTGCTTGCCACTGGTATTTCGTTGGCAGTTTTTGTATGTCTTTTGGCTGTTTCTCTAATTGGAATAACCTAAGTTTGCCAAAAATTTTATTGACACTGTACTACCTGCTTTTGCAGTTACTTGTTTTGTACTGCTTCCCGGCTAGGGAAGAGAGCTGAGTTTGGGGTTTTTTCTTTCTT
>VXBO01014029.1:377273-479710 GCA_013400135.1 Rhinoptilus africanus | reverse complement strand
TTTTTTTTTTTTTTTTTTTTTTTTTGTTGTTTCTTTGTTTTTGTTTGTTTTGTGTCAAGTGAGTCTGGGCATGTTGCAGGACTGGAATGAGGAAATGATTCAGGTGTTTGTTTTTTCTGCAATTCTATAGATTAATGTGGGTGGATGCTATAGTCAGTCTCATTTTTACTAGAGCTCATTATTAAGCTGCTTATGAAATACCAGTATGAGGTACCTTGTGGCATCCTTTTGGGTAAGACAGCTGCATTTCTAAGCTCTTAAATGTAGATGTCTTAGCAGATTTTGCTGGGATGCACTGTAGATTTTATTGCTGCTATGCACACATTTATGACACTTAACTTATGCTTATTTGTAGCACACCTTGTTAAGTTACAGCCCAGCCCTGAAGACCTCATTCAGGGCCTTATTCAGAGTAAGATCGCCACTGTAGTCAAAACTTGCAGTGGAGTTAGGTCTTTGGGATGTTTTGTTAAGGTGAATTTTCAGCTTTAAAGCATTTAATAAAATCAAAACTATGTTTCTTTCATACAGTAGTGTTCAGTAGTCCTGGTAAGCAAACATTTAAAAATGTTTAAAGATGATTACTCCCTAAAATTGCTTAGGCTTTTGGGTTTCATCTGCCTGGCGTTCCACTGCATGTCCATGTTAGCTTTTATAATGTTCAGTCTGATAAGCGAATTGTGAAGGAAGTGGCTGTCTAGTTAATCTCAGCAAGCCTGAACAAAATGTGTTTGTTACCCCACAACCATTAAGTAGCTGTATAGTGGAAAACATTCTGTTCTTTATCACTTTTATTTTTCATCTGGGTAGTCTTTTAAACACTAGTGGAAAAAAAAAGGTGTGAACGAAGTGACAGTCACTTGGAAGGATGATGAGGCTGGTCAGTTCTGCATCTTCTCTTGCAAGCCTTGCCCTTTACCAGTGGGGAATGTCTGCTTCTTAAGATACTGGGGGTATAATAAGCACATAACCCTGGCAAAAATGGAGTGTATCTGAGTTCATCAGAAATAATACATGTGTGCACATGAATTTCTCGTGTTGCCTAAAGACAACATAAAGCTAAAGGTTTTCATTTGTAAATTGTAAAAAATAAAAAAGTATATGTAATTATTCCATTGGCTACAACTTACCTGGCTACTTAAGCAGTGTTTTAGCAATTATAATATAGCAATTAGCATAGGTTAGGAGTTATTATTCAGCAATAGTTCGTATGTTTCCCTATGTGGAACAGTATGAAATATCTGCAATACGTGGGACACTGTGAGATAACTTACAGACAAGTGGTGCTTTTTATTTGCAGTCACCATGTATTTTATGTTGTGCACATTGGTAACTATGATCGTATTGCTTTACGTAGTTTGACCTTTTGGTAATTTGCTTTACTTTCTACTTCCATAGATGTGTGCACAATATTTAAATTGGCACAACCAGGATAAGGTGGTGTTTGTATGCTTCTATGTTAAAGTCATTTGTTATTAGTTAGTATTTAATTTGATTCAACCTAGACCAGAATTTCTGTCGTAATTTAAAGAGCACTGCAGGAGGTGACATGTAATAATCTAATTTGTCTGCTAGTAGTTTGCTTTGAGATAATAGGCTACAAAATTCACTGTCATTCAGAATTTTGATGTCTTCATAACACAAGATACCTACTTCTTCAGTTTTGCCTGTTGTAAAAGAAAATAGATATTCTCATTGACTGAAACGCTGGATATTCCTTTAATTGAACTTATCTGATTAGGATACAGAATCTGATTAGGATACAGAAAATAAATTCTTTCAACAATTACATGTGCCATAAAAACTTACATGAGTAACTGTCTTCGAAATGGATTTTAAAAGCATAAAAAAAGATTCCAGAGTTTTTGAGCAGTGGACTTCTAGAAGGCAGAGAAAGCAGAACAGTCTTGGTCAGGAGAACAGTTGTCTGGGATGTCTGGCTGGATGCCAGAGAATTTGCACTGCTCATAGTGTGATGGGCATTTGTATTTACATTGGAAGGTTGGAATTGCTATACCAACTTAAACATTAGTCAGAGTGCCTGCTGGTTGCATAGGACCAGTTCAATAAATCATAGTCCAAAGCACGGCGAAATATAGCTAGGTGGTACACATATGTCATTAGCTGTCACTAAATAACATTATGGAAAAGTAATATGTTTTTTCCACAGAGTTTGCCTGATCAGGACATCTTTTTTTTCAATAAATGAAGTAGCAGAATTACTATTGAGTTCAGTACCTAGATATTTAGAGGGTTAAGTATAACATTTGTTGTATCATTTCTCTTCCCCCTGCCATGAATAACCAGATACTTGAGTGATAAAGTAGAGAGAAAAAAAATGGAGAAAAGTATGCAAGACTGAAAAAGGAATGGGACTCAAATTCTTCACAGCAGGTAGCAAAGTGATGTTTTTGCCTTCAAGCCACAGTAGATAAAATAGACCTAACTGAAAGAAATCAACAGTTTTCTATTTGAAAAGCACTCACTGGCAGAGTAATAAATTTTAAAAAGGCAGAATTAACTGTAAGATAATTCTCAGTTTAGGGCCAGAGGAAAATTTGTATTTATTTCCAGCAAAAGCCTAAATGTGGATCTGCCTTGAATAGAAATGTGGTGTTATTTTGGCTTCCTATACTGTATTTTATCAGGCACTTGGAGTAGAGAGAATAAGCCTAAAGAGTAATAGCCCTAGAAGAGTTGTTTTTATGATTTTGCTGGGGATCAAGAACGGGCAGACTATGTGGTTAATCCTAACTGTTATGTCTTGGCATAAACAACATGTAATAATTAAATTGCATCAGTGAGTTCACTGGTAGTTTGGAGTGAGGGATTTTAAAATGTCTAAAATACAACTGAAACTGAGATTGTGTGTGATCGGTGCCATACAGTGAGTGAGTGAGAATATTACATTGCCCCTGAGGCCAAGCTCATTTACTAACAGATGGATTGTACATTCTAAGAATGGAACTGCCGGGAAAAAGAAGCGTGTGCTTTCCTGTTGGCATGATAAATATAATAGATTCTAGTTTTTAGTGTAGAAGTCAAGCTGGGAAAACCCCATTGTTGAATACGAATTTCTTGAAAGAACAGCTCGGTTCTTGTTGCTGCTGATAGTCCCTTGGCTTTTGGGGTGCCATCGAGGCAGGCAGGGGTGCTGTTAAAGTGGGCTTTGTCTTGTCTGCTCGGGGCAGGGAGAGGGCTGCATTCAGGCCCTTGCTCCTGAGCGTCAGGATGGCTTTGGAGGTTGGTAATGCAGGTTGTGACTTAACTAAACCATGGTGAGGACAGAGGTGTTGGATATATGTAGACAGACTAAAAGTGAAAGCGTAGAATCATTTAGGTTGGAAAAGACCTTTAAGATCATCAAGTCCAACTGTTAACTCAGCACTGCCAAGTTATCACTAAAACACCTCCCTCAGCACCACGTCTACCCATCTTTTAAATACCTCCAGGGATGGTGATTCCACCACTTCCCTGGGCAGCCTGTTCCAATGCTTGACAGCCCTTTGGGTGAAGAAATTTTTCCTAATATCCATGCTAAACCTCCCCTGGCACAACTTATGCCATTTCCTCTTGTCCTGTCACATGTTACTTGGGAGAAGAGACCGACCCCCACCTCCCTACAGCCTCCTTTAAGGTGAAGTGGATCCGGGTCCCTGCCATGGGCTGTTGAGGACTGCCTCGTGTTTAGAGAGCTGAAGCGTTTCCTCAGAGGAGGCCTGAGCTCAGGCCCTGGGAGGTGTCCGTATCCCTCCCGCCCTGACTGGCCCAGGCCTGGTGCTGCTGGGGAACATGAGCCCCCGGCTGGGCATTTATTGAATGCCTAACCAAGTAAGTGGCAATCCAGACCTTTCAATAAAATCTGTAGCACTTTCTTACTAAGAAGGAATGTTTTTTATCTGCTGGACTGCTTGGCCTGGGTGTGGTGCCGGGGCACGTCTCCACACCACTGTATTTTGGAGCACCACTACCTCATGGAGCCTGACCTTGGGAATCAATGCGGAGTTTGAGGGGTGGATAAAGAAATTTTGAGAGCATATTGAAGAGCTTAATATTGTCATTTTTCTGTATTTGGAACAGTCATAGGATCTTTCTTTGGTTTTTTAAAGAAGAAAAGCTGCAAAGCCTTGCTCTCCTAACTCCCCCCAACCTTGCCCCCCCCGCAAGGTTCCATCATGGAATCACCTTGACTCTCTAGAGACCAGCAAGTGATTTAAAGTTGTTAGATAAAAAGCCGCTGGCTGTCGGCTGTTTGCTGAACAGCTGAGTGTTCGGACTCGGGATCCTTTGCTACCCTTTCTGCAGGTTCTGGTGGGAAATGGCTCGCCCTCTCCTCTCTTGTCCCTGTGCCGGGAGAATACCCTTCCTGTAAGTCCTGCTCCACCTTCTCTTTTTGTCTTTGTCACCCTCTGTCTGTCTCTTCCTCAGTCACATAAAGCAAAGACACCGTTTTTCATCTGCTTTGGTGAAGCAGGCTGTTTTCATGCACTTTCCTTCATAACAGCAGCAATTGCAGGCGAAGTCTTGAACTTAGTTGAAGCTGTGGAGCATGCGCAGTATGGCTGGGGTATTTTTTTAGTGTTGTGCTGCTCAGTTCTTAGCAAGTCTGTGTTGACTAGGTGCCATGGTGATACTCGGGGGTTTAAATCTTGACTGGAGAGGGACATTGTTTCATGAGAAAAGAGCACATCCTTGATGCTGCCTCAGCCTCCGTGCCAATTTTGAGCCCCAGGTCTTAAACAAGAAAAGTACAAGAATTTCTGAGTTATAAGTTCTTTTTAAAAATATTTACAAAACACAGTGTAATCCTAGTTTCTGGAAAAAATGAAATTGTTTTTACTGTTTATTTTCTTTGAAAAGAAATATACAGCTTGTTTCAAGTACCTGGCAAGGAAATTTTCAGTGTGGGTTATTAAGTTTTGGCAGAGCTGTAACCATCTAAAAGCAACAGGGATATTATTGGAAAGCATTCGAAAATATTAGCCATTGCTATAGCTACCAGCTCGCCTCTATTTTTTGTTGTTGTTGTTTTTAAGATAAATTGTAACTTGAAAGATTTCTGGGGATAAAATTGCATCAGTGAAGGTAGTCTGAAAGGTGGGTACACCAAGGTAGAGAGGAGATAAAGCCATACAAGGTCCCTTCCCTCTCTAACCATTCTGTGATGCTATGAAAAGCCGGCTGCAGTGAGCACGGCAGGGCGCAGACTGGGCAGAGCGGGAGCTGGATTCATAGGAAATCTCTGTGCATCCTGTTCCTGGGTGTTGCTGCTGTTTGGGCCATGCACCTCATAGTTCTCAGCAGCAAGGTTCCAGGCATAATAGGCATAATTAAGCCCCCAGAGGGAAAAAAAAAAAAGGCAACACTTGTTACAGAATTTCAAATTTTATTAGAATTAAAGGAATTAATTAAAGCTGTCCCGGGAGAAAATAGAGAACACTGTTTTCAGTGCTACTTTTTTGTGAGCGACATAGTGGATAAAAAGAAATACATGCAGTTGAAAGGGAGGGCTGATGAGTAAGTGTTTATTGCACAGATATATTCTGGCTGTGTTAGCTGCTGTTTCAAGATCAGACATCTGTCCTTAAAACATTTTCCTGCTTGGAGGTTTTTTCTTTACCTTGAAATAAAGCCAAGATTTTCCTTCATAAAGGAGAACACTTGAATAAACATAACCCTAGTATAAAGCCAGTTGGGACTAGTCTACTGGCAGTAGCCAGAGTTCTTTTCACAGTGGGAATTATTAGAAAGACAGTGACTCTAATTTCCCCCATCTAAAGGGTAGCTCACAGTCTCTATTCTTGACTTCTGCATTATTAATCAGTATGGAAGAGACAGAAGTTTACAGGAATATTACACTTGGCCACTTTTATATATGGTCTCTTTATTTTTCAGAAAATGTTAAATATTTCTTTCTTTTTAACTTTGAAATCGCAAAAGTATTTGTTAAATATAGTATGCCCATAGGGACAGTTATTTATACATACCAAGCAGGTAAAACTTGTAAGGCTCCTCTTACAGACCAAAGACAGCTGGGAAGTCTGAGTGGCTTAGAAAGCTGAGGTTCGTGTGTTCTGGGGAGCAGCGTTGGCATGCAATGGTACTCAGCCATCAATTGGATTCTGCAGAAGTTTGCCCGCATTTCTTTTCCTTAAAAAAGAATTCCTAAGAGTTGTATTCTCTGTATGTTAAACCAGGTCACAAGACTTGTAATGCTAGTAATAGCTGAAACCAGCTATTGAATTCCTTTGTCCTCTGTTTACCTGTCTATAAACTGTGTACAGTGTATTGTCTGCTGCAGGGATTTTAGCTTTCTACGGTCCACTGAGAACTTGGATGAGGTAACCAAATTGCTACCTGCTAAAACTGGAAATTTGCTGTTTTAACAGGTTATGTTAGTTTAACTTTTATTTTGTTCTTCAGTAAAAGAGAAAAAGATTAGAACAGGTCAGCAATGACTGCTTTGCTTCGCCTCTAGGCATTTTATTTTTAATTCAAATTCTACTGCTCTGAGAGACTCTTGGCATTCATTTATCTCTGCTTATCGGTGGAGTGGACAACACTGAATGCCGAGGATTCAACACTGTTATAACACAGACTGCAAGAAATACTTCAATAAAATAAAATTAGCTATGAACTTGCACAGTAAAATTCAGCCCCATCTCTCATCTAAACCTCAACAATGTTGTCTTTTTTATCTTGATGTTCTGTTTATTAATACTTACCTACAGATCTCATCTGAGTTTCTGGGCAGTCACTGATTAATGCTTTGTGATGGCATTGTTTTAAAAGGAATTTAAAACAAACGCCTTGTTTTGATTATTGTTAGTAATTTAGTAAAGTCCATAAAACTTGAGAGTTCATGGAGAATGTGAAGAGGAAATGATTGTTGGTGTCTTTCTCAATACAAGGACTACAAGGCATGTGCAGAAATTACCTAGTGTGAGTCTCATATTAAAATGATGTGGCATCCAGTTAAACAGTGCTACTCTGATGTAGGAATTAGGGCTGATAAAATTTAGGAAGGAAGCTAAGCATATTCAATAAAGTATGACTAAATGATATGAAAGACATTATATCTAGCTTAGGAGGTCTTTGTGCCTCAAATAAAAAATGCAGCCTGGAAAAGTATACTGTCAAAATAGCATATATTTTTCCCAGTTTATGAATCCGTTGTTGATGTATTTGAATAATGGACCTTTGGTCTGACTTGGCATGACTTTCTTATGTTTCTGTGTTCTTGTACTATAGCTGAAGAGTTTTGGTCATTGAATCTGATCATTCAAAGGGCCTGATCATTCACTGCCTTCATATTCTTCTGAAGTTCTTTATACTTGGGCTTTTTTGCTAACCTGAATATCTTCATGTTAGCAAGAAAATACTAAGAACCAGGAACATTTAGTGCAAATCAAGGGTGCAGTCATCATTGACACGATGGTGAAGCTGAACATACTCATTTGAGGCAGGCATTAGGCCTCATTTTTTCCCTTATTTGCATGCCAATCAAAACAAATGCATAAGATTTCCATTACTCGGGGACCTTGTCACTGATGTTTTGCACATTTTCTCTCTGATTAACAGAAATAAAAATATTTGAAAATTTGCAGTACTGAAAAATGTAAAGATACTAAATACAGCTTTTTGCTTATGCGTGTAAATCTTGATCCTGCAAGTATCAAGAAACTGTGCAAGAATACAAGAAAATGTTGAAAATTTTTGAAGGGAATTAAAACCTGTATGTTGAATATGTCAAGACTTGTTAGTATAACTAGTTTCAGTTCTATACCATTTGGTCACTGGAAACCATTCACACTATCTTCTAGACTTAATGATTATATAGTTCAGGAGGCAAGGACTAGTTAATTTCCTTCATAACATAAAAAATCACATCCTGTAATAAAGAGACCATGGGAATGAGTTAATAAGCTGCATTTTACTGCTCCATGTCTAATTTGGCTGTAAGGTTGTTTGGGTTTTTGCTTGTGTGTTTTGATGAGCAGTGATGTAGTGACGAGTGGAAAAAGAGACCAAGCAAGCTCAGTTAAGACCTGACTATGCTTAACTGTGGATTATCTTCTCTTGCATCGTTAAGGAAAGTCTTTTTGTTTAAATCAGGCCCTTCCTGTAACTGCTTTGTACAAGCTGACGGGAGGGCGTTTTCTTCCCTGTGTCCAAATTTTACTTATAAAGCAAGTACTGGTTGCGTTTCCCAGCTCTTGAAGAAGACAGAGTGTCAGGACAGCAGTCTACTTTGCAACTCTGGTTAAGGTTGTTCAAGAATTTAACAGTTGTGGAAGATTTGTGTGTAGTCTGTGTTGTCCAGGACACTTAAAGTGTTGTCTGTCTAACTCCAAATAGATGTTCTGTGGTTTGGAAGTAGTCATTTGAAATTTTTAGTGATAGAGAGATCTCCTCTACTATTTCTTGCCTTTTCATGTCTACTTTGAGATGTTTAAAACAGGTTAGTTAAGGATTTTTTAAAGCTGCTCCTTAGGTTTCAAGAATAACTTTCATAATACAAGCTTCTCAATCTAACCCCTGTGCCACCCCATGAAGTCATATACAGAGGTAATTGAGAAAGGAACTTGGCACATTCAGTGTCATTATCTTTAGAAAGACCATTCTTAAGTTTTCATTTTCTGTGAGAAACTGCTTCACTCTTGGCTTAATAGGTTTAGGAGGCTAGAAAAGGGATTTTGGTCTACAACTCTGAGTTGGGGAAAATAGACGTCCTAAGAACTGGACTTTATCAAAGAGGAGAACAGATAAATTACGAAGAACAAAATTCCCTGGTTTCTGGCTGCAGAAATGTAACTCAAAACATTAATTTCATTATTTGATAGAGTTTGAGCATAAAAAATGTGTAATGATGTAAATTAATTCCTGTAGGGGCAACCTTCCACTGCAGTACAAACCTGTCATATTTAAAACAATGTTTAATATACTATCTAGACAAATTATTTAGGCTAAACAATTTTAAACCCAGAAACAGTAGAACAACATGAGTGAAGAATGTGAGCCAAGGGAATCTGTTGCAGACCTGTAGCATCCTGGTTGCAAAATTATCAAGGAACAGCTTATACAGATAAGGAAGAAACTGTTCTGGTAAGACTATGTTTCACATGACAGTAAATTTTAAATTTTATTTTTTCTTTTTATCAGATGGGATATTTCTGAAGTTTGCTTCGTTGAATCTCAGCATAGTACTTTGTCACTAACCTTACAGTAACACCATGTTAAGAAACAAGCACTAGTTAAATCCAGTCCTTGGTGGCTGAAGAGCAAAGGATCATCTCTTTCAGGATAAATCTTGAAAGTCTGACAAATGCTAACATGAGATCCTAAAGACAAGTGATCTGCAGTTGTGTGGAGTCTCCCACAAAGAAATTTTCTTTGGTATTGCTTGCATTCATAGGAAATGGGTGTTCCTAGTTCTGCTACTTGTGATGCAGAAGCACACTTGGAAGGTGCTGTTCTGTGCCATCACATCCTCTGCTCTTGTGGTCTCCTCCCTTTTGGATTCACACATCTCCTTTTCCCTACAGCATTGAAGTACAGACAGAAATCCAGATGGATGAATATTAAATGGGCTTTCTACTTCACTCACGTAACAGAGCTAGGGTGCACTGCCTCCTTTCCTAAATTCTGGTCAGCAGGAGTATATAAAGCTCCAGAGCGTTTAGATGCCACTTGACTTGCAGGGGATTTGCAATAAGTTCCCGTGTCCGTCCCCCCAGCCTTCCACCACCTTTTTATGTTTTAATGGCTGTTATTTTTTACATGACAGGCAGAATTTCAGTATTCCAGGACTGCAAGCTCAAGTAGAGCTTTGCAAGGATAGAATCTATTTTTTGCTTATTAAAAAGTAGAAAACTTGGACCTGTAAGTTTGAAAGATTTCTTTCCAAGTATCTCAGTTGCAGCTCCATGTAGTATATTGTTTCTTCAAAAAGAGAAAGCATTTGTATTTGTGCAAAATCACCCATGTTGTTTGAGTGGATGTTAATGGGGATGATAAAATACAGCTGTTCAGCACCAAAGATGGATAAAATAGAACTGTAATGACTGGAGGATTCCCTTCCTGGCTGTGGCACTGGAGGTGTCTGCTGCGTGGTGGAGTGGCTGCTCTGCCACTTCTGATTTTTCAGAAGGAACAGATTGTATTTTTCCATTATTCAAATGGAAAAAATACCAGTCCATGTTTCTATCTCCTGTTCCTACATGTCAGGATAAGAACAGCATCACAGAGGTCATCAGGCCATAGAACCTTTCTACAAACAATTAAAAACCTGCTGTGGAAGCAGAGGCTGTCACTGCTGTGTGGGTAGAGGTGAATGTTTGCCTCTAAGTGCTCAGGAGGCTGTTCTAAACTTGAGTCATAACTGAGCCTATTTATGTTCTTCAGCTCTCTTCCTGATGTTGTCTTCAAATGTTACTGTTTGTTTACGCTCTTTGTGACATTCATGAACCAGAATGTAGTAATGGTAGGTATTGTAAGAGTTCAGGAGACAAATTAAAATGCAATCTTCTGAGGCCAGCAAGGAGTAGATATGTTATATTGGGGAAACATCTGTATCTTTGGATGGGTTATATTGAGTTTTACACTTGTTTTCTGAAGTATCACGCTTTTGAAGAGAATTGTAGAGGCCTTTCATTTATGCTGAAATGGGTGTAGTACTACTTGCCAACAAAAATACTGAGATGTAATCAGGGTGGTGCTGACATGCATTAGCTTTAGCCACTTAGATAAGAGAAGAGGTGTTTTAAAAAGGCATAGAGTTAACATCAATGACATAAATTGTATTATTTTATTTAACTGTTTCTTGTCATTGCCAACAAGGTCAAATTAGGCTAGTTTCTAAGAACTGTTTAATATATTTTCAGACTGCACTGTTAGTGCATTCAGTACATTTGTACACCCAGGCTCTGTGTGTTCTTGAAGGCCATAGCCTTATGATCCACATCATAAACATACACTTCGTCTTTGGCTACAGATTTTAGGAAACAAGATACCCTTCTTCAAGAACTGTAATGTGTGGAGTTGGTATCTGACCTTAGATACTGAAATGATTTTCTGCTCTTCAGTTGAGTTGTCTAAATACAAGCATAAAATGTGCTTACTCTTGTTGAATCTATGATATCAAGTAATTTGACATACTTACAGCAGATCAGTCTTCTCAAGCAGACATGAGTGCTTCATTGTATGTGATTTGGAATATTTATTTCAGATTAGATTCAGTCTGGTCTCAGACTAAAGCAATTTTATTGTTCTTCTGGTTTTAGGTTTTCTGAAGTGAAAAAGCAATTAGTGCATTCTAGAGATGCACATACCATTTGAACCTATTGTACCTCTTGAGTATTAGAACATTTTTGGATATGGAGCTTCCAGTTACAGATGTAATGTTCAGATGAAAAAAAATAGTCAAACTTTCCATTTCAAGTATTTTTAAATTGTTTTTTCTATCACAGTATTCCCATGCTTAATGAATGTGAGCAATTTGATCTGCTTAGAAGTGTGAAAACACAGAAGTGAAGCCCCAGGACCCTAGATGTGCTTCTGAATGCTCTAGCAGCAGATGCGTATGTGAACAGACTGACCTTAGGGTCCAGGCATGGTGAAATGCCTGGGGCTGTGTTACGGCCATCTGCTTGTGGTTGGATTCAGGGCCTGGAGGTTCCTGACCGATTAAGACAGATTTATTCTAACCTAGGCAGAATGAGTGCAGCTAACTGAATTGTATACGATCCAATAAAGAGAGAGGCCTACGAGCCTTACACTCACCTTCAATATCTATTTTCCAGTTTCCAGTGGAATGTATATATTATGATGAGGCAGCTTAATCTCCTTCACTCTTAAATGCTGCTAACACAGCCGCTTCAAAACACTTGAGTAACAGGCTTCTTTAATAAGCTCTTTGTAGAGTAGAGGTCTCAAAATTGAATAGCTATCTTTACTTCGATAAGGCGATAGCCGCGATGGTCTATTTCTATTTCAGCTCTTTATTGCTGGGGTATTACTGGCGGTTAGCTTGATTTCATACACCTTAAATTGGTTCTGTGTGTGTGAGAGCTGCAAGTCCCATTTATAGTAACTTTCCTTAGAACAAAACCAATGTGAGTGAAATTGTTTTGTTAACTGTCAGAGGTATCAATGTGAGATGCATGCTTTATATTTTTAATCCTTTTTTATTAGCTGTTACTAGTTGATATCTTTAAGACCATCTTTTCACATGATTACTTTTCCTGGATGGCTTTACTTTTTCCATTGTAACAAGAATAAAACCTTTTTTCTCTCAAGTAATTCTCTAGCCAGCAAGAAACCATTGAATGTCTTAGTGAAAGGGTCTTTATATGTCTTTGTGTTAGTAGCTTTTTTTTCATTAAACTGGTGCATATCTAGATACTATGTGTCATCTGATTTCTTCAGGTTGTCAAAAATGAGTAGTTTGTTTCTTCTTGCTGCCTGAATTTTATCTGACAAAATGAAGTTCAACATAAAGCACAGATAGGTAATGAAACCAACTATTGTGCAGGTAGAAAATCTGCAATTAATTAAGTGGGTGGCATCTGGATGTGACCAGAATCTGTTTGTGAAGGGCTGTAAATAGCATCAAAGATTTTTGAGCATTAGGGCTGTGGACATCAGGAAATATTTGAAAGCCGAAGTAGGATCAAATGTTTGGGTAAAAATTATGGTTATAGCTAACCACAAATCAAGTGAGAGCCATTAGAATGTTGTTTGTTATCCTGTGGTTGAATGTAAATTCTCAACATTGCTTCTTTGATTTGTAAAGCAAATGAGGGTTAGGCTGCAACCTTGAAGACATGCGAGGCGTTCAAGTAAGACAGGCAGGCTGTGCTGTCTTTGTTGTGCTCTGCCGCTGGAAGTTTTCTGAAGGTCTCTTTTGCTCTGCAAGTATAGGCATGGCTCCTCGCTCTTGGACACCCTGTTTTGTTTACACTGAAGGATTTGCACCACTGGACCCTCACACCTTTGTTTGTACACATTAAGTATCTCATCGGTAAAATAATTAAAAAGCTGGCTGTGTGGGCTAATTTGCTTGCTGTTCTGTTAGAATGCTATGAAGTGCGTACATTTTGCCTCCCTCAGGGATCAGCAAAGATGAAAGCAATTCCTGTAAATCTGTGTTGTTCTCACTTACAAATAGCTCTGATCAATGAGGTGTACATTTGCTGGGAATCCCACCAGGAGAGGGGACGTACTGGCAAGTTCTAGCTTTTACTCTCCAGCACTCATAAAATCTTCATTGGTGTGTCGTTTTATACCTGTCATAGACAGATAGCAGTAAAGGAATAATCTTCATCTAACTGTAGGAATTAAATCTGTGAGTTCATACATGGAGGTCAAAGGTTTTAACAGTGGCCAGAGAAAACCAGTATTGTTATTCTTAGCTTCCTCAAGTGTTAGGACAGAGCCATCTAGCCAGTCTCTAGGCAGCCTTGCTTATATTTGGGGGGAAAAAAAAACAAAACAGAAAAACTAGGGTCCTCCCTAGTGGAGGGGAGAGAGATTTATATCAAAGGCAAGAAACAAGAGTTGGGATGGAAGTGTCAGAAACTGCCTGTCTGGGAAAGAATGTAAATCCCCTAACACAAACTGTAATTGGAAAGATGAGGATCCAAAGCTTTCAGATCCCAAAACAATATATGCTTTCTTGTTACTAATCTAATGTACCTCCCGCCTAGAGGGAAAGGGCAGCAGTTCTGTGAGTTCCAGAACATGTTTGGGTGCATGGAGTTATTCTGTCTGAGTTGCAGGACTTTGCGTTTGAACTTCATGTCCTTCCTGTCTGCCCTTTTCTCCAGCCTGTTGAGGTCCCTCTAAGTATCAGTCCTGCTTCCCGTATCTTGCCCACTCCCTGCGATTTGGTATCACCTGTACATTTGCTGACAGCACACTTTTGTCTTACTGTCCGTCTCCTTAAAGAAATGTTAAGCAGTACTGACTGCAGTAGGCCTCTCAGAGGGATAGCACGGGTAGGTGCCTGTCAGTTGGATTTTGGAGCAGTGATAGCTACCTTTAAAGTCTGGCAATCCAGCTGGTTTCCCTCCCACCTTGTTGTCAATTTACCCAGTTTGGATTATTCCAGTTTGGCTTTAAGAATACTGTGGCAGACTGTGTCGAAGGCCTCGCTAAAGTCAAGGTAAAAGATATCCACGGTTCTCCACTTGTCCACTGAACTAGTCATTTAATCACAGAAGACAGTAGCTTGCTCAGGCGTGACCTGATCTTGGCAAACCCATGATGGTTGCTCCAAATAACTTTTTTTGTCCTTCATGTGCTTGGAAATGACTTTGAGGAGGATTGGCTCTGCAGTCTTTCTGAGGGCTGGGATTAGGGTGACCAACCTGCAACTGAGCCTCAGGTCCTCCTTCTTGCCCTTAATGAAGATGGATGTGGCACTTGCTTTTTCCAGTCATTGAGCATTGCCACCGATCACCACGACCTCACTGTGATGTTATCCAACTCCATTGGCACCTTTGTTTGCATCCCATCTGGTCAAAGATTTGTATATGTAAAATTTTCTCGGGTGCTCCCTAATTTGTTTTTTTCTCTACTCATTTCCACAGCCTCAGTGGGAGTGATTTAATTTTACAAAAAAAGATAAGCAAGTGGAAAAAAATAGAGTATGTGCTTCTGTTTGATGCACTTAGAACCAAAAGTCATTTAAATTGGTTAGTAAATTTTGGGTTGTGAAGACCATGGAATTGACTTTATTCTGCCTTGTCAAATCCATAAAGAGGCTGACTCCTGGGTATTGGCAAATTTCCAGTTGATGTCAACTTTGAAGTCAATGAGGAGTCCTTTTGAGGAAAGACAGCAGTATTTGGATTTAAATATTTATTTATGATTGATAAATGGAGTCCACCTGGTCTCCAAACAAGGAGAACAGATGATGCAAGAAAAATCAGCTTGAGAGTTTCTCCTTTGTTTCCGTTTTACATAACATTTTATTTCAGATTAAAATGCTTCCCAAACCAAAAGAAATCTTTGGATTGACTGATAAATTTTAAGAACGTACTACTGATTAAAAAATACAGAGGTTAATGTAGCAGAGACTAATTTGAAAAGAAGTGCAATACAAACTTAGTGTTTATGTGTAAGAAATTAACTTTTTATTGCATGGACCTTCTATGTTTTGATTTCACAAGGATTGTAAGTGCCACCTTGTGGACAACATTATTAATCTTGTATCTTGTTATCAGACAGAAGTTGGTGAGGTAGGATAGTAAAATTTAGTTTCAAATTCTGTGACAGAAATTAGTTACATTTTCATTGGGGATTGGAGGATTTTGATTTATTGTATTTTCCACTATTTTTAATTGATGTTCTGGGGCTTTACCTTCTTAATTAGTGTATGAGTAGTCTGTAAGAAATCTGTAAGTCAGAGAACTTATTACTGTTGGCTTCGATGGCTGTGAATAAAGCCAAACTTTACTAGTCTTACTGTGGGTCTTACTGCATCAGGGGTTTTGTATTTCTTGCTGAAATGCCTTTGTTGGTCACTCTCAGATCCTGAGTGCTAGCTTGTGTGGATCACAGGTCTGATTTGAATGGCAATGTTATGTGGAACTTTACTGAGGACTTTTAAATTGTAGAAAAACAGGTCTTTTCACTAGGAAGTTTCCCTTCTTCTCAGCTATCCAAGCTCTAATAGCCACCAGGTAGTCCCACCCAGCTTGAGAGGGGACCAAGCATTTGTTCCCAGTAGTGTTAAATAATACAGCCTTTTGTTTAGTAATTTAAAACCTTTCAAGGATTTTTTTTTTTGTTACATCTTTTAACATTCCTAGATGAATAACTAAAAAACCAGCGTTTCCCCTTAGCTTTAAAAAGAATGTAGGAGCATGCAGGAACAGATATATTCTACGTTTATTTTCTTCTTATCACACATTGCTAAGAGCTTCAAGACTGTCTAGGTTTTGAACCACTGACGGACACCGCAGCGTTACATCATCACAAACAGTAAAATGTAGGTAACAACTGCATAGTGCAAACTCCCACTGATTAGGGGGAAAATTCAAGTTGCAAATTTTCTGCTTATTTTGACTCAGAGAGTTTTAGCTTATCTACAGCAATATAAATTTGCTTTTGGGGGGTTTCTTTTTTCTATTTAGTAAGCAAGCTGCAATGCTCAAAGCAGGAGAACTTTTTCCTTTGTCTGTAACTTGGAGTAGTGGGGTGGTTTGACAGCCAGAGGAGAAAGAAATACTGATGTGATCAGTCTCATCTACAGTGGCAGGAGCAACAAGGACATGCTGATGCATAGGTGAAGGTGAACCTTGGAGCTGAGAAAGACAGCAAACCAGGCAGACAGTGGCCTTACCAAAAAGGGTGTGTGTCCCCAGGTCCAGAGCAAGTAGGGCAGGTCTGCTGTTCGTTGCCAGACTCAGCCAACAGTCCAGATGTTGAGGCCAGTCCCTACGTCAAGCCAGAGGGTCAGGAACAGAGTTAGAATCAGGGTGGTACAAGATCCGGCACAGGTATATCTGTTCTTTAGAAGCACCTCCTGGGAAAAAGGAGGGCAGGAGACATCTCATCTCTGTGGGTTCAAGGCTGGATGGCTGCATTATGAAAGTTAGCCTTGAGCCTGGGCAGCTAGCCTCCCAAGAATGGTAGACAGGATCTGAAACAGGGAATAAATTCAGCTTTGTCTAGTTCAGAGCCTGTGAAACCAGGCTAAAGAGGCTTTGTCCTGCAGCTGCCAAGCTCTGGTTGTAGTGTTTCTGGACGCCTTCCTAGGGAGTGCAATGCCAGAATCTCTAGCCAGTCCTGCTCTGACTAGCAGATGCAGCTGCAGCCCTGAAATCTCCGAGGTGCTCACACTGTGTTTAGGAAACAGGAAAAAGAACCCATATGCCTTCCTGGCCAAGGCCCTTTTTGTAAGCCTGCTTTCATCGTATGATCCTTACATGTTTTGCAATGTGGGCTGAGTTACCGAACCATGCTACCCAACTCCTATTAGGCTGATGTTGATTTAACTAGAACTGAACCTAAGCAGCTTCAGACCCAGAACTGGAAACCTGAAATGAGCCAAAACCCATTCTGGTTTCACTTTCTGCTTCTCTGGTCTTTTATGTTTAGTTTCCCAAGACCTTATTCAACCTAATCATTTGCCCAATTTTCCTGGTTTTGATTGCAGTGGAATTGAGTCGCAGTGATGGATGTGATTGCCCAGCTTTTCCCATTCTCACGGACAGTTTTTCTTAGCTTCCACCGCTGTGATCCAGGCTGTGTGTTAAATGGCATCAATATTTTCTGTGTTGCAGTGGGGACCAACAACACTTGATGTCTTTTTGTGGGATCAGTGCAGAAGGAATTGATTCAAAAAAGGTCTTCAAATCATAGGAACTCTAATAAAATTACATTCTTATAAGTTGCTTTGTCAAAAGGCTAAACTGGATTACATGTGTGCATCTAGATGTTGTCTTACCCAAATGGATATTTGATGGATGAATAACAGATTGATAAAGCGGCAACGCTGGTGTTTAGATTTCATACTTTATTTAAAGGTGGGTGTAGCATTTGCTAAATTAGTTTAAATCTTGTATCAGTTTTAGAGATCCCTGAGATAAATCCTGTACTTACAGTTCTGTTTATGTGAGAAAGAATGATGTAAATGTAAATAACAACTAAAGGAGTCGGTATGCAGTTTGGCCTTGGGAGCATATGTGCAAAGTTTTATTTCAGAAATTGCAAAGAAGTTCTGTGAATAGATGACTGAGAGGGGAACAGGCAACATCACTAAAAACGCACGTGCAAGCTGCTCAGACTTACCCGGGGAGAGCAGAGCATAGCTAACCTCTGAGACAGCAACGCTGGCGTGCCTCTTCAAGCTTTGAAGGCAAGATCTTAAGGAAGGAACTAGTGTGTAAGAGAACTCCCAGAAAGGCAAATATTTACAGCTTTAGCTTGAAGTCTCTGTCACAGAGGGGGAAAAAAAAGTGTATTATAGACAAAAATATTTACACACTAAATGCTTTGCTAAAAAGTTAATAAGTGTTTGCAGGTGTGCATTTAACATTGAGCTGGGTAAACCTGTTAGGTAAATTGGGATTGATAAAGCCAAATCTTCTGGTTCTGGCTGCAACAGCAATGATCATTTCCAGTGGCAAAAGTGTGGAAGAGATGAGGGTATCTGTGAACCGACCGCTAAATAAAAAAGGCTATTGGTGGTAGTGTTAAAATATTTTTTTTCATATCATTTAGCTTTTTGTAGTTGTCCTGGTAGGCTTGAGGTTTGTTTAGCTTAAGATGAAATTTGAGGACTGAACAGTAGAATCACAAACCAACTGAGAAAATGAACAACACTGTATTGCTTCAGAGTTCAAGACCCTTATAAGACTAGATGCAGACAGAGAGTCCCCATGGAGACCTCCTGAGTTACTGTTGGAGGTGAAAGGGCTCTGAAAGGCCGTTAATCATGCTGCATTTGTGGGACAATGAATCCCACCACTTCAACTTGAAAATCCTCCACACTTACAAAGGGCCATGAAGTAAATTGTGATTTCAGCAAGCTATTCCTAGTGAATCAAGAACAGTAAATTACACTTCTGTATCTTTTGTAGATGGCATTTCACTGGAGACTGGAGCAAATTCCTAGGCCCAGCTCCCACTGACTTCAAAGGGAGCCTTTCCCCTGATTTCAGTGGGATCTGGATCAAGAGTTACTATTGTAATACGTTTCTCCATGAGATATAGATATTGTTGGACATCTGACCACTTGCTGCACATATACTGTGCTTATTAAAGGGGGAGTTGGGGGGATTAGAAGAGATCCAGAAGAAAACATTCTTACTAATCCTGTTAAAGCCCCCTGCATAATCTTGACTCAAGAACCCGCTGCATTCACTCAACTGCAAGTGTCTAGACCACAGTCACTGAATGAGACATTTTACATGAAGGTAATGCACCATCTTTTAGCACAATTGCTCCACAAGGGAGCTAAAAAAAATAAATCTAGTATCCATTAGATGTTACATCATGAGGAGATCTGGAATATTCAAAGGAGGGAGAGCTGAACACTGCATACAACTGATTGCTGGTGAGAAAATGAATTACCAGCTTTTGGAGCTGAGCAGCTTTATGCTGTGAGTGACTTCATCCCTGCATGGTTTTTGAATGGGAAGGAGAAAGAAGAATCCATTTAGAGACTGAGAAGGAAAACCAAGGAATTCCTGTAAAGGTGGAGGGCAGAGTACTTTCTAAATGTATAGTCATAGAATCATAGGGTTGAAAGGGACCTCTGGAGATCTTCTAGTCCAACCCCCCTGCCAGAGCAGGGCCACCCAGAGCAGGGGGCACAGGAACGCGTCCAGGCGGGTTTGGGATGTCTCCAGAGACGGAGACTCCACCACCTCCCTGGGCAGCCTGTGCCAGGGCTCTGCCACCCTCAAGGTAATGGAGAAGACTTGTGTCTTCTGGCAGCTTCTCCTGAGTGAGACATCAGTGGAATACCATGAGAGTGAAATCCCAGATGGCCAATAATTTGTGACACACTCTTTATGCTGTAACCCCAAATGTCTTTGTGTGAAAGTGGCTGGGTAACAATAATTCATGCAGTGTCATGAAGTAGCATGTGTAATTGTCAGCAGTTATGTTACCCGGATACACTTTTTCCTTTTAAGAGCTCTTACTTCTGTCATGCTCCTGCCCAAAGGTTTTTAAATTCTGAGCGACAGTCTGCCTGCCAGCAGAGGAGTGCCTCAGAAAATGCACAGGGCACTCTTGCATCAGGTAGGTCAGCGAGGTGGAATTTCAGTATCAAATACTGCATGACAACATTTCAGCGTTGAGCTGAAATACGTAAAGCAGAGCTCTGTGTGAAAACGAACTAACCTTCCTGCTCAGAATTTGCCCATAGGTTTGAGAGAACAGAAAAGCTGATACTTCCCAAAGCCAATAAATAAAATCCAATTATGGCAATGCAATAAAAAGCTTTGCAGTATATGTTCTTAGAATCATGGTATAGTGGACATTGCAAAGTGCCGTTGTTGAATTCAGTCATTTTAATTTCCTCAATTCTGGGCTTTCCAAATAATGTCTGTTTAAAAGAATTATAGCACATTTAAGTGATACCAAAATGCTGTTAACTAGAAATGAAAATGAAGATTTAACAAGACAATAAATGTCTTGTACATCTCGAACAAAACACACAAAGGAAATGAATAGTATTTTTAGGAAAAGTAATGACTTTTAAATGTTTCAAATCATCTGCTCAACCATTTAAGGTGAGGAATTAAAATAAAACAAAGCCAAAAGACACCAAACAGTGTTTACTTCACCGATACATTAAGTTGAAAACATATTAGGAAAATTACATTCACAAAGAAGAAACTGCAGTTTAATAAGCCTGTGTCTGAGCTCTCTTTTACATTTTTCTTCTTTGTGTTCCTCCCTTTACCTCAGCCATTTCTCTGAGCATTTGCGGTCAATTTGAATGGTGGGATTCGAGTATTTTCTGTAAATACAAATGACCAGTTACATGTTCAAAAATATTACTAAGCTGTGGTAACTAGATCAGCCTGTGTTCTGTATCCATTTGAAACTCAGCATATATTAGCAGCCAAAAGAAAAGAAAAAAATGCCGGTCAGTTGTTAGTGCCCTCAAGGATGTGAGTAGTATATTAACAAGCAGCAACGGGGCGTAGTTGTAATAGTAGTAGAAAGGGATAGCTAAGGTTGAATGGATTCTGATCCCCCCTCCCCTGATGCAGCAAGAAGCAACATGTTGCTTATACCGTAAAAAGTGGCAAAATGTGTAATACCAGCAGTATGCAATGACATGTTCTCAGGAGCGAGAAAGTGCCGAGAGGAGAAGCTCTATGGATGTCAGATGACTGTTCCTCTCAAGATCTCTTTCGGCTGCAAAGATTCCTACAGATTTCAGTGAACTTCGTTGAAGTTTATACAGCATATTCTGAAATACAAATACTGGAAGGTTGTCAATGTTTTTTCTGTAGTTTATAATAGAGCAATGTATATTGTTCATTGTATGTTTGTAGAAGCAGAAAATATGAGTTATTAGAAGAGCAATAGAAATGTAGTTAAGCTGCTATTGAAGTGTCATCCCTACAGGTCGTTTTTCAACAACTGGACTATAGTTAAGAATTCAGCTGATGCACAAACCAGAAAGCAATTAGTCTCACGTTCCCATAGCTGTGTTGGCCCTGTAGTGCTAGGGAAAATGAGACTTTTTTCCTGGTTTCTGCATCAACAGAGTTTCTAACTTGGTTCCACTTGCAAAACAATTTTCTTGAAGAGTGACACGTTGATAGCAGCTTTAAGTTTGAATATGGGAAACCAAGTAAAAATAGTGGTATAATGGAGGCTTGGTCTGGAACTTAGGTCCAGAAGGAATTTGGGGTTCTCCCACAAACCTCCAGTGTGACTGCGGGTTGTTTGATCAATCTTATCCTTCCAGATTTAAAAACAATCTGAAAAGGCGGCTTCTTATTTACCCCCTTCCCCTAACTGTGTCCATGGGTAACTGATCTGTGGCTCTTGAACAGCTCGGTCATCGTCCCGGTGTTGGTTGGGACTTTGTTGTGAGTGATGGTGGGCTGTGGTGTTTGGAGGTTGGCTTGATAGTCTGCATCTGTATGTGTGGGCTGTAGGTTTTCTTTGACAGACATCCTGTCCTGTCCTGTGTTTCTGGCAGCAGTATTCTGCTGTGGGACATGGTGTTGTGGCATTTCCCTGGTGCTGGGTGCACCGACTATGCTGTGTACTTACAGGGTTTTGGGGAATGTCTTGACTCTAAAGCCCGGGTACAACGGTGCCTGTAACAGCAAGCCTTGGCTCAGGCATTTCTGTGCTTTGCACAAATAAAACCAAATTTTACTCTGAGGAGTACAGAGGTTCTAATTATATGTAGTTACTTTTGTGCTCTTTAATAACTTAGATTTAGTGCTATCCAATTCAAGGTATATTATCTGCTGCTTATCTTAAAAGTGTCTCTTGAGGATCTGGAGCTTCCCCTCTAGCCAACTCAAATTCAAGCCTGTATTCTGTAAGCAAATGCGATGCGGTTTGTCTGTATGCTGTTTAGCTGCCAACCATTCCAACGGCTTATGCACATGCAGCCACAAATTCTTGCTTATCTCCAGGCTATACTTAGGCCATAACCAGTATGAAAATTCCAGGACATCAAATCTCTTCCTTGGCTTGCTGATGAAATGCTTCATATGTTGTCCCAAAACAGAAGCTGATTTCTGTTATAGATAAGTTGTTTTTTAATGAAATTGTTACAAAATTATACAGCAGCAGTGCTTTTATAAAAATGCAGTTAGATTCCCGGTCAGTGAAGAAGTCTCTAAGTTAGCATCTCAGCTCTTGAGAAGCTGTTTTAGATCTTGTACAAATGGTTACCTCACATCTCCTTGGGACAGCACTGAATTTCTAATGTGCAAGTTCAATTGTGTCCATTTCACTACTGGTTGAAAGCCTAAGATAACGTCTTCCCATTTCTGTTTGACAGGCTTGGGAAGTAAAAACATCAGACTGTATATGGAGAAGATACCTGACACAGCAAGAAAAGCTCAGTCCCCAGAAATTTGGCTAGAAATTTGGCTAGAATATAAGAAGCTGTTTATTAAAATGAGGATGAAAGAAGAGGTAAGATGATTCTCTTAACAGTACAATGTACAATCTTAACAATGTAGAACAAGGGTTAGTTAAAAAGTTAAGGCCATTTGGTAGAAAAGTTAAGGTCATTTGGTAGAAAAGACCAAGAATGATGGAATTGTTGTCTTGTTTACATGCTTTTATCACCTTTCAGTTTTACTCTAAATGGCTCTAAATGGCTCTAATATTCCCTTTATTTATCTGTTAAGAATCTTAACTTTTTCTTTTTTTCTGTTAAATTGTTGCTGCATTTCTAGCTTATTATGACATCTTTCTGGACTTTCAGCTTTAGCTTCAGGGAATGATTTCTTTATGCTTGAATGAGCTTTTTTTTTTTTTTGTAGGCCTAATAAATATGTTTAGGAAATTTTAGAGTTAAGAGAAAAGCTAAATGACACTAACTTTAAAAACATTTGTAACTTTCCCCCGTTTTTTACAGTTATTTTTCTCCTTCGTTGTTCTCAGAGATGCTACAGTTAGTTTCATTTATGTTGAAAGGAGAGAATAGGTAAGTGTAGAGACCTTTTCTTCTATGGAAACATAGCCAACACAACCTAAGAAGACATTGCAGTACTAATTAGTAGCATGATTCTGTGGCAGAATTGTTACATTACAGTGTATGGCTTGGTTTAAAGTGATGTTCCTTTATAGCATAGTATATGCCGAATTACAATATGAATACTGGAAATGCCAGACTTCTGACATTTGGATCGGAGTCTGTGATACCTAATTAAAAAAGATATATAGTTAGAATCCATTCATCCCATCTTCCTTATCTGAATGTCAGTGAGAAAATAAACATAAATTTTGCAAAAGCCTGAATGAGTCCTAGTAAATATCTTCTCCTCAAAAATCCATGATCATTCTGATCATTGTGTAGGTATCTTGTTTTAAATGAAGTTTGACAAGAGTAGTTTCATGAAGGGTTTGAATGGTAGTGTTACTGCCTCAATATTTAGTCTTTTTAGACCTTTTTATAGATATTCCAGGAAAAAAAGGCAAGAAGAAAATAATTTTACTGTAAGGGTGACGTGTTTGATAATGCCAGCTAGATGTTGTGTATGATAGTACTGCCTTTATGAATTATCAGCTAGTATTCCTACCTCAAAACCCTTAAATCTCTGATAGAATTTCAAAATACTTTATTAAATGGTCTTTGTTAAAGGCTTAAGAATGTAGGCAGCCTACTTCATTTCTTGCAGTCACTGTTAGGAGAATATGTGTCCTCTGTGCTGAATTTCTCGAGAGTCGTATCCTGGTTTGGTTCTTAATCCTTGCTTAAAGTCCTTGTGAGGTACTTGTGAAAAGTTTCTGTAGAGTATTTTACCTTCTGGGTAAAGAATGCGTTCTGCTTCTTGCTTGCCCTTCGTATATACACCTAATGACTGTATATTCTCTGTCTTAGGTGGCAGACTGCATAAAAATAATTCTTATTCTGTTAATGCTTGAATCTCACTCTCCATATGCTGCACAACCAGCATTCTAGATCTCTTCAGATTTATAATATATTATTAAGACTAATTTATTTAATTTTATAGCTGCTAACAGCACAAATGAAACTAGGGAACAGCAAGTGAGAGCTAAATACTAAAAGAGAAGCATGTAGACATGCTTACAGGATGTCTTTTTTCTTTTAAATCTGTTTTTCTATTTTCAACACGAAATAATGTGACAAGGATATGTATGCTAAAGTTAATAATTCCACACATTGCTAATGCTTCATGGATTACCTATTTGCTTTGGTAGTTTTATGTTGATATGCAAATTTTCTTACCCAGATGTAGTATTTTTCTTGTATTGGTTTCTGCTCGGGTACCTGGATACTTACAAAGCGAAGAGGCTCAAAACAGCTAATGTGAGATTTGAAGGATTTTACTTTTCGTGTTCCTTAAATGCAGCAAATAATTAATCCTTAGCATTAGATCCAGTCATTTTTATGAAATACTTCCTGTCAGTGTAATATTTAATAATTCATGTAATCCTGCTTCTCTGTAGAAGCTACATGGTATTAAACAGCTTAAATCCTAATATATTCAGAATATGTTTTGCAATAATTTGATCATTTATAGAAGCAAAAAAGTGTAAATACTGAGAAGCTATTTTCAGCTAGCAAAGCTAGTTTTAATCATCTTGGTATTTCATGATTTTTTCACTTAATTAGCAGTAGTCCTAGCAATTTGTAGAACTAGGATTTATTGATAATATACAGTGTTAAAGCAGGTCTTCCAATGGTAGCCAGGTATTCCTCTGCTACCCACTTAACTTCTTTAGTGGTGTTTTAGGCCATGCACCTTGCTTGGTTACTCTTCTCACATTACCCTGCCTAACATTTCTTTAGCAGCTGGATCAGCTCAGGTACATCCATACCTGTCCCTGACCCTTTTCTTAGAGGTTTTGACTTACACTTGAGTATGACTTCTAGTAAACAGGATGTTCTTCTGCCTTCTAGCCCTGCGGATGCCCAGACTCCAAATTACTCTTTTATTACAACTTTTAGCTAACTACCCGCCAATATAACTGTTTTTTGAACTTAATAGTGTTGATATACCGCAACTTGTAACTGTGGCTTTCCTACCTGATAATACGATGCAGCTAAAGCAATGGAAGCAAGTTATTGTCATGTTGTATTATTTATGACACTCTGACACATAGATTGCAATTTTTAATAGAATCATTTAATATTGGGATTGTACATCTGTTTCCTATTTCAGGGATCAGCACTTCATGTTTTCAAATGCCTGGCACTAGGCCCATTCTATTGTATATATATTCTTAAATCCCTATTAAGTCTACCATTGAGTATTTCATCCATATTGTCCCTTGTTTCTCTCAAGAGTTTTTATTTAAATTACTTTTGGCGTACAGTTGGCTGTAATTCTTGAGCAGTGTCTTTCATGCTAACTTGAAAAGAGTTTCTTGAACCACTTTGCAAAAATATTTGAGCAATACAGAAGATGTATAGATGGTGCAAGTCAAAAGTACCTCTTCTAAGAAACAGCACCTTGCAAGAAAATGTTTTAAAGGGTCAGATGTGTTCTATATCTCCTCATATTGATAGCCAAGGAACAGCTTGCAGTAGTCATGTCTAAAATCCTTTTGATGGGCAGAATGAATTTAGCTTTGTCTTCTCATTCCTCTGTATTCACAGTCCTAGTATTTCTACATTCACGGCAGGAATGTTGTGTGTGATGTGGCTGGAAAAGTGACATCTGCTTTTGGATTCCTTGAATGTGTACTACATGATGAAAACCAGATGTGAATTATTCATTGACCGAGGCCACCTTTCACCATTGTGAGAGCAGTACTGGGCTGTTAAGTTGGGTGTTAATGTATTTGGCACCCACTTTACATCTCAAAGTCCCAGGGTTGTACAAGGAGACTATCTGAGATTTCAGATAGTCTTGTTTTTCCAGCAAAACTTCTGATCTTTATATCTATTGACATAGTTAAGACTTATGTTTTAAGAGCAGATATCGGAAGAAATGCTCACAGTGGATTCTAGTTTGTATCACTTCTTACCTTAACACCGTTTTTTTCTTGCTAGTGTATCAGTGCATTAGGCAATGTGGTAAGGGGATTTATGTTTGCTGTGTATACAGGTGCTTAAATGTAATGAATACCACAGCCAGAGAGAACTTAGAAGTTGGTTCATATTTTTATATAAATGTACGTTAGCCAAGTAGCAAGTTGATACTTCTTAAATTTATAATCATAACAGAAAATGTAAAAAAAATTGCTGAATTATCTGTTCAGCACAGTTGCATGGGTTCTACATTTTTGTTTAATTTGGGTGAATTCTCTTCACTAACCTGGCTTTAAAAGGATGACTACCATTACAAATCTCAGCAGAGCTTCGAGCAGCTGTTTAAAAGCAGAAAGAAACAGAATCAGCTTGCCAGAAAAGTGTTTCTTTCATCTTCCCCAAATTACTCTGGACCAAGGCCCAAGACATCTTGAGTCCTGGACCAGTAAAAGACGTCTGATCCAGTATGTCGTGACCTGTCAGTGCTAGAAATCTATGCTTTATACAATTAGAAAGGGAGAGTCCCATAGAACACACGGGATGCAGGCTTACTATATGATATCTTTGCTGGATCTGGAAATATTAGAGAGTACATAGTCATTTTAATATGCCTACCTAAATGGTATTGAGCAAATGTCAAGGTTTTCTAGAATGTATTAGTTATAACTGGCCTCTTCTTCTGAAACCTATGCAATATTCATCTTTAAAGCACATTATTTCCATGGAAACCTCAATAGACAGCCCAGTTTCTTTATATCTTATTGTTTATTGTATTTATTATGTTATTTATCTTGTGTTATTTATTTGTTATCTTAATACGTATCTTATTTACCTACGTGTGGTTCTGTGGCTTTTTCCTCATTGTCTGCTGTTCCTTTCAAATTATTAGGTCCTTGTCTTCAGTAACTCATTCTGAGTATCTTTCTCAGTCACTTCTTTGAAAGCGCATTTAAACACTACGGTCACTTTTTGTGATGCAGGCTCCTTTTACCCTATATGGGAAGAACTCCAAATAGTACAGCCAAAGATTGACAGCTGTTTTGTATGTCAGCCAGTATTTGACTGAGACAGACATGCGAGTTTAAAACAGGTTAGATATTTATTCCCTACGAAGGAATCCCATTTGTACTGACTGGTTGTGTTTCTTCTGTGAGAAGTAGTTCTGTCCAGGCTGACCCACAGTAGTTCTACATTATGGTCTCAATGAATAAAACACACTTTTGTCTATTCTCTTTTATTTGCTAAGAGGAAGAAAATTGTATTAAGCTGTCTGGGACTCAGCAGTGATGGAGAACACCATTAAACATTTAGACTAGCAATTCATATTGTATAACACCTCATACTTGAAAGGATTCCCTCCATAAAACAACTTGCTGGCAGTGGAAATTTCCTGAAAATCACTGTCTAACATAGACTGATGCTAAGTATTACGACGTTTCCATCCAAAAATATGTGGTAGAGAAAGTATAAATACTCCCAACAAAATATCCTTCAAGGAGGACTAGTACAGGGATTCATCAGTCATTGGGCACAGCTCTCTTAAATTTAGATCGCTCACATTTTTCAGATTGTTTTAGCAGGTCTGACATCATATTGTATGATTTGGTATAGTGACTCTTGCAATTCCTATGTTTAAGCAAACCTATTACTTTGTTAGTAATAAAACATATTTTGAGGCAAAACACAAAAATTGAACTCATACATGATTTTAAGATTTCAGTCAAGCAATGCAAATGCAAGATGTTACACCAAGTGTTTCTATTTGAATCCAAAATCTCTTTGAAATCATGCAACGGTCTGCTCACACTAGACTTGATAGGATGGAACAGATTTTCAGTTACCAGGTTATCCCACCATGAAACACAGAGCGCTCGAGAATCTTCTTCGTTCTCGTGCTTCGTGACTACAAACAGGTATCATTGTCAAGCTCCATATGATCCTGGCAGTGATGAGTTAGATGGTTTTATCTGTGTTTCTTGGATAGTGATAAAAAAAGATGTTGGGCGTTAAATATTTATATTGGAACTAAGCAGGCTCTGGCTTGCAGTTTAGAACATTTTTCACAGCAAGAGCCAAGCATTCCTATTGGGAATAGGAAAGAAATACAGTGATGCCAAGGCTGAAGATAACTCCCTGTGTTGTTAGCTGGTGGTATCAAAAAATTCTTTTTCTTCCCCTTCCTACTTGGATCTTTGCTTCCAGAAAAGACCATAAAGCAATAATTAACCATTTTTTTCGACAAGAATTTGCAAGTATTTTTGACAACTTGAAATAATAGAACAATGTCATTTATTGTGTACATTTCCCATCAAATTACTACATTTCATAAAATATGTGATAGGCTTCTGTTCTGCTAGCTCATGGAATAGTTCATTCTTACCTGAGTGAGAATGAGAAATTCTCTTTTGCGTGTGCCATTTAATCATACAGGTGTATGATGAGTGTTCAACATAAATGTTATTTAAAGTCTGTAAATACAAAAGAGCAAGGTCAAAGAACAGAAATGTTTCTGTAAGAGAGGGGGTAGTCTCTACAATATGCAAAGTTCTAAAGCTCAGTAACTTGGAAAGATTTTTTTTTCTGGTTTATGTCAAATCTTTAACATTTTTTTCTACCTTTTAATTTACATTATTTTAAATTATTCACATTTCTCTTTAAGCTATCTGGTCAAAGCGGGTGTCACTGAGTGGCTTGAAGATTTTGTGCTCAGTGAACACTTCTATAACTGTCTAGTCTGTAAAGACTTTTTAGAAACCCCTTCGGTGAGAATAGGCTCAGGGCTCATTTTCAGAGGAGATTAAGACAAAACTTTATATAGTTCTGCTTTTGTAAAAAGCCCATTTTTGGATCATGACAAAATCCTAACTCTTCACCTCTTTTCTGACTAGCAGCTACAGGAACAATGTTGATAAGAGATTCTTTTCTTTCAGTCAAGGGGGGTGTAATCAAGAGTGATCAGTGCATTAGTGTTCTTTAGTGTATTCTTGTATTTTTGGTAAAAGGCTGTAAAAACCTGTCGGCTATCTTGAAATCCCTAAGTCTGTGAACCCTCTGGTTTTTATTGCCTTTTTGCATACAGAAAAACAAGGGAAGAGAAGTTGCTGAAATGCTAATGCACAAAATCTGCTCAGGATTGAACATTCTCTGAAAGTCATACTGTCCCTGGTGGTTGTGACTGAACTCTGCAGTTGTAAGATCTTGGAAAAAGAAATCTTATTTTATTTTGCAGAGCATTGGCTGTGACGACTATCTGGGTTCAGACAAGGTGATTGACAAGTGTGGAATATGCGGAGGGGACAACACTGCTTGCAAGGTTGTGTCTGGAGTTTTCAAACACACGCTAACAAATCTCGGATACCACAAGATAGTGGAAATTCCAGAAGGAGCTACTAAAATCAACATTACTGAGATGTCAAAGAGCAACAACTATTTGGGTAAGTTGCATCTCAGTGAATGAAGCATTGTTTGTGCACTTGTGCAACTGGGTGGAGGTTATGCCAGGAAGGGCCACCTAAGCAGTGTGAAATAGATGTCAAGAAGAAGAGAGGAGAAGAAAGCGGGAGGGAGGGGTGTGGTTGTGTGAGGGGTGTGGTGGAATCGTTAAATAGCCATTTTGATCAAAACTAACTGGTGGTTTATAATTCTGGCTTGATCTCACATGACGAACGCTGTAGACCTATTACCATCTTTCCCTGTCCGTCTGACTTGGCTTTGGTGGTTCCTATTAGTAGTTACACTGAGGTGATTACGCTTCTCATGTCATTAACCTTCTCTGACCGGTCAAGAATCCAGCCAAGCGGCGTGCTTGTTTATGTGAAGTGTATCGAGGCTGCTTGAGGAGAAAAGAGCGTCTTCTGAGTACTTAAAAAATTCAGTTCTTTTAAAGTAAAAGTATATAAAAAATGTATTGAGATAATGTGATACTGAGGTGGTATCTGCAGAATGCAAGGTCATTTGTGTAGTTGTGTATTCTGAAGCAGGTCCTTAATTCAAAACCATAGAGGATCCTGGAAATTTATATGAGTGTCATAGCATCTTGTGGTAGATTTCTGGATCTGTCTAGCGTGCTGCAAATTAGAGATGATGTGGAATTTCTGCATTTGTGAACTGCACCATTCCCTGTTGTAACCTCTTGTGTTCCCAGGTTACAAAGCCATCAGTTTGCCTACATTTGTGCTTCTATTTTGGAGCCAATTATGCTGGGTGGACTGGAGAGAGGAAAGGCAGTTAAGATTTGTAAGACCTGCCCCTTGCACTTTAATATCTTCTTAGATCCTTCTTTAAAATTACCATAGCAAACAATAAAAATGGAGATACTTACGACCTTTCTTGCTAGCTTGGTGTAATTACAGAACTGTCTAGCTGTACTGGAAGTTTCAGATTCCATTACTCTTGTTTGACAGCTGCCTTATCTCACTTTGGCTGGTAAGCATCTCGGCTACTGCTCCAGCAAGAAAGGAAAGTTCTTCTTATTAAATTGCTTCTCTCCTCTTTTCTGCTTTCTTCTCCGTAATTCCTGCTGGAGCTGTAACTAGTTCTACATAAACATTTGCCTGTAGATTGGAGTTTATTATCAGGAACAATCTGATCTGTAGTGTGAACTCCATAATGGTGACAAAATTTTGATTCTTCAAAAGTACAGAAATAATATAAGCTACACACAGTCCAAGAAAATAAAATGTTCTGGACCTCTTGTAGGGTGATCTTACCAGTTCTAATTTACCCTGGTTTCATCTAGATATATTTTTGACACATTATACACACCTAGCATTCATTTTTTTCATGTGAACAGTTTGAATAGCGTCTATCAACACTAACCTGTTTGATGATGAAATAAACCAATAATTCTATCTAAAGAGCTTCTATAGATAATTGTACATTTGGTACAAAACGGGTGAGAATGCAGCTTACTTGGCAGGACAGTGAAGGTAGCCATGTTACTAATGTATAAAATGTTGAATGTCATTTTTCTGTCAGATTTATATGCCAGCATCTGAAAACAGCTGGCAGAAAAATTCCCTTAACTATGTTAAAATGTCCTGAGCCACTTGAACATTTTTGGAATGGGCAGGACAGAAAAAGAGTAACATTTTTTGCTTAAAAATAATCGGGATGATGGCATGCATGGGAAAGTGGCAAAGTTTTCCTTTCCCATGCTACTCCTTATCTCCTTATCCCCTAAGCTCTTGGTTTATGCTATCATTGTTTCTTTCTTTTTTCTTTTCTTTTTTTTTTATCCATTTCATATGTTTAATTTTAAAGCTGATGGTATGGATTTAGTCTGCTAAATTTGCCAGCTCCCTCCCCTGTTAGGAATTCTTGAGGCTGTAGTTCCAGCTAGAGGGACTGCAGGCTCTCTGCTTACACCACTCCGCGATAAACTTGGTTTATTGAGGCAGGGGAGTTGCACTGGGACAGGAATGAACATGTTCTAACAGGTCAGAAAACTGAAATAAAGAAAGGTTTGTTGAGCAGTTCATTGGCCAAGTGAAATGGTAATTGAGAGATGGTTTTTGCCATATTGGTGGTCATGGATTTCTCACTGATAAAATAGCATACAAAATTTAGACACGCACATTTTTATAGAGCACGTACTACTGGTAGAGCTGGGAAGCTTGAAAACTCAGCTCTGGTATGGACTGTTTTCTCTAGGCTTATGGTAAGAAGCAGACACCTTGAACTTTAAAAATACATTAAAAAAATCTTAAGCTCATCCTTATGCTGGAGCAGGAACAAGAAAACTAACCCATCAGCCATTCCTTTAAGCACGTAGTTGAATGCTTTGCCAAATGGAGGTTTCAGGTCCCTGTTCCGTCATAGTCTGGCTGCAGCCATCAGAGCTGCTCCTAAGCGACAGCCTTCTTGTTGTGAGGAGTGTTAAGTTAGCTGCTTTGGGGGTTCCTTTCACTTTGCGCATTTTATGGTTGCTTCGATGCAAAATTGTAAGTCAGCTCAAGGCCGCTAAAATTTTTTGTAATAGAGGATGACAGCAGAAGGTTCTGGGAATCTGAGTTACCCTGCTGGTCTCTGTTCAGGAGTCTGTCTTGAGGTCCATGTGTCTTCATTAAACAATTTTTACGAAGCTCCACACCTTTTCACTGCTTTGTCAAAAATACTAAGCAAGTAAGTAATCAGCAAAGTGTGTTTTCACAAGGAGGTATTTCTGTAAAATCAGGAGGCGCTGGAAAAAGCAGGCAAGAATGTGAATTTTCTTCCCCAAAGAGTTTCAGACTCAGTCATCCAAACATTTGAAAGCTCTTCCATACTGCTTTTGTAAACTTTTTTGTAGTAATCTATTGCTCATGGTTGCAAAACATGAGACCCTCATAAAATGCATAGTTCTAATGATGATGCTGAATATGATGGTAGCTTATTGACATTTGCTAATTTTAAATACTGCGTTTTTCATTTTTTCACGCAAGCTGGAGTGATGGCAGAATGAAATTTGTCAGTTCTTGCTAATTGAAGACAATAAACTCTAGTTAAAAGAAAAACCATGACGGTGGTAAATGAACGTTTTAGTGTTTCTGGAACATGTCATTATCTGGGTAATCAGAATATTCAGAGTAAAGGAGATAAGCTATTTCGATGGTCGTTCAACTGATTGTTCGTGCAACTTTATAATTAACTTTTCACAAAAACTATATCATAAATTTCTTGTGCATCTAGTGATCTATACTATTTTATTTCTGTATACCTTAAAAAACCTCAACAACAATGTTTTTGTTTTCTTCTGCTTATGTTTTCCTGTTTTGGGTGTTCTGGTTTTGAATGAATTGATTTCAAACAGCATAAACCTAATCTTTTTCCCTCCCTGCCCCTCTTCCCTGCTAAAAATCCTTTTAGGTTTTCCATTTCTTGAAGATCTTTACTGTAGGAAGGGTGTTGATCTGATAATAGAAAATATTTTAATGGTCAAATTGAGGATGGCCTGCAACATTAACTCGTGTTTCGTCGTGAGCCGAAATGAACTACCCCTAATAGAACCATAAGGCGGATCAGAAATTCTCAAGGAAGCATCCTTTATTTTTTTTCGTGTGTGTGTGTGTTTGGAGAGAAAGCAGTCCAGTTTTGGACTGCTGTATCATGGGTATTAGCAAATATTAATAATGTATTAACCAGTCGGTATATTTACTATTTTTTTTACAGTTAAAAGTGAAACCTACATGTTACAATTCAGGTTTAGACTCTACAAAGGGTAAACAAAGCTATAGGCTGCACAGTCCTGAGCTATGTACAGAATGACTTGCTTCTTAAAGTATATTTCTGCAGTATTTTCTTACTAACTGATGCGTTAGACCTTTCGGCAAGAGAACTGCTGACCTTGGACAGACTTTTCCATTGGCAAAGCACTTCTGTCACGTGCTAGTCTTGTACAGAAAAGAGACAAAGACATACTTCTTATCCCACTGGTAATCATCAGCTGGCCGGTTCTCGTACACTGGAATGGGAAGCTTGCCACTGAATTAAGTATGACCATAATACCTTAAGTGGGACCGGTTTGTTACAGCACTTATGCTGCAAAACATGTGAGTTTGAGTATGAATACTTCAGCATCTTTGGGATTGGGATTTGGGATAATGGCAAAATTTTAAAGCCAAATGACATGAATATGAAGTGATTATTCATAAGGTGCTTTTTTTGCATGTTGGGTCTTGAGAACCTAATTCAAAGCAGCTTGTTGATATCCATAGCCTCAACAGCAAAAGAATCTGATCTGAAGAAGCTATCAATAATAAAAAATTAAAATTTAGCTTAATTCAAGAGTAAAAGATACAATGGTTGAAAATGCCTTCATTTTGAAATACACTTACCATGTGTAACGAACTTATTCTAATTGGAAGGAATCTGGTAATATCCTGTCACTCAAGCAACAGTTTACTTCCAGAGCAGTTGTCTGAATCTGTAGTCATATGACTTTGAGATTTGGTTCTGCAAAAGGAACCAGATATAACGCCTGCCATCGTCGGCAGTAGAGGCTTATGAGACACCTTATGAAAGGGAAAGTGTATACATTAGAGTTTTGGCAAGTCTCTTAACATTTTGTGCTTTACCTGAATACTATTCACTACAAAGATGATTCATAGTGAAATTTATTTCATTGCTAATTGTAAAGCTATTACAGTTCCTTCAGGCAATATAATATGTATTTCATGGAATTAAGTTCTTTCAGCCGCTAAATGAGGTAGGGAGATCTTTGGATCTAATCCATTTTTCCTGCTTTCTGTAAAATGATACTCTGCTATTTTAGCATCTTCTATTGGCACGTGCCAGTATACAGTATTTATGATTAAAATAAGAGTTACACATTATTTTTTTAAACTAAAAGATGCTAATTGCATTCTTGTGAATATTGGTGTGCCTGAACATGAGTGTGGATTTAAGGAATTTGTCATGTGAAAACAACAGCGGCTGATGCTAAAGGGGCTGTGAAAATGTTCTCTGAAAAACATTTTGATTCCGTATTCCCTGCAGCAGATAATGTTCAAACAGTGTCTCCCATGATGAAATAACGGTTAGTGGCTTTTGAGCTTAAAATAACATTTTGAAATCAGTGTAGAGATTCAAATTTACAGCAAATAAAGGAGTTAGATTAGAACACTGTCAGAGAATTTAGGAGATAAACATTGTTAGAGGCACTGCTGTATCACATGTGATCATATGAAAGGTTTTATAATTTATCGATTAGCAATTGACTCCTTGATTTCCCTCATGTGATGCTAATTACGTTAATTAATACGCTTTAAAATATAAATTTTTAAAATTACTCTTAATGATTTTTTTTTATTATTTGTATACAAGATTAAAAGGTTTCTGTGCAAAAAAAGTTGCGACATGCTATATAGTAGTATGGAAAAGAGAGGATACATGTTTGAAGTTTCAGGGCTTGGAATGAACATGCAAGAATATGCCAGAGGAGGAGAGTTTTTCTGTTTTCTCAGTTATTTTATATGCAAGGGAATCTGCTTATAGTAGACTTCTGTTTGAATGCTTAGGTGTGCGTTGGGTTCCCTGCCTGTCCCAAATAAACAGTGAGAGGTGTGCGTTGGGTTCCCTGCCTGTCCCAAATAAACAGTGAGAGCTGTCAGTGCACCGTTGAGAATTCTTACATTTCTACTCAGAAAGAAAATCTGCAATTTTTTCATTTGGGTTTACGAAGTGTTGTGACCCAAAGCTATGCGATTATGAATGTTTATTGTGATGGACTTGTGAAACCCCAACAAAGCCTTTGACATTGTATTTCTCATGGTGTATGTTTTTGATTGAGTGCATCCCTCTATGTGTCAGTCTATGCATTAGCGTTGGAGAATCTCTCCCCCATGTTTGGCTTACTGAACGCTTTTCTTATAAACGAGGTAGTTACAATATCTGGAATAACTGGGGTCTTTTTACCTTTTGTCCTTGGTCCTCTTGCCTGTTCTCTGCTGGAGTTAAACAACAAAGACATTTCTTTGTACAGACGATGATGTGCTCCAAACTGTGAAGGAAAGATTTAAGGGATCACTTCTTAAATAAACTGAAATTAAGCACAGCAAGTTCAAACCATAAGGAAATTTCAGAGCAAATTAATGCTATCTGAAGATGCAACTCCAATCTCAGTGGAAATTTAACTGGAAGATTTTGAACAATATTCCTAAATTATATTTTTTATGATTAGGAATCCTAGCAAATCTGTTGTGTAGTTATTTCCTGAATACTAAACTGAAGAGTCAGGAAATAATACACTGAAAGAGAAACAACTTGGGTTTTTTTGAAAATATTTGCAAAATCCAGCATTCCTATAAAAACATGGTAATATAAATTGATAACTCCTGCTTTTTTGCTTCTGCCTTATCTCCTTGTCTCCACTCTCAGTCTTTTCAGATTTTACTTTTGATTACGTATTTTCTGACTCTACAAAATTGACCACTAATAGAAGTTTAACCAATTTTTGGCCACCTCAAATGGTTCAATTCTATGTCAGATTTAGAAGACACCTAATGAACAGAGAAGACTCTGGTTTTTAATTCAGTTTTGTTAGCATTAGTTGCTTAGTTGTAGATATATTGATTATCTGAATTAATAATAATTTGAATTAATTGCTCTCTGTGTGGCGGTGCTTTAATTCAAAACTAACACAGGTCTGCCAAGAGCTTTGTCTTTTTCAACATGGATTTAAAAACAGAAAACAGCCTCAGTACTGCAGTGTCTCATGCTGCCCTATCCAGGAAAATGCTTTTCCGTGATGGTTGTTATGCTCAGTCTGATCAGACAAACATGCAGCTACCCAGTCCAGTGCATGTGAGTTCATATTACACTAATTGCTGACAAATTCACTTCAGTATTTACTTTTCGACTACCTGTGCTGGCCTGAGGCTTTCCATGGGTTGCATTTCCATAAGCGGAAAAGGAAGAGCAGTATTGTGGTTAGTTGGTTATGGCAAAAACTTGTTTAGATGGATGATTTTTTATCATTTCATGGTCTTCCTTTGCAAACTATAGTCTCAGTGGATGTGGGGCCTACAATCTACTCTTATTTTGGGTCATGATAGTTACCTTTAACATAGCCAGTCTGGTTGGGGGATTCAAAACAACAGTGAAGAGTCATGAGGAGTCTCTGGTTTATGGCTTATGCTTGGAGATGCCAGAAATCTTATAAGCATATTCCGTCAAGAATTTTTCGGTTGGCCTGAGTTTGGATCTTGCCTTCTGGGACCATATTCCTGCCACCATGAGCGTGGTTTTTCCCTATTAAAAAGTTATAGCTAGGATGAAGTGTTAACTGTTTTACATACAATTGCATTATTGATAATATTCTATTTATTAAATCATTCCTTCCTAAAAGGTTAGGTTACAGGAAAATTGAGACCACTGCTTATGCATTCTAGCTACAGTTCTATGTGTGTGGTCACCTGGCTTAGTTCATTCTGGGATTTGGAAGGCTGCCTCTGTGGTGATGCTAGGTAAACATCTAGGACACACAAAGCCAGGGAGAGTCTATGATCTTTCACTTGTAAAAGTCTTTAAAAGGTAATGATTTTTGAAAACAATATGAGCTTATCATCAAATTTAAAAGAACAAAATCGGAAAAATCCGGGACTGAAGAATCACGATGGGACAGCTTCATGGAAGATATAGGATGGGAGGCAATCTAAAATGTGGTGTGAACATTCCTGAAGATGCAAAGGGGATGTCACTTATGATCCAGTAGAGTGCCACTTGAAGTCCTTGCAGGTTAGGTCAGTATTTGGCCTTTGGATTTCAGCCTATGTTTGAAGATAATGCATGTGTAGGTAAGTTACCAAGGAGAAGAAAGACTGCCACAAGTTTGCTTGTTATGCAAAAGGGTTAAAAAACAAAAGGAGGCAGCGCATTAAGACAGATAGAAATGTGCAGTAGCTATCCTCCTAATGCTCCTTACCTGAAGTTCATCACTAAGATGCCTAGTTCTTCATGTACACACACCTACATTTACATTTCCTCTGAATTATTGTCCTTAAAACAGTTTCAAAATTATTTTCTGCAGGGAGAGTTTCTTTCACTAAATAAATGTTCATCTTATTCTAGCCGACGTGTATTACTTGGCTGGGGTGATCACTTACTAAAGCCCTTGAAGTTGTTAAGACTTTGGATGAAGTTCAACCCTGGTGTTAATGAATTCAACTCCACTGAATTCAAGTTGCACAAGAGTCTTACCTAGTCTAATGACCTGTAGTTGAACCAGAATATATCTAGGACATTATTCTTTGCTGACCATTTATTTTTTCAATACTGGTGTTGCTTAAATAATTACATTTTAGAGTTTCTGGCAAGGTTATCTTATTATAGTAAATTCTAAGGTGACCTTTTCCCTTCTGGCTTCATTGAACAGCCAGCTAATATCTAACACTCTGTATAGTGGTTAGTAGGGTTCACATTTGCAGGCACATTTTGAAAACATGCAAAAAAAAATGCTTTCTCAAAAGCTGGTTTATTCTTTTTTATATATTAAACAGCAGATCTTAAAAAAAGGCAGACCGTGTTATTCATCTGGATGATGGGAAGTACTCTTTGCCCTGGCCTCAGGAAAGTGGCTAAGCCTTAATGGCTGGATTAACTTCTGTATCACAGCTTGCCACCACTGTCTTAGAAAACAGTCTTCTGCATGTCGCTTGCCATCAGTGTTTCCATTTGTGAGCTTCTAAATGAGCTTCTCCTTGCCTGCTGGTTGAAGGAGAACTGCTGAGGGCGAGCCCTAGGTTGAGGTGCAGAGCAAAAAGCCTGGGTGCCTCGTCTGGAAGACTGGTGGCTTTCTGTCTGGCCTCAATCTTGAGGAGAGTTCTCCATGTTGCTGCTTTTCCAGGTAAACGGCGTCCTGGCCTTTTTCCTCTTTTTCCCTCTGCATCTTGAAGAATAATATTTCTTTGTAGCACCCATTGGCTAGGCTTTTGGGCTCATACATGCTCATTGATGATGGTGGTTATGACCAGTTTGGGAACTCATAGAAATCATTTTTTTGTTTCTTGTGTTTCCTAGTTCTGTCATCATTTGACAGAAGTGTTGGTGGTTTGGGGTTTTTTCTTACCATTTGTCTGTAAGCGATGTTCTTATAAAACCAGCTATCACTACAGCAGTGCACCAGCTGAAGCCTGCTGTTGCTTTGATGATCTGCCCTGCAAATACATCATCTGAACAACAGCCAGCAGCAAGGAGTCCCACTGAGGTGCTTGTTTCATAAATTCTGTATTAAAGGAATGTTTTTTCCTTCTCTTGAAATACGGAAAGGTTGTTTTGAAAGGAAGGCAAAGGGATAAAGAGAATTATGCAAAATAGTGAGAGGAAACTCAGAAGGGCTGGTTGTTCAGTTTGACTTGTAAAGCACCCAGCAATCCCCCTTGGCCTGGAAGCCTCTGGAGAACTGACTCTGCAAGATTTTCAGTATTTCCTGCTTCTTGTCAGACCCCAAAATCTTTAATTTCAGCCTTTCTCACAGTGTTTTGGTTATACTTCTGTTTCCAGTTAAGGACAAAACCAACAAACTGGAATGCAAAATTTCAAAGAAAGTGCATTTAAAAATGAAAGGGATGGGCTGTTTGAACAGTTTTTATTAATCTGAACCCAATTAATGTGAACTTCTTAGATCTCAAAGCTTTAGATTATTTTTGTCTTCTGGTTGATGACCAAATCATCAAGAAGTTTGCATGAGGATACTCGCTTGAACATTGGTTTTAGCGCACAGTGTTTGGAATATCAACTCGTGGTTTGTTCAAGGCTTCTTAAAAACTCTGAGCTTTTCTAGAGGGCGTGTGTTAATTGAGCATCTTGCGATGCATACGTTTCACAGCACCAGCATTCAGTAACATGGATTCTCCTCTCACTAATGCAGTTGACTTTCTGCTTTCAGTCCATTCTTCCTTTGCCTCTGAGATGGCCAACAAGGGACAGTTTTGAAAATGTCATGTACTCTTTGGAAGTCATTAGCTTTGTGAGTTGATTGAAGTCCCTCATATGTAATCTGTTGCGCAGTTGTCTTTTTACCTGGAGTAATCGCTACTTTGACTAAGGATGTTCCTTTTTAAAGCTGTGATCAAGGTGTAGTGATTTTACTTGGTAAATCATGGGTCTGATACGATACTTCTCTCCTCTTATTTCTTACAGATTTTAATTCAGAATTAATTTTGTACTCTGACTTAGCTATACATAAAGAATAATCAGTGTCAGTTCAAATTCATAAACTATCCATAGGCAAATTCCCAAATCACATGAAGACACATTTCTTCCTTTTCTTGCCAAGAGGAGAGGTTGTTACTAATTTAAATAGTTGTTCCAATGCTACACAACAAAACTTAAGAAAAAATGGTGGGGAACCTGGTTTCAATTGTCGTAGATATTTCTGTACAGCATTCTTTTGATTCTCTAATCTTATTTTATCCTGAGCAAAATTCTCTTTTGGATAGCGAAAAACTTTTCTTTGTTCCTTAAGTGTCCCTTGATCTAGTCAGATAGAATGTGTTCCTACATCTTTGTCTGATTCTGTAAAATAAACATATTTTTATCTTTTTTTTTTTTACTTTGCTTCTCTTATTTCCCTTTGAATTCTCAGTTTCAACATTTTTGTTTCTTACCCTTTTAAAAGTCTCTTTTAGTAAAATAATCACCCAGTAGAAATTCTACATGATTAGTGGCTTCATGGTTGGGTCAAATAAAGAGATTTCATCTGCAGAGAGTATTTTTATATTGCAGCATTAAATTCCAAAAGAAATCCAAGTCTTTTCTAATACACAATATAGACGGGGATTTAAAACTTGATTTATAGACTGTGTGATTAAGTTAGTCAAGGGAGATTAAACTTTATCCTTTACTTCTTAACTTGCCCAGTGTCTTTTTTTTCTATTGAATATTACTTCAAACACTTTGTGTCAGAAAAATTTGGGTGCTTAGAAGCCTTACAGACCCAATCTTCCTTTCATATTTGTGCCCATGGCAGCTGTAGTTACCTCACAGTCATGGCTCCATTCATTTTATACAGTCGTGTGGTAATCAAACTGCTGTAATTGTGAAAATGTTGGTAGTGTGGCTGTGAGTTCTGAGTCAGGTGAATGTCTGCTCTGAGACTGTGAACTTGATTTTAGTGGCTACTTCGTGAAGGTTGCCAGCTCGCGCTGCTAATCTGGACGTGGCTTAGGGACCCTGAAGTAGAAAATCTGAATATCTGTTGACCACTGGTAACCACAAAATGCAAATAAAGGGATTTATTAAGGCCATGATAGGCCACCTACAGCTAATCTGCATTAAGAGGTTCATAGCTCAGTCCATCTCGTTCACCTACACCAGTACTTCTACCGAAGAAAACACAGGGCTTGGAGTCAGCATGCAGTCAGTAGGTGCACATGATTGCTATGGCTCAAGGCTACAGCCCTCTCCTCTGCACCTATAAAACTCCTTATCTGCAGCTGGTACACAGAAAGGAACATGCAAATGTAACCTAAAATAAGGGTTTCACTGAAATGATGGGAGGTAAACCTCAGGGAGGAGCAAGAGCAGGGCGTCTCCATTGAGCAGGAGGGCTCTACCAAACCATGAGAACATTTAAATGATAAGCAATACCAGAGCTTTGCAAAACTTGGGAAAGAGATACATTTTTATTGACAAAAAGAGGCCCCATCATTTGTCTTGTAAATTGCTTGTAAGGACCTAAGGCAACAACGTCTTAGTGTATAATGTGTCTGCAGATGTTCAGTCAGACTGCAGAATAAAGATTCCTTCAATAAGTGGAATTATAAGTTTACTGTTGAGTTTCTGTCATAACACTTCATCATTCTCTTTTAGGTTTGTATTCCAGAGGACTGGAGGGACTGATTTTTCTTTAAGTGTCTGGCAGGGCTAGAAGAGGTTGTTACATATCCAGAATGATAGTTCCCTCTGATTTTTTTGTTGTTCTTAACAAATACTTTTTCTTTCCTTCCCCAAGCCTAATTAATGCAGGGGAAGGCCAAGCCATGGGGGTTGGTTTGATCTGAAATTTACATTATAAACAGACAATACCTTTCTTCAGTTGTCTTCTGCCAATAAGGAGAAGACAGAAGTGCGATGCCATCCTAAATTTGTGTTTAGAGATTGTAACTTTCCAACATCATCATTTTCTGGTGCATTTTTAACAAAGTGGACTTTTGAGAAAAATGTCTCCGATGTGTCAGTTGAAAAAAGCATGTAATCCCAAGAATCTCACGGTTTCTTCAGGATGTATTGATAACTATCAATATGATATCTATCTGTTGCTATAGTGAGAAATTAATTTTTCATATAGCCTTTGTCTCTCTTAATAGCACATCATAGTTCATTCCTAAAGCTTTTCAGTCCCTAGTTGAAAACATTTCTTCATGGATTGTTTTGAAACTGTTGGTGCAGTCCTAATGAGCAACAGACCTTCTTTATTGTTAACTACCCCTGGTTAGCTCTATTAGAGGGAGAGGTACTGTGCATTGAAACCGCAAAGTTTGTCCGTATTTATAAGCAAAGGTTCCCTGGTTTATGAATGAAACAGCAATTCCTTCCCCATGTCTGTTAGTGTAGGCTCAATTCTGAGCAGTCATGCAGGGGACAGATTTTGGAGAACTGCAAAGGAAAATACAGAATTTTATTCTATTCTGTTGGTTTGTGAAGAAGTGTCATGTATTTGTGATTTAGTACATTATAATGAATCTTGTAGATAGCTTAATTTAAAAAGGTAAACAAGGAAAAATCTATTAATGTGTTCAGATTAACCTTGAATTACTTTGTTTTGATGGTGGCCCTTTGGAGTGCTTCTTTACAGCTAACTGCGTGTGGTAGCTCATGTGTCAGGAGAGGCGCGTACCCAGAACCCGGGGAGAAGCGTGTCCCATGACCATTCCACAAACAGAAATGGTGTTTTCACAAGCTGTTTTGGACGGTGCGGCTTGCATCTTTGTTCTTTGCCTTTATTTGTCTTCAGTTAACAGGCTGTGAAATGAGCATACTAACAAGTAGAACACAATGTTATTGTAAAAGTAAAACCAGGCAATTATTTCAGGCACTCAAACATTTAACAAAACAGCAGTGTGACTTTCTGTAGGCACCTTGGAAGAGAAACGGTATTTTGTATTTATTGAGAATCAGGTGAGTCTGACGCCTTAGGGTGTTTGATACTCTCTCCTGCCAGAGTCATGTTCCCGAGGTAGATTTCGTTGGCTGAAGTTGAAAGTTAAACTGAGAAACAAAGCAAATAAGGAATCTTAAAATTCACTGTTCTCTGTTATTTTTCAGTTTAGAATGTGTGCTAGGTCTATAGCATGTCCATCCCAACTGCATACACTTTTGAAGCAAAGGTGAAATCAAATGGAATGGCTTTGTTCTCACCTTGAAATGCCTCTAAAGATTCAGGAGGAAAAAACAGGGAGTGTGGAATGGGATGTAAGCATTTTAATTTTATTTCAGTATTATCCCTATGTAGATGAAGCGATAGCAATTTAACACTTTTCTGGAGGTGAATTGATAAAGGCTTTTTTCGGTCTGTTAGCTTCATCATTTCTTTTAAGTAGAAAGCAATGGTAATATGGACAGGATTCCTATGAAGTCCAACCAAAATCAGGCATGTTGGAACCCAGCTAGGCTTCAGAATTAGTGAGATGTATCTCCGTTGGCCTTGATTCTGCAGGTGCTGATGACTAGTCTCTAAAGAAGCTTAGAGACCCTCAACTTTCCTTAGTATTGAAGAGTTAATGTTATCTGTTAGATTGTAAGGTAAGAATCTTAAACTCAGTGCTGCATTTTAAAACAAAGGAATACAGTGACAGAGCAGATATAACGTTACTGTGTAATGAAGTCTAAAATTTTCTTTAGAATTTCCTTAGTATATTTTGTGTATACGTCTGAGGGTGCAGATTTTCCTGGTGAATTTAGTGCTTTCTTTTAACTTGGTTGAATTGTGCCGTTTTCATTTACCATCTTTGAATTTTTATCGTGTCTTAGAGGTAGAATGAATTAACAAGACTGAGCAGTAAGCACTGACTATAGCATCTGCTCATTTGTGACTCAGCTGTTGCTCCCTCATTCTGGTATACCTACATCTTAAAATTGGTACAATATTGTGCATGTAGAGTCAAATTCCTAAGTCAGATTTTAACAAGAACTGGTAACTTATGCATTGGCACCTGCTTGTGCTTTTTTCCCCTCCTCCAGTATAAAGCATGGCTTTCTCATCTTGGCAACAGAAAAACAGCTTTTAATGTCTGAGTTGCAGTTCTCACCTCTTGTTCTTCTCTCCTAAGGCAGTTCACTACCACCACTTGCAAGGGTGAAATGTCTACTCTCCCTGATGGCGCAGAGTAATGGAATAGTGGAATTCTTTAGGCCTGCATATGTGCTGAGTTTGGCGACTTAAAACCTTGAAAATACACTATGTAGATGAGGTTTTCAAGGAAGTGTTTAATGTGAATGGTAATGTGTTTAATTGTTCTAAGGTACAGTCTGAAGTACAGATTCTGTTTTGGCATGTTGTGCATCAGATAAATTAGACTAATCTTTTGCAAAGTTCTGGGTTTCACAGTGGAGACGGAAGTGAGGGAGCTACCCTCACAAGTATTGCATACTTGCATCCCCAGCAGAAATGGTAGTGGATTCAAGTTAAATATTTATCTTGAACCTTTTCTCTGTCGTGTTGCCCAGAGGAGCTGTGGCTGCCCCACCCCCGGAGGGGTTCAAGGCCAGGTTGGATGAGGCTTTGAGTGACCTGGTCTGGTGGGAGGTGTCCCTGCCCAGGGCAGGGGGGTGGAACTGGATGATCTTTAAGATCCCTTCCAACTCAAACCATTCTATGATTTTATGAGTATGGAAAGCCATAGCTCTCCGTGATTGTATGCCAGCAATTTATTTTTATGTTGCAGGTTCTAGCTGCAGCAATGACACAAAAACTCATAACAGACCTGTAGCAACCTCTATAACAAAGAAAATGAGCCATTAATCTGTGCTGCTGCGAATAGTCAGTATGCATAAAACCAGTGGATAACCATTCTATGATGATCCGACTTTCTCACAGTCAAAATCAATGTAAGAAAAAGCCTAGAACTGATCTCTGAGGGAATGCAGTAACGGGCCAGACTTTTCATCTTGTGCATGGTTTTGCATCCATAGTGCCTATGAGTATAAGCAGACCCGCCTAGGTTTCTCATTCTTTGAAAGGCTCACTGACTTTAATCGGGCATTAAGATGTTCCAAAAATGTTTCAAGACGCTGCCTTTTAAAATGAATAATAAATATCAGTGTGGCTGTTTAGTGCTTAAAATCCATTCAGCATGGTAAATCGTTCCAGAGAGAAGGTGGAACAGGGAGTGAAACTCCTTGCTGTGCAAGGCTGCCCTCCTTCACCTTCTCTCCGCGGTGTTTGCTGCTGCCGTCCACCGGTGTATGGGTTTGTATTTCATGCCTTCATCCAAGATTTGGCTGTTGAAACAAAAGCTCCTTGGTTCTTTGAGAAAATCATCACAGAAAGTGCTTCTTATCTTCAAAGTGGTTTTTTCTGACATTAATTAATTGGATCCTCGCGATCCTGTGAGCAGGATAAGGAACAGCCTGAAAATGCCCATTAAGCACTCCTACTGCAATGAACTGTATTAAACACTTTTGGAGCCTAGCTGGATAAAATGTTTTTTCTACTGCCCAAATAACTTTAAAAGAATTTGAAAAGAAGTGCACAAAAATTAAAAATGCTTTTGAACTTTCGGCAGACTTTTATGCCTACGTGCTTGTGGATGTAGAAAAGCTGCTGTTCTAACAAGCAGGAGCAGATCCTCAGCGGCTTGGGAATTACAATGGTGCCATTGATTTCCGCGGAACTGGGCTGCCTGAGATGAGCTGAAAGGCCTGGCTCTTTGCTTGGGAAGTAAAGCAATATGGAATAGCACCTGATTTGAATAAAGAGCTTTAAAACCTAATAATAATAATAATAACAGTAACAATACCTCAAATGAATATATACTGGCGAACACATGGAATAGATTTTGTGTGAGAGAGAGTCAAGAGAAAGACGCATTAAATGAATGGAAAAGAAAGGCAAAACAAAATAAAGTCATGGGTATTTGTGGATATATCCTAGTATGAAAACGGAAAATACTTTATCTCTCCACTGAACTACCAAAAATTCCTTCCTCTCTCCAGTGACCGTTATCCTAACCTGTGTCTGACAGTAAGTCATTGTAAAGGGAACCAGTTTGTGTGTTGGTATTTAGGGTGGGGTTTGTTTCTGTCTTCACTGGAGTTAATCAGGAAATACTGTTACCACTGAAATTACTGTGTGGATTTTGGGTAGGATTATAAATGAAAAATATGCAGCGTTGAAACTCACTGGGCTTGGACTATGTGCATATCAATATCGCCCAGAAAGACCTTTAATACTTAGTGCGCATTGTCAGTTCATGGTCAGATATTTTCCCTAGAAGTTATGGTCCTCAAATAATTTAAGCAGGATACTTAGTTTGTAAGTAAAATAATCGTTAATTAGGTAGGCTGTGAACTTGGAAACACTGAAATGGAGATTCATTGAAAGAAGACGGATAAATATGTCATACTGAAAACTATGAATAGTATTTAAGTCTCCCAGTTTAAATGAGAAAAGTTACTTTCACTGCATTGAATTTATGGTACCTTCCTATTTAGTGTAGACAGAAATGAACCTAAGGGATGGGAGAAGGGCTCTTGAATAAATTATTTATCTGTCACGTTCGATATGTTACGTAAAGCTGAGATTGCAGTAACATACTGTCTTTTTTGGTCGTTAGCAACCAGGGTGCCAGTGGGGGTTTCTGTAGACAACTCAGAGTGCAGCAATATCCTTGCCTTGGAGCAGGTTTTACCTGGATGCGTTGGTGGCTCCCACGCCTGTGTGTACACATGCACAAACACAAATTAAGGGACTACAGCTCTTGGGAAATAGGTATAGGCGATCTTAATTTAATCCAATTGTGTGTTGTCCTTTTTCTGCTGCTTTAATATTCCTACCCTGCCCGAGTAAGCATTGGAAACCATTACTGGTTATTGGTTGCTGCATTGCAGACGTGCCATATACAGCATCAGCTGCTGGATAAAGCGCTGAGCTTCCTGCCGCGCTCCAGGCTGAGAGGGGTGATAGAAGGCTGTGGCCCAGAACAATCGGCATCTAGCTCAGTTCTGATGAGGTGCCTAGCATCTATCTTTTCTGCAATGTAATAACTGAAAAAAAGGTGTTAGAAAGCCTTACAGGCTTTCTCATCATAATGCATTTAGAAGTGGGAAGAAAGGGTGTGTTTACATCACATATTTGAGAAAAGTATTGAACAACTCCTTTGACAAAGAAGAAAACTCCATTAGCTGATCAGCAGGGCAGGGGGAGTGAGCTTCAGAGAACTTCCCTCTTCAGAGAACAGTATTTGCTGCTTTTTGGCTGGATGTGTTATGTCAGTGAAAGCCTTTATGTGTGTTGCTCAGCCAGTGCGTTAGTTATATTGCAGTATTCTTTTTCTTTTTTACCTTGGCTCTTTTGTTGTGGTTTTTGTTGTTGTTTTGGGGGTTTTTTATGGTCATGTTGTTGGTTGGTTGGTTGGTTTTTGTTTATTTTGGTTTGGGGTTGTGGTTTGGCCTTTTTTTTGAGCAGAAGTGACTGTCAATGCACATGTATGCAGTGATTTTTGTGGCTTGAGTGGTTGAGGCATTGTTAGATCAGCTGGTTATGGTTTCTTTGGATGAGGTGGGCAGGGTTTGTGTTTTAATTTATATTTTTTTTGGCAGCTAGTATAGAAACAAAAAATGAGTAAATAGAAAGGAAATAAAAGTGGTGGAGAAAGTAAAGGAGATGCTAATTGAAAGACAGTATAATGGAAAATACCAAAACCCATTCAAACAAAAACTCACTCTACCAATGTGTATTTACCCTATATTTACCCTCTCCCTTATAGAACTTCTATTTTTTTACTTGAATTGGATTGAAATAGGACATATAGAGTTAAAGACTTTGTACTCTGGTAAGAACCTATGCTATCATTCAGTAGCATGAAGTATTTTTCTAGACTTGTTTAACCTTTTGCCATTGCAGTAATTATTTGGTTTGTGTTTACAACAGAAAGACAGTTTAAATAACTTTTGGGAGGGTAGGTATTTAACAAGCTCATTACTCATAGATATTCATAAAAGGCACACTTATTTCTATAAAAAATGGAAAAAATGAGTATGAAACTGGGTGTACTAGATGTACTTTTACAAAAACCTAAATTCACCGTTAATCTAAACAGTGTGAAAAATGCTGTCTGAAATGCAGGAAAAAATAGATTATGGATTATATAATTTTTTATTTAAATGAACATTAAGGCTATAGCTAATAACTTTTTATAGTTCTGAAAAAGTGACACTGGAGAAATTCCATTAAAGGGAGAAGATAGAGCTTAGCAAACGGTATTACGAATTAATCAAAGACATAAAGACAAGAATTTTTCTGTTCTAAGGTGGAATTGTAAAGAAGAAGTAAGAAATTTGCTTCTGAAATGTTGAATATTTAGTGTTCAGCATGATGAATTCATTGTGGTCATATTTCATGGTTTGGGAACATAAACTTGGCCTGTTGTTGCTACTGAGATTCCCCTAGGTCCTCTGGAGAATCTGGGCTTGTGTTAGTCTATGGATATAACAGTCTCTGCACAGTGTATTGGTCAGGAGACCTATGGGACTGGAAGCAGAAGGTCTAGAAGATCAAACTTGAGAAATACTAACAACTGTCTGCAGAACAGTTTGCAAGAGGTTTACTTACACAGTGCAGGTGGGGAAAAAATAAATAACTTCTTGGTAAAAGAAGGAAAAAACAACTTTCTTGTTAGTTATATATCCTTTCCCACATATACTTGGAAAAACTTTAATTTAGTTCCTGATGGCAAAATAATTACATAGTTTGTACTAGGGATACTTAAATAGTTTTCTTCTATTATCTATTCAGAATCTGGACTCCACTGGAGACAAAATACTGCCATTAATTAACCAGATTTATTTAGTGATCTGGGGATATGCTCACAGCATGCAAATCCATAATGTTTTTTTGTGTTTCGATGAAAAAGTTTGATCAGAGAAGATTTTTGTTTCATTAGCTTATCTTGGGAATAAGGAACAATGATAGAATGAGAAATGAAACACTGAAATGATTTATATTTGGGATAATCCTGTGCTGCTTTTCATGAAATGATTCAGTCATGGCCTTTGTTGTTCTTGGACCTATAAAAATCATCAATAAAACGAGATGATTTCCATTTTTGTCATGTTTATAGGTTTCTGGGCTTACCTCCAGGTATCAGTTGTGTGTTTCACATGGTTTGATAGCTTTGTCAAATAAATATCAAACCAGTTCAGTCCCAGAGCATCTTTTTTGTGTTTAAATGTGCAGACTGACATAAGCAGTAACACGTGTAAGACTGCCCTGAGCCCTAATAGCCAGAAAATAATGTATGAGACAGTGGATACCAGTGCAGAATGGACTTGCTTCATTTCCAGCTTTCCCCTGACCACCCAGCTTATGGTGCCAGGAATTCATCTTCTGGCAAAGCGTTTTCAGGTAAATGGAGACGGCCTTTCACTAGTGTATATATTCTTTTTCTTTGCTAAGAGCCAAATACTCGGGAGGATCTGTAATAAATTTGTGTTGTTTTAAGCTGAAGACCAAGGTTTAATACGCTGTTGTCAGTTTTGATTGGAAAAGAGAATAAGTCAAGAATTAAATGTTTTTTCAGGACTGAACATGGACAGTGGAACTCTGTCTGGTTTAGTTTGTAGCCTCTATCCTTACTGTAATGGCCACTGAATTAATCAAAACTACTGTATCCTCACCGTAATGGCCACTAAATTAATCAAAGCCAGTCTTCTCCCACCCATAATAACCTCTGACCTCCCTGGCTGGCTGCTGCTGGCTGCCTGGAATCACAGCCGTGGGCTCATGCTGTCATAGCTTTCCAGTAGGGGGAAACGATTTTGGGTCTCGTCTCTATCCTGTTTTCAGCATTTGTTCAAAAGTTACTGTGTCTGAGCCTTCAGCACCTTTGTGGGGCTTGCCTGAAATCAGACACAAGGTTCAAAAGCCCCCTGGAGAGGGAGTGATGGACATTGAGCCAGGAATTCATGGCTGAGCTGGGGACCCAACAGTGCTTTGCAGCTCACAGATCTCTGTTTGGAGTATTCAACTTTACCACACAGAGCATCCAAAATTCTTGAGAAATTCCACTTGAAATTCAAAACAGCTTAGTAATAATATTCATTAGCTCCGGTTTTTCATTGCCAGGAATTAAAGCTATTTAGCAAACAAAAGGAGCAGTTATACTTCTTTCTACTTCAGCTTTTGATTCTCATGAGATACAGCACCGTTTTTCTGCCGAGATATCACAATCTGCTGTTTTAATTTAGCTCTCTTACAGCTATTCCAATTCTTGGCAATTGTCAGGAGTGCAAGGAGGTACAAAACATTTTTTGTTATGCCAGCTGGAGAAAAGATTTGGGTATTTGCACGTGTGCATTTCACTCATCTGGCCCTTCTGACTGAAGTAGTGTCTAGATTAGAAGATAATTCAGTTGCATTTATCCACCTATGGGACTTATGCCAAATGTGTGCTGAGTTTCTGTGCTGGGCTAACTAATGTGCAGCTGAGCGGTGCCAGAAGGCTCAGCTATCACCTTCGGAGCCATTAACGGCCAGTCCCAGCAACTCCTGAAATATAAGAACCAGATTCTCACTGAAATTATGTACCTAAAACAAACGCTGTAATCTGCAGGTTCAGGGGGAGCCACATAGCTGAAATATCACATGCTACGTTGGAAGCGTATCCCTCCTGGAGACTGCTGGTCCTGAATATTGGTTGTTATTTCTAAATACTTGGTTTATGGCTATTGCCAGTGAAGAGTATTTCCCGATGGTCCTGAGGTATGGTGGGGAAGATGTTGCTAAAAATCCAAGCCGTGCTTTTGCACTGGGGTAAGACCGAAATTCTTGTTAAACCTTTACAGAGAATGGCCAGGTAAAAATAAATGGAAAGCTCATCATTCTTTATCATGCAATCTCATTTTGTAGATTAATTGTGTAAATCCTTTTAGATTAGCTCATTTACAGAATAATAGCAAACCTGCTTCTTTTCAATTGTTCTTGGAATGATTAGTGCCTTCAACAGATACTGTGCTAACCTTTCAGTAACTTACTTCCCCTCCAGTATAGATGGCTGTAATATACTACTCATAAAATACAATGACTGTGTTTAGGAGTGATGTAATTTCTTACAGGATATTTTAAATCAGTGCAGTCCGTACACTTTGATATGAATTTGGAATCAAACCACCCTTGCTGAAGAATTGGATTGTGATATCTTTATTTGTGGGAGTTGTTATGGAGATCCTGACATGGAGCAACATTTGTATATATCGTTAACAGCATACCATTAATGCCTCCACACTTTCCTGTTTTTAATAAAGCCTATCATGCTAAGCGGGTTTATTTTTGTGATGTTTGAAAAATGTGAAAAAGGCTTTTTATTAGAGCAATTTTAAAAAGGGGAAGCTATAATAGGAAAAAAAAACCTGAAAATGAAACCCAAGATGCAATTCATGAGGAGTGCTTATGCCCTGCAGTGGAAGAATTGCCAAAATGCTGAAATTATGCTTTAATTAACGTTTTTACTTGCATCATCTAATCTGCTTCATGAACTCCCTATTTCAAAAGTTCCAGACCATATACAGCCATATATTTACAGTCTTACTCTAACAGCTGGGTGAGTAAATGGGTTTAAATAAATCCTCTGTTTGAATAACATGACTATTTATATCAGTTTTCAAAACATCCCTGGTTAGATTTTCAGTGTTGCACACTGTTCCCCAGTGGGATTGAGAATGGTGTGTGGGACTACACGCTGACCAGTGTCAGCAGTGACACTGAGGCACAGTAAATGACATATAATCACACGTTTGGCAAATATCGTGCCATGTATCACTGTGTGCATATTCTGTAGTAATTTGCAAGTATCAGAAGTTGAAGAATACTGTAGTCAGAGTGTGTTTGTTTCGTTCTGCTTCTCATCTCATCAAAAAGACCTAGCAAAAGAGGAAGGAGAGATTAGCTAAGGTGGTTTTGTTTCAGTTGGCTATTATTAATACCTCTCAGGGAAGACTGTAGTAAAAAGCATGGGGAAATACTGCATCCTCTTCTGATAGAAGCTAAAGATGTAACATGCAGATTAAATCCTTTTGTAACATTCAGATGAAATCTAAAATTTGTTTGGAGATTTTATCAAAACTGTCAAGACTTTGAACCTGCTGTGGTATCTGGGTCTGAATAGATTGCAGGGCTACTTGATAAATCAGTTTTGTTTCTTGAAGCCCGTATTAATTATTGCAGCAGTAGTTAATTATCTGTTCTGCTTTGCTGCCCCAGCATTTTCCTGGTGCTGATGCATCAACATGGCTTTTGGAGTCAGAGGTGAAAGAAGGAACAGGCATAACTGAGAGAAGAGGGAGCTGCATCAGCAGGGGGAAATTAGAGAGCAACAGTTTAATGAATACTGCAAAAGGAAAAAGACTGTTTGCTGCAGGTGGCAGAAAAAGAGCATTTCTGTTTGCAATGAGTAACTGCAAAACCTTTACCTTTAAGCAACTAAACAGTATTTTCCTTTTGCAGGTAGAAAAAAGTCAAGACTTTTTTGAAAGGTGTAGTGGGGTTTGTTGCCTGAGATGATCTGCAAGAACAGGCACGTGAGGAGCTCTGAGCAAGATTAAACTTATTTCTCTGAGGACAATCTCAGAACTATCATGAAATAAAGAAATGTTAGTGACAGCAGTATTTTAGTGTGCAACTTCACCCATGCTGCTGCTGTAGAGATTTAGAGAGTGAGGTACGAGAGAAAAAAAAGATAATTACATAAGTGAACCATAATTGTCTTGCTGTTGTAATTAAAATTTGGGAAATACCTGCCAAAATGTGGCAACTTCAACAAAAGTCTGTGGCAGGATGAAAACTGTGTGCACATCTGTGGCAAATTCATTTAGTACTTGTGGCCACAGCTCTTTCAGGAATGCAACAGATGTTTGTTTGTGAAACAGTATTTTCAGATTTTTATTTTGACACAACTAAATTTCAAATGCAATCTACATTTTTTCAGAGTCATACCAAAGGTACTAAGGTTCTGTCACCAAAGCAAAGCATCTAATTTTGTGCCAAAGTAATATTATTTGGATTTTGGGGTTTGTCTGGTTTAGTTCGCTGAACTTTATCATCTGGTACAGCTGTAGAGAGTGTAGAAAGGGCAATCAGTTGTTTGGTTTTAAACCACTTTTAACAGTGGGTCACAGGGGAGCTTAGAATGGTAATCAGAAAATCTAAAATGAAAAGTTAGGAGACAGCATGTCTCCTCCAGGCGGCAAACCATTGGAAAAGTTGACAATAACTTGTCTTCTGTGAATGCAGTGTTTGCAATCCCTGACACGCCTCTGCGAGTAGTTCAGAATTGAAATGTAGATTGACCACAGCATACAGCTGACAAAGCACAAAAAGCCTTTGTAATTAAGCTTTATTAATTCATTAATACTAGACTTGCTTGTAAAATAGTCAAACACAAAAGAAAAATGTATCGAAACTAGAGGAAATTTCCAGAGAACCTTAAGTATTTTAAAATACTGACAGCTTATTTTAGACCACAGACAAGGTTAAATGAACTAGATAAGACCGGAGGAGGATGAGATCTTAAAGAACTATCTTAACAAACATGTTACTTATTTTAAGCATATCCTTGGAAGCAACTGCATTCCCAACATCTCGGCAATTGGTGATTGCATGAAACCCAGGAAAGGAAATTGCCCAGAAGCTGAAGTAGAACAGGCACTGCTCTTTTTGTTAAGTTTGCTGGATGCATTGTAGAAAAGACGTGGCCAAGGAAGATGAAGGCAAAAAGTAAAGAAACTGTGAGGGAATTGGATTCCAGCACACTCTTCTAGTTTTGGGAATGAAGATTTTTTTGTGACATCTGTGTATAACATGGATATGCAGTAGAAAACTGCAAATTAAGAAAAATCCAGTTTATAGTCAGAAAAGACAGGTTGAAGGATAGATTTTCCATCAGCTCAATTGATTTCTCATCCATCTCCTTTAACTTACCATTAAGTAATATATTTCCATTCTAACGCTGAAGATTACTGCCCAGTCTTCGAATCTATACAAATTGATTAGATCACGTTTTGAAAAAAAAGATGGCTTTTGTAATCATTAGGCAATGCATCCTGCAGATGGCTGTTCCCTCACAACTGGAACAACAGAAAATTAGACTTAAGACAGCAGAGCGGGAAGCTCTTGTACTGGCTTTTTTTGACTGTGTCACTATGGAAGGATAAAACCTGCCAAAGCAGAACCTCAGGACAAACTTGGCAAACTCGGTTTAATGCAGTTCACTGTTTCAAATTTATCCTTCTACGAAGCAGAATTTCTTTGATATGATATGATAGCTCCCCAAATAGACTATCAGAAAAACTCCTTGAGCAGGATTATGCTGAAGAACATAATGTTGATTTGAAGACTACTGTTAATATTTTAGATAAGAAAGAAAACTGAGTAAGCTTTTTTCTTTGGAAATAATAGTACACTTGAATTATAATTTCCTTGTAATAGTATTGCAAGTCTGGTATTTTTATCTCCATATTTATCTACTCCATACTATGAAAATATTTAAGCAATTGCTTGAATGCTGTTGTTAGCAAAAACACTGTGTGCCATACGTAATTGGTAGTGTTTTGACTACTCCTTAGTTCATGGATAACATGCAACAATATCTTTGGGAAATAAGCATATGCCCAACCTATTCAAAGCTCTAAAGAAAGATGTTTGTTGGGTTTCTAAAAAGTACATTTTTAAGTTCCTACTAGGTGAAAAAATGGTCAAGATTTCTAAGGATAGGGGTCTATATTACACTATTTTGGGTAACTGTATAGGAAGACAAAACCAAGATTTCAGATGCTTCCCCGATCCAAATATGGATAAGTATCTCAAATTTGGATACTTGTGCAGAAGGTTCTGGTTCCTAGGCTTTGCAAAACGACTGGAAAAACCACAGGATCTAGCTTACTCCTGGTTTTAGTCAGGACCTAATAAAACACATGAAAAGTTGTATTATGCTTTTTTATTATGTTTGCTTCTGGTCCTCCCTGGACTGTGGCATCCACGGGGTTTTTTTTGTCCTACAGTTTGTGTTAGAAAGGGTTCTTCTGCATTAGGATTATGGAAGATCATCAAGTACTTCCCAGTGGAGTATCCCACACTCTGGTCTGGGTCCTTTCTGATGGTGTTAAAGTGACCGGTAATGGCTTTGAACTTCTAAAATGGTTGAAAGCTCAGCAAGACTTCATCTCAGCTATGCACAGTTAGAAGATGCCCCATTTTTCTCATGGAAGATCTGTACCCTTACCCTGTCTTGGTTGCCAGTGAAAAATCCAAACACAGTGCAAAGATGAAGGCGTCCCACCTGCAGAGATGCTGTCTTCAGACTGAGTGTACACAATCTGATACGAATTTAGCGCCCCGTTAGTGAACTGCCGACCATTTTCTAATATCCTGAGTTGGCTCAGACTGTTGTAGGATCAGACTGTTAAAGATCATTTGATTCTTGCTGATTACAAGATTTTTAGCCCTGCTAATATTTCTTGAATTAATCTCAGAGTCCTGTGGGAGCTTTGCCATGACCTCAATAGGAGCTTGAATTCAAAAGGTCAGAGGCAAATAATACATAATTCAGTTCACAAGAAGTGTGCCAAATTTCTCCTAAATATTCTGTGACTAAGGTGTGTTAATAATCAGCAAATATCTATGCTTTTGGAAAGGAGTTATTTCAGAGAATCCATTTGAATGAATCCATATTTCATTATTTTAAAACTGTGGATTATTGAGTCTTTAGGCATTTGTCTTATTTTTTTTTTCTCTTTATGCATCAGAAGTACTTAAGTAGCCTAGTAGCTATATCCTATGACTTACAGTCATAGTATTTCTAGCTTGTGGTCAGTATGCTCTTTCTTTATTGACTGAAAATGTATTGTGTATTCCATACTGCAAGGCTGACAGGCATGAAGGCAAAATATAGTTTGTAAAACTGAATAGCATTTTTTTATTAAAAAATAAGGATCTCAAGTTGTCTTCAGGTACTTCTGGAGAGAGTTTTACAATCCATGCGCGTTCAGCAGTAGCCAGTGATGTTAGGTGTTGGAGGAGCGGTACGGCAGCCGGCCAGCAGCCTGTCAGCGTGGTGGCCGGCGTGGTGCTGGCCAGGGGATGGACTTCTCCAGCAGCCCCCACGTCCACGTCTCCCATGCCGTCCCACTCCCCGCTGCCGCGGGATGAAGGGGTTTTGCTGTGAAACAGACTGGTGCAACTCAGGGGAGATGCCACCAGAGGGTACCTTTGTGGGTTAGTGGGACAAGCTGCACAGCTCTGCACTGATTTATAACCCAGTGTGTGAACATTTTAGATTTGTCGCCAGAGAAAGTATTTTCATAGAGGAAAAATAAGTAGTAGAAGCTGTGTGGTTCTTTCACTTCTTTCATTGTACTGCCTATTCTGAAGTAGTCACATTATTTTCTGCAGCTGTTTCTGGGCACTTTCTTTAAAGGTGCTGGGAAGGCATTGATGTTGCTAAAGAAAACTGGTTTACCCAAACATTCTTACACTTTAATTCAACTAAAACAGCAGCAGAATTTTTACAAAAATAATGCTTATTAAAGTAAAAGACCAAAAATATGCTTCAAATGTGATGTATCAAGTAAAAATTGTGCTGAGGTGTAAAAATAAGGTAGTTGCTACACTTTGCCTATGAGATGCTTTGGTTTAATTGGCAGCTGCAAAACAAATGCGGCTTGAGCACCCCAACCAGCTCACCCTCACATTTGCTAGCTGCCTCTGTTGAGGAAATTTATCGAATAGTTTTTTAACATGTTTTATCAATCTTTGACTTGCATCTTGAGTGCATCTGCAGCTTGTCAAGGTTCCCTGGATTAAATTACCAGCGAGACACTTGCAGTTAACGTCGGCAGCAGAAGTCCCGCTGTGTTTCCCACTGAGGGCAGTTGCACGCATGCAGTCCTCTTCCCAGAGAGAGGAGCTGCTCTCTGCTTCTCTCGCTTTGGGTCACATCCAAATGAGAGACACTTAATAAGTTTAATATATGGGAAATAGCTTTGATTCTGTCTGGCTGAAGACTTTATGTGGTTTGTGAAGCAATTAAGTAGGACTTAGGACACTGTTCTCCCAGACAAAAAGGCCTTAGGACAGAAAATAAATGTACTGTATTACTCTGAGTATTAGTGCTCTTGCCAGGTTTGAGAGGTTTCATTTTATTATTGGTTCTCTGCCTATGTGATTTTGGGTGAAAATGTTCTGCTGATAGTGAGGCACTAGGGCATCACGTAAAATATTTCTCTTCAGGTATGAAGTGGTTAGAAAAAAAATAGGAGTTATTCAGCAACAAGTTTACAAAATATATCAAACTGCTTATATGGATTGGGAGGTTTCCAGTTTTCTGAAGCACAGGTGTTGGGAATAGCGCATTTATATTCTTTCTGGATGATACAAAGCTTTTAGCATCTATTTTATAAATTTGCAGTGTCAGACAGGACATACGTTATATAATATGTGTTTAACATTGGCTACACTGAAACTGAGCGTGTACATAAACCACCTACATTTGAGGAATGCACAGATAAATAAATAGGAACGTCTTTATTTTACCTTGCAGTCTTGGTAATTGTTGTAGAAGTTGCTCAGATAGATCCATGAAACTGTTGCTTTCCTTACCCATCCACCAAATGAAATCCAAACTAATGGTTTGTTCCAAAATTTCACCGTATGTTTTTCCTGTAAATACTCTGCTGCCCAGAATTGTTTCCCTTGAAAACTGTCTAGTACCTTCGCAATAGATATTCAAAACCAATTTTATAGATGTAGGTCACTCACTCACGCTCAACACTCTGGTTTTCTCCTCATATTGTAGAGTATTTTTAAATGATGCTGTCTGATGGTATGTAACAATTGCACATGTGTAATGTTGGCAATACCTGACACATTAATGTGGATACACTGTAAATTACACATCTTACAGTGGCAGTTGCCGTTTGGTCCTATTTAGTTGCTCGCTTTCTTTTTGTTCTTTTTGTTGTATTACGTTATAATAATAATGAGACAAACTAAGTTGTGATATGAACCTTTGCCCTGTAACTCAAGATGAACGTATTTTTACATTGACTTTATGTGAACTTTAATTTTCAAAGGCAAATGCTTTGGGCTTTTCCCAGAAACAAGGCTTAGGAAAATGCCAGGGGAAGAGGCTTCTCTTGTGTAATGTGAACTTACTATGAAGTGAAAAGTTCTGGAAGTCTTGAAACCTTTCTGATGTAGATTTAGTGATTCTTGTTACTAATTTAGGTACTTAAAAATATCTGGAAAACTAATTTTGTTCAAACTTAACTTGGTAGCTGGAAGTATAGTAGGATTTTTCATACAGTAATTTCTCTAACCTCTGCAGTGGATCTGTACATTGATACTCTTTTCCTGACTCACCATTACTTCACTGTGACTGAATCGTGGCATTTTGCTTTCATCATCACAGTTATTTTCACACATGCAGTTCATGACAGAGTGAGTTATTTTATTGTTCAAGTTGATATTTATTATATTGTAGGGGAATCATCTTAAGATGGCCAAATTCCAGCTGTTTTGTTTTCAGAGTTGAGAAGAGCTAGAAAGACTTTCTGGTCAGTTTTAACCCAGAGGGTTAAAGATCAGACAATAATTCTGGAAACAGGGAGACTACAGAGGAGTTATATCAGGCAGTTACCTTATGTCTAATAATCTGCATATCAGTTGCTGTAACGGGAATGAGTGCACATTTGTGGAAACTGTCTTTAGGAGATAAGCAATGGTATCAACTTTTTCCAAGTTTGTCTCCATCTTCTTGAGCAGCACTTAATCTACAGTAGGAGTTTCGAGCAGAAGAGAAAATGGCTTTATGTGAATTGTATCCACGCTCTGATTTTTCAAAGGTGGGTTGGTCTAGTAAGGAGATCACCTGTTTGAAAAAGTTGAGGGGAACTTTTAAAAACTGGAACACCATAACTTACCGTAGCTGTTAAATTACCTACAGCTGAAGGGAAAGGAGAAAGAGAAGTGAGTGATTTATGCCAGAACAAGTGAGCTAGTAAATGGTAAGGAGCAGTGCATTTTTTCCTGTGTAAGATTCTTAATTTACTGTTATGCACTTAAAAGTTTTATAGAAAGTTTTCATACAGGCTGGATGATGTTTTTCACCATAGCAATAATACTGGGATCTTTTTACTTGTAGCCTAGCTTTGACTTACACTAAGGTCAAATCTTTGTATATTTTTCTAGTTATAAGTGTTACAAACTGCTTTTGTACGTTTTGTTGTTGGTTTTTTTTTTTTTTTAATTCACTTGAGCGTGTGAAGTAGTGGCTACATTCAGGAGCTCTGGAGCATGTTATGAGCTACAGTCGAGAAAGTTGGCAAGACTGAAAAATGCAATAAAAGGGAACTACAGTAATGGAATTATCTTTAAAGTAGTAGAGAAATGGATTTTGTAATTTTCTGATTGCGGTGATGAGGTCTAAACTAGGATTACAAAACCTACTCTTACAAACCATCAAATGTAACTTCTAACTGGAAATACTGACCTTGAAAGTGGACACGAGTTCATAGTTTACAGAACTTTGCTCCGTTGCACCACTGCATCAACTACCCTTGATTTAAATGGTCTTTTGCTGATTTTTTCCAAGTTGTAGGGAAGGCTGTTTAGAATTGTTCAGCAGGAAGACAGGAACCATAACACATCTCTAAAAGGAGAGCTGTAAGCCGAACTGTAGAAAATTAATTGGTACTCTTTAGATACTTGAAAATACAAGTCTTAACGTACAACCTATTGAGATTTTGCCATAGAACTGCAGCCTGAGCAGAAGTGTTGATCAGAGTTTGTATCCTGAAATATTCCACATCTCTAGTGCAAAACATTACCGAAGGCCACTGTAAACAACACAGTTTTAGTTAAGAAGCTGATCCAGGATGAAAGGTAGATGAAATCAGCAACAGACTGTATGAGGCATTCCTCATGAGGAATTAACGGTAAAGCTTTACATAATCTTTCATCATTTGGCTAAAAATGTTAACACCATAAAAATTCTTCAGGGGGCAGAGTTGAGGTGGTAGCTGCAGGGTGATCAAAACATAAAAGAGGCACATTTTCCCTTTTTATGGGGACGCCTCTTTCCGACCTGTCATATGATGGATTTGAAATGAAAGTTTAATGGAATCTCAGTTTTTTCAGACAGCCATCTTTCTACAGCTTCATTATTAACAACAATTTAATCTTTGTCAGCTCTCTTTCTTTTTTCAGAGCTCTCAATAATTCATTTATTTTATTTGTTTAGCAGCAATATAAGAAAAAATACTCAGATCATGAAGTGCTCCATATTAAACAACAATGTAAAACCAGTCTCCAATAAATTTTGCTGAACTCTTTACTCCACAGTTGCCTGAACTAAATGTAGCAAGTATAAATAGCATGTAAATAGGGTGAATGGACTTCGTTGTTAACCTGTATGCAATACTATGTGAGCCGTAATTTTTCCTCCCAGCACTATATGGGTAATGATGCTATTTTAATGGCTGATGTTGTATAAAATATTTTTCAACTAACGTTCATGGTATAGAGCCTGTTTTGTTAATGTGTCAGAAAATAAGACCTGGGAACAAGTGGGTGTATGATAGCTCTTGGAAAAATAAACATGTAGTGTTAAGTAAAATAACATTTCAAAATGTGTGAATACATTTTTACAGAGTCTGATCCAGAGCCATTAATGTCATTTAAATTTTTTACTTCAGTTGCGACCCAAATGTACCAAAGCTATTTTAGTGCTCTTTTGGGAATGGCACGGACTGACTTTTCTTGCCTTCAGAAGTCCATAAAGGTGGGGAGTTCTCCACCGTGACTCATGCCTTCTGAGTTTATGTGGGTGCAGCTCTGTCTAGCTGCTCAAACCCAACAAGTGTATTGCACAGGGAGAAGTATAAGTCTGAAACTTCACCCATCACGGCTCTTTACAGGGACAAGTGGTCCAAGGACAGTCCTATGTATTTCCTTGGAAGTAAAGACTGTCAACAACATAAGCTTCTTCCTCATAGGGTCAGAACTGGTGATACCAACCGCTTTCATTGTTAACCTTCCTACATCTTACATTTTGTCCAGAACAATGGAAAAAAGTAATTTCTTTTCAGTGTGTAGAGAAAGGGAATGCACTATTATAACATCTTTTAAATTAAATTGTCTACTTTTATACCCATTCTGTTCAGTTACTACCTTATTTTCATTTTAATGAAAAACAGACTTGATGCTATTACAAATTTTCTTACACAAACTTGGATACTAAGGGCCACCAAGATGATCAAAGCACTGGGAGGCCTGCCATATGAGGAAAGGCTGAGAGAACTGGGTTTGTTCAGCCTTGAGCAAAGAAGGCTTAGGGGAGACCTTATCTCCATGTTCTACCACTTGAAGGGTGGCTACAAAGAAGATGGAGACTTCCTTTTTACAAGGAGTCACATGGAATAGACAAGGGGTAATGGGTACAAGTTACTCCTGGGGACATTCTGATTGGACACAAGAGAGAAATTTTTCACACTGAGAACAATCAGCCATTGGAATGATCTCTGCAGGGAAGTGATGGATTCCCCATCACTGGACACCTTTACGATTCAGCTGGACAGACTGCTGGGCCATCTTGCCTAGACTGTGCTTTTGCCAAGAAAGGTCAGACCAGATGATCCTTGAGGTCTCTTCCAACCTGGCATTCTATGGTTCTATGATAATAAAGACTAAACAAATTTATATTTTAAATTTACAGATTGCACACATGTTCTTATATCGTTTGTTACCCAACATTGAAAAAGTAGGTTTCTGAGTCCTTATCCTCTGCAGAGGCGTGAATGTGTATCGGCTTAGTGAAGAGATGATTAATAAAGCCTATACACCTGCAATTCAAATTTATCATTAGTGGTAGATAGTACATTAGTATGGCCTACCTCTGTTTCTGCATGTATTAAAAGGCAAACAAATCAAGCTGATTTAAAATCCCAAACATAACTGAAAATTCTAGTTGGTTGATGCTTGAAGACTGATAAAGTCACCCACTTCGTCTAATGAACCGTTCTTTTTCATTAAAGAATAACAGTGGTAAGGACTTACAGGAGACATAAATACATGATGGTATCTAAGCACTATTTACAAAATTTATCAAAAAACACAATGAAGTCATCGTCTGTAAACAATTTCATCAATATTAACTAAACTAAAAATAGTTGATTAGTCAGCAGCAACCACTCCCAAGGGGGAAAAAGAGTGTGAATGCTGTGATTTAAGAAGGCAAGGACACTGCAGTGTCACTGTCCCTTCACCCAGTGTGTTCTGTTGGGTTAAGCCTGGATATCAGCTCAGTCTTTTACCAGGGTTACAGAACTTCCTCTGTGGATCACGGTACTGCCCAGTTCCCTGTATTTTGTAGTGACCACAACAGTAAGGTGTTTCAGAAGATATTGTAAGAATATGCAGTTGGCAAAGATAAAATAATCTGATCAAGTTACAGGTCTTAGCCTAATATACATAGGATGTTATGAAGTTCAAACTTTAAATATCAGGATGTTCCTTTGCAGTTATTTATCAATTAAATATATATATACACACATACCAGTCCAATCTCTTCTTGAATCTTATTGAAGTGTTGCTCTCAACAGCTTCTTGTTGAATTGAAGCTAATAGGCCTATAGACACACATCACGTGAAAAATATTCTTTTCTAAGTTACAAACCCTTTTTTTCCATTACTTCCCTTTTTTTTGTTTTGAATTGGAATAAGTTATTTTTAATCCATATGTCTGTATTTGTCTGCATCTTTATCTGAAACTATGGGATTTTCTCAATACAGAGGGTTTTCTTTTGACGGGGGAGTACTCAAAGAAGAGTAATGAAGTGGTTGGCCTGGTTTCTGAAATGTGGCGATAGTATTACACTTAAAATCAGTAATTGATGTAAAAGAACAATGATATTTGCAGTGTAGTTCTCTATTGCTGTCTTTTTTTTGTCTTAAAGTAACGCTCCTTTACATTGACATTTTATGACCGTTTCTCACCACACAGTCGCACTGATGTTCTTCACCAAGAGGCCTGCAGCAAACGCGGAAAGACTGCTTGTGTTGATTAATTCAGTTAATTCAGATGTCTGGAATATATAAGAACAATTTAAGCTTCTTCTCTAACGTGTATTACTTTGGAATTAATGGCATAAATTTCATTTCCCATCATTTAGGCCATGCACGTAGGCTTTGTAAGTTTTTCCCAGCAGCATAAATAGTTGTATATAATGCTGAGAGCATTTTAACTGAGTAACGCAGTTGTTGTGACAGGACAAAGAAGAAACAGCATCTGGAATAATGGGGTCCTCTACCCTACATTTTCATATGTTCAAAGCTTGTACCTTGAATGTGCATTAAAAAGTAAATTACCAAGCAGTATACAGCCAAGGATATTAGTAGATTTTGTTGTCTGTTTTAAAGTCTGTATTTAAAAGCAAAAAAAGTTGGTGTCCGGTCACAAGTGGTGTCCCCCAGGGATAGGTACTGGGGCCAGTTCTCTTTAATATCTTTATTAATGATTTGGACGAGGGGATCGAATGCACCCTCAGTAAGTTTGCAGATGACACTCAACTAGGCGGGAGTGTTGATCTGCTGGAGGGTGGGTTGGCTCTGCAGAGGGATCTGGACAGGCTGGATCGATGGGCTGAGGCCAATGGCATGAGGTTCAACAAGGCCAAGTGCCGGGTCCNTCAGGGCAGGTTTAGATTGGATATCAGGAAACATTTTTTCACTGAAAGGGTTATTAAACATTAGAATAGGCTGCCCAGGGAGGTGGTGGATTCCCCATCCCTGGAGATGTTTAAGAAAAGGGTAGATGAGGTGCTTAGGGACATGGTTTAGAAGTGGTTTTTGTCAGGGTAGGTTAATGGTTGGACTTGATGATCTTAAAGGTCCCTTCCAACCTCACCGATTCTATGATTCTATGATCCTATGTGGCAAGAGTTTCTGACCTTAAGGACTTAAAATTATAGTTGCATAGACAGATAAAGGACATAGGAAGAAGGAACAAGGGCAAGTAGAAATCAGTGGCTTGCCCACAATGACAAAGGGGATGCACTGCACAACTGGATATTGAATCCATATTTTATCCTTCCCTGGCTGGTATCTGATTTGCAAAGTCACTTTTCCTTACACAAGAGATCCTACCGGCATTTTCAGGGAGCTCATCATTCCAAACAGTGCTGCAGAACAGGGCTCTGCAGATGTTCTGGCAAAAAAATCATGTTCTGAAAAGGAAATGGAAGAAGTAGCCAAATGGCTTCATGAAGAATAACTGGAATATTTGGCAATCCAGGGTATTCATGTGTCCCTAAATCGTTAGGTGCTTCAGCATTGTATAATGTACTGATTTTCTGTGTCTACCTCTGGGGTTTTTTCTGTCTAAATCACAAAATAGTCAATTCAATGGGAAGAAAGTGGAGGAAAACCACTTCCTCGGCATCCTTGTGTGTTCGGTGTATGCCACTGGCTGTCTGAGAGTCCCATGACAACCTATGAGAAACTGTTAAAAAGGTATCCAAACCATCTTTGGTTTTTCTGTCTTTTCTTGCCGTATAAGCATACCAAGTGTTCAATATTTTCTAAGCTTGGTGGGTTTTTTGCACAACTACTAATGCAACTGTTCTTTTCAACAGCCACAGAGCTCTGTCCCCTGGCATCAGAGAACACCCAGCAGTGTAACGCGCCTTGGAGAATTTGGTTGCACACCAGTAGGTACAGGTGATTTCTTCTGATCAAAGTCCTTGTGTTTTTGTTCCCAACCTCTACAGCGTTGCGGAGTCGATCAGGACGGTCCATCATCAACGGAAACTGGGCAATTGATCGACCTGGGAGATACGAAGGTGGTGGAACAATGTTCACTTACAAACGCCCAAATGAAATCTCCAGCACTGCAGGAGAGTCGTTTTTAGCTGATGGTCCAACAAACGAAGTCCTTGATGTCTATGTAAGTTACTTGTAGTTAGATGAAGCTACCTGATGGAAAAAAATCGTTCAGCTCATTGCCAACATGCAACACTAACATTTCATTCAGTACCAATACTTTGTTACTGTTTTGTTCCTTTAATTTTGAAACATTATTTTTGATATTTTCCTATTGATTGCTGTTTCTCCCATCTTGCTCCAGATTGTAGGAAATCTAACTAACAATGAAGCCTTTTTCTCTCAGACTTACTGATCCAATAAAACCAATTTTACTTGTTCAGTTAGATAAAGCATACAAATTTCCAAGGTTCTTTTATGAACTGTATTTTCTTCGGATAGTTTCCTACCCAAGCAAATTTGGCACAGTTTAATTTTACAGTGAACTGGAGCAAATAGCTAAATCAGAGAAGGCCTCTGACTGAGTGATACCACCTTGGTTTTCTTGAAAAGAAATATAAGTCCAAAAAACTATAGAACGTGGGATTTGAAGCGGTTTTATTATGAAGCTGTGCTAGGAGACCATAGAAAGTAGCCATTTAGGAAAGGAACAGAGAAGATGAATAGTGGCTAGGTGGCTTGAATCATATTGAAAAAGCTGTTTACTTCAGATGGGGTGGGTTTTTACTGCATCATATTGAAAAAAAAATATAACTGGAATTGATTACAACTTATTCAAAGATAAATGGTGCGTTCTGAGATTATGCACTTTCATATGGTAAAATCCATCCATTGAAAAAAATGGATTAACTGGTGACATGGTTGGTTCATCCAGCTACAGTTTTTTTGCCCTTAAGCACAGTAGGGGGTGGAAAAGTGAGTGCGCTGGGTTGTTCCACTGAAAAATTAATAGTAACTGCCCTGATTACTCAGCTGGGAGAAGTTGGCAAAGTTATTCCCCATCTGCTATATGGTGTCTTAAAAAAGCTATGTAATAATTTTGCAAACGTTAATTCTTTTGGCGTAATTTCTGATTGATTGCAATGTTAGACTGGCAAAAGCTTGGAAGATTATAAACGCTTGGTCTCCTACATTCTGTAATGCAGATTCCATGTTTGTAAAATATACGTGTCGTTGTGTAGTTACAGAATGCTGTGAGCTAAGGTTTGGTCTTAACTTTTTATTGTCAGCTGATTGATGCCTAATATGTAATAACCCAGGGAGAAACGGATCAGGAAATGGATTAAACAGATATTTCTAAAGTAATACCATAAAAAACATTAAGCTTAAATTTATCATATTTTAATGTTTTAATTCGGGCTTAGTCTTTTGTTTGTTTGTTTTTGCAGTGAACATAAGAAAGCTGATCTGATGGGCATAGCTTTATCAGTTTTGCTCTGTGGCTGCTGCTATGGATTGCCATGTCTAATTTGACTGGACTCTGAGATGTTTCTTGTAGATACGAGGAATACTACAGTTCATTATAAGCTGATCGTTTAGTGTCTTTTTAATATAGTGTGGGAAGATAAAAATGAATAGTGCTAGATGAAAGAAAATCAATCATCAGTATGACAGAGCCTCTCTCACGGGTTTGAAATTTGTAGCTGCGCAGATACAGATGTCTTTTTTCGAACTTCGTTTTGCTGTTTCTGAATCATGTAATTCTCTTTTCATCCAAACTCAAGATCTTTATGCTCTGAGTAGAAAAATGAAGAGATTTGCAGATGGGGAATTCCAAATGGCTTTCTGTTCCTTTTTCCTGAGATCATGCTGTCTTTCTTCCACAGTAAAAATGTAGAGGAAAAAGCTGTCTAAGTTACATCAGGTTATAATTAGCAAGATAAAAAGAGATGCAAGTTTTGTCCACGGGTGAAGTATACATTGCTACAAAGACTTAGGTCCACTAACTCAAAGCAAAACTATTGTATAATTCCAGGTATTTTCCTGCAGGAAATCTGTGACAATATATTCATAGGGACTTAATCAGTTAAGCTCTTTATAACATGTCCTTGTCAATTGGTTTGAGAAATGTGATGGAAAAGCCATGGGAAGCATTGGAAAGTTGTTCCTGGAACCATCTTAAGAAGAGTGTCCTGATTCTGGAAGTGGGGGGGTACTCTTCTGCTGAAGTCACCTTCACAGTGATCAGGTCTTTCAGGAACAAAGACAAAAAGGGTGTATTTTTTGGATGACAAAGTGACATGGGAAGGACAAACCCTTGGAAAAAATGTTACAGGCAATGCATTATTAGATGTTTCAGAAAAGCAAATGATCTCTGAGGGGCAGAGTTTAGAGCAACAGCTATTATATTTGGCAAGGAAAAAGCGATTTTGACACAAGGAAAAACAAAGGTCTGAATCCCTAGTTTGTTTTAATTGGTGTGATGAATTTAGTGAAACCTTGATGCATAAGTGTGCTCTGCTGGGTCATAAAGCCATTGGCGTAGCATGGCTTTTTTCTTTTTGGCCCATGGTTTGTCAGAACCAAAGAGCTAATGCAAGCTCTGGTGGTATTTTTTGTTTGGGTTTTTTTTGTTGTTTTTTTTTTAAATGCTACTTGAAGTGTAATCTGAGACTTCTACCAGACCAATCCCCACAAAGAGTTCAGAACTTTCAAAGCCACAGTGTCAATAGAAGCAGTACTGGAGTGATCAGGGCTAAACTAGTGAAATTAGCAGCTAATGGCATCCCTGCCTTTCTAGTGTGAGCTCAGGCTCTCAGCAGCGGCAACATAACACAAGCCCGTTGGGTATGGAGTGTGCTGCTTACAGTTTTAAAAAGCTTTTATAAAGTCCTGTCTTGCTCAGGTCTTATTATGCCTAACTGCTTTAAACAAGCAGACCAGAAATGACACTGACTTTCCGAGGCGTGCTCATGTCAGCTCGTATGGGCTTGTGCAGCAGCGGTCCAAAACCACTCACCATCATTTTCACATTTGAAGGAGAAAAACTTATGGTTCACGCCTGTGTTTCATAAAGAACACTTTGGTGGAGTTGTTGTGCCTAGCTGTAAAGCAGTGGGAGTCTGGCTGCACTTGCATTACATCTTCATCCCCTTGAAAATTAGCATGGAAGGGTGTGGGAGGGTTGCACAGGTGCTCTTCAGCTGCTGTGATGAGTCTGCCAGCCTTTGTAATCTGTTCACTTGATCTTTATTGAGCGATGTTTATGGTGAGAGCAGCCTACTGTTAGTAATTCTAGCTAGTTGATTGTTGAGTCTCCGTTGAGTGGCTCAAGGCCAGGTTGGACGGGGCTTTGAGCAGCCTGGGCTAGCGGGAGGTGTCTCTGCCCAGGGCAGAGGGGTTGGAACTAGATGATCTTCAACGTCCCTTCCAACCCAAACCATTCTGTGGTGCAGAGGTAGTGGCACGGTGATGCAAGGAACAGTTTGATTTGTGAGATGGTACACACGGAATACCACACGTGCTCCCTTCAACTGATAAACCTGAAAAAAGGTTGTTGGCTAGACATGTCGATTGGGGTCTGTGGTATTTTTCTCTACTTCCTTTTTTCCTTGCTTGTGTTTCCTCAGGCATCTGTCACACTCCTTCTGCCTGAGGGTGACCTTAGGATGGCTCTCGTGCCGCTGGGGCCTGGCTTAGACCCTGCTGTCTGCACTGGGCCCCGAGCATGGCAGGTTTACGTTTCCCAAAGATTTAGAGAAGCGGTTTCTCTGCCATCACAACCTAGTTCAGTTCGCAAACACAGTAACCTGTATTTTCTTATTTTTTTTAAGAAACAGGTATCTTTTTTTTGCTTTTTTTGGAGACAGTCATTAACCCTTGTTTCTATCCTGAACAATGATAAATAATGTTATGTAGTTGATCAGTTCAAGTAAATATTTAAGCTTTAGTCGTATAACAAGTGGAAGAAGTGAATATATGTCTGTTTTTCTTTTTAGATGATACATCAGCAGCCTAACCCAGGTATACATTATGAGTATATCATTCCAGGAGACAATGTCATTAGCCCTCAGTTGCTTGCTCACAGGAGGCCAGGTAAAATGCCACTATTTCCTATTATTAAACACCTTTTGTTACCCAATAAGCTAATAGAGAAATTCATACCATTAAATTCAGTGTAAATGCTGCCATTGAGGTGGGAGAGGCCCAGAATTTCACTCTACATTTTGAAAGAGAAGTCTGCAGAGATTTGGTAACTTCAGTGAATTTAATACTGGCAGAGATTATTTATGCTAGAGGAGGGAATCTGGTCACATATTTCTGCTTTCAGTAACAATTTTGTTATTAAAATGTTAACCATGGCTTTAAATGAGATGGAGTGATGTAACCATATCTCAGAAATTAAATAGAACACGATTTTTCTCTTCAGAGTTTGAGTCAAGTTAAAACAACCCTTTGTTGTTTTACTTTCCTGTCCCAACTGGAGAGGACCAAACACAAACCTGTCGCCTTCCCAAGGTAGAATCTGGACCGCTCGTGCTCCTGCCTGAGCTGTGGATATTTCCTGTGTGTACTGGTATAAAGTTCTGAAGGACAGTAGAAAAATTGCAGGCGAGTTTGGTCTTAATTTTAATGTTTGTGGCTTGCCTTGACAAGTTTCCAAGTGTGTTTGCAGTCTGTTCGTAAGGAGGAGCAGCTGTGCTGTGACATGGGGAGGCACAGAACACAGAGCACGGTACACCAGGAAAAAGGCTTTGGGAAATTTTGACACTGGGTGCATTAAGTCTACAATGGTTTTGGAGATTATTCAGGTTTTAATGTCTTTGCTGGCTGAGACTTGGTTATCTTAGTTTAAAACAACACAATCTTTGCAGGACCCTATTAGGAGGTCTCTGCATAGCAGATTAAAGCTGCTTTCAAGTTTAATGATCCTCCAGTTGTGATTATTACTGGATGAAAACAATGACTGATATTTGCAAGTGAGGCTCATTATTTTACTTTTTTGTTATTGCCCATCATCAGGGGAGCCCCTGAATGGTCAGCTAGGAATGCCAGAAAGTGCAAATCATGAGGGTGAGGATTTGCACAGGGAGACAGACACTCTCACTGGACAGTCAGCTGGAACTTTCCCAGTTCTTCAGCCAGGAAGATTTCCTTCTCATCAGCCAGAAAACCAGGTGCCTGCTGTGCATCCACCAAGACAAAACCGAGAATACAACTGGAAACAGATTGGAAAAACTGAGTGCACTACTACATGTGGGAAAGGTAAGTGCTTCATACGCCATGCACAGAAAATAAATGACTCGCGGGAGGGTTCCAGCGTGGGAGAGGAGAAGCATGGAGGGAAGCAGCAGCGTGACTATTCAGCAGCTCTTGTGTGCACAAAGCATTGCTGGACCTGGTGTCTTCTGTTATCTTACAAACAAAAGACACATCAGTACTATTATGTGTGCTTATATTTAAAACAGTAGAAACAACAAAATTAAAAATATGAAAGCGTGTAAATTAAAAGGGCGTATACGGCATTTGCCTCTGAAAGGAAATATTTCAGGATTTTATGGCAAGCTGCTCTCTCTCACACCCTTGATACACAGCTGCTTTCCTCAGCATTCTTTGGCATTCTTTATCCTTCCATTTGGCCTCTCCAGCTTTGTCAGATACACCCTCAGCGCTTCTTGTGTCTCTGTCAACAGTTTTCTGATGTTTACGGGAAGGTTTCACAGGGACTCCATCAGCCATATCTTTGCCTCATTGGATGTTGCTGGAACAGCAATAATGTGACTTCAGAAAACTGAATATTTCATAGGGGAGAACTGGGAATAAACAGGGATGGAAAGGGACTGGTAATTAGTGAGCTTTTGGGATGGGATGGATACACTACTTGGAGCTTGACACATTAATCTTCGCTGTAAGACATTGGCAGTGACCACAGATTCAATCACGCATAGCACAAACAATTATTTGGAAGAATAAGTTTTTGTGATAATAAAAGTGAAATCTTTTGTGCTATACTTAGCCACCCATCACCATACCTACAAAACTGCAGAGCTTTGAAGTAAAGGCAGACCAATGAGGCAACTCAGCTGACTGGCACCAGTTCATATACATTGAGAAAATTTTCTTCCTAATTAGTTTGAGAGGACACTTTGTGAATTTGGTCCAAGGCCAGATAAGTGTCAGTGTTATAGCTACAGAGAGAGCTAAAAAAAATCCAGCACTATTGATACCAATCAAAATTGCATCCCAGTATATTGAGAAAACTTTTTTCCTTGGAGAAAAATTTAGAGAAGTTAGAAGTTAGAGCTAAAATACAGCCTATAGAAGTCAGAAGACTTTTGGAAGTTGGCCCTTTTGTGGAGAAAAGGAGGGAATGTAAACCAGAATTATTTTATTTGGCATTTAAATATAACTGTGTGTCTTTAATACAAGACATATGCGCAGAATCCTTAATTGCACCTGATTATTGCTTAGCAGCAATCAGTGAGTATCACCCGCTGAGAGTCTGGGTTATCATACACATGGTGAATTTCAGTATCCAGAGCAGGTAATTTATGATGCAGTTGCAGGAGCACATCAGGGTAAATGTATTCTTCCTTTACATCACAGAAGTCTTGGTTGTATTTCCTATGGACCTTTCAGACATTTAAACATAGTTCTTGCCATTTCTTCAGAGATCTGGTAGTAGCAGTGGTATTAATAAGATCTGAGTAAAAACGATGATAGCAAAATTGGAGGAAAACAGAATTCAAAGAATATCTTTCAGCCTTCTATACAGCTTAAATTCACCCCATGAGATTTAGCAAGAGAACTGTTAAAAATCAGTATCTCTTTTCCTGTTATTTGTAGATTTGTGCATGTTCTGATCAAGTTCAATTCAAAGGAAACTGGACCTTGAGAGCAGGATCCTGACGCTGTTGAGACTGTATAAATATTCCTTGTGATCTTGGTGTGAGGAGCTTGTGCGAATCTCTGATGCCTCAAAGGCATTTCAAGTCAAAGTAGGTTATCTAGGCTGATAAAAAAAAGGAGTAAAAAAATCGGAGAGGAATCTTGTACTATTTAAGGCTTTGGTTTCACTTTGTATTATTTGATACAGGATGCTTCTTTTTTTATGTTTTCCATGTTTTCCTTTCTTCTGCCACTTCATTTCTTCATGCAGAAATGTAGATGATACACCGTCTTTATTTTTTTTCCAAATGAACCTGTCAAAGCTAAATAACATTAGGAAACTTCAAGCTGGAAGAAGAAAGAAGAATTATTATTTTACCTAAGGAAAAAGTCAGGATAAATTAACAATTTTGATGAAAAGCTGTGGGATTTCAAAGTGTTTTTCAGTAAAACTTTGGCTTGGAAAAAAAAGACTATTACCATTTTTTTTAAAAGTGAAAATGCTTCCCATGAGAACTGCCACCAACTCTTGTCCCAGATTTAAGACGACTGAGCAAATAGATCTGCTAGAACTTGGACAGTGTGGAAACTGCTACTGCATCCTGTCCAGGAAGGGAGGTAGCACGTCATCCCTCTCCATTGTGCAGAGATGGGGAAGGGCTGGTGCACTGCAAATTCCTCCAGTCCTGGAGCCACAGAAGCTTCCTCCAAACTTTGTCTGAAAGAACTTACAGGAGCAGTACCTCACTGCATCTGCTCTGAGCACAGCCTGTGCCTTAAAACGGTTATCGACACCTTGTAAATGCCTTGGCACGTGTCATTTGTTATCTGGCATGGCAGCATGTTTGTTACTTTTTTGAAGAATTAGAAAGGAGGTTAAAGACTGCAAACTGATGAAATTAAGTATGCCAGCCAACAGTTACCATCAACTAGGGCCACTCTTATTTTATTTAAAGTCATAAAGTCATAATTTAGAATTACTACAGATCTCTGGTGCAGTATTTTTTGAATACGTGGCTGAATATGTATTGCTCTCCTTTCTTTCTATTTCTTGACCACAAGTATAAAATATCTGTTGATTGCATGCAAAGGAAATTGATTTCAGTAAACCCAGGATGAGATGTTTGAATTGTTAATTTCAAAATATGATAATACAATTCAAAAAATTATTTAGCGGTTACCTTTAAATCTCTGGAGGTTTTGAGCTCCAGGAGGTAAAAAATGTGGAGCTAATAAACCACAGATCTTAGACAAAGACTGCAAGTTCAAGTGGATAATTAGAAATGGAAAGCTGGAGAAAACTGATCTTCAGTCCAGTGGTGTAAGACCTGTAGTGTCAATAATCTTATGGATCAGTGTCACTGACAGTAAACCCACATTTAAGGTGCGTAAGCTTTAACTGTTAAAACCTAGGCCTTTTGCACACTCTTTTTAGACACCAGCAAAGATGCAGCTGAATTTTCTGTGCAAATTGTCTGGGTCTCCTAGGCAAGATGGGACTTCTTTGCCTTTGACTCAGAGGCACGGCAGTTTGGTTTTTGTAAATGCGCAGATATGTATTTTGATCTAAGGAAGAGATGTCTATTTTGCAGACAGATGAAGCTATTGTACTGACAACTTGTGCCCTGTTTCTTCCTATCTTGCCAGTAACATGGAAAAAACCCACTTTTCTGTAACATTTCTGATGCTTGGTCTAGAGACACCTTTGTATAGGGTGCATTCCTGAGATGGAGTGCCAGCTTTCCTAGATAAACATAGGTGTTTCAGACAAGAGCAGTGTGTGAGCAATATCCGTTCTGTTGAAAAAGTGCTTGCTAAAACCACTCAAATTTTCTTTTTTATCTCATTCTATTTCTGATTGCAGACACTGTGAATTAGGCATTTATGACTCTGTCTTCAGGTTGTACACTGTATTTCCTCAAATTCTGAAGTATATTGTTAATATCAAGGTCAGTCAGAACAGCTTTACTTGAAAAATTCAGTCTTATTCAGAACAATTATGCATCATACGTGCGTTTCAAAGGCAAAATGACAAACAGGAAATATAAAGGTTGGTGGAAAGAAGTGTAAGCTGTGTATCTTCTTGTCTGCTTGGATAGCATTCCACTTGGGCTCATTTCCTTCTGTGGAAGAAGGTTAGGTCTAACTGAAGCAAAATGTTTCTCTTTCCGTTCTGAGTTAATTTTCCAGTTCGTAGGGTTTTTTCTCTGTGTAATTCTGAATACCTGCACTAATAAGGCTTCAATGCCAATAAGTAGTTAGTCATTTGGAGTTACTTCTTGTAGGATAGGCTGAAACAACTAAAATCACCCAATTTTTAAGCCAGTGGGTCTAGCTTCAAGTGGTTGGGCTGGCAGTGGTGGGTTGTACCTCGACCACTTCTCTTTGGCTGATCCTTGTTTCTCCTGTAACCAAGTGGCTGCCGTTGGCATGGGGTGTCCTGTGCCATCACTGCACCACAGTGAGAGGAGGGGTTGCTGCCGCTTTACATGGTCTAAACATGGCAGAGAGAGAATCAGCAGACTTCAGTACTACTTTCTAAAAAGAACATTTTTCCTAGTCTTCCTTTTGCTGTTTATGTACTGGAGAGTTGCCTTCCACATCCCTTGCCAGGTTCAACTCCAGGTGGGCCATGCCTTTCCTACCCCATCCCTGCACAATCAGACAGCATCTCCGAACTCTCCTGGGATCACCTGCCCCTGCTCACGCCTCTTGTTTTTCCTTTTTATGTCTGAGTTCAGTTAGGAGCTCCTTGCTTATCCATGCAGGCCTTCTGCCACCTTTGCTTAATTTCCTACTTGTCAAGATGGACCTTTCTTGAGCTTGGAGGAGGTGGTCTTTGAATATCAACCAACTCTCCTGTACTCCTCTCTAGGGCTTTATCCCATAGGATTCTTCCAAGCAGATCTCTGAAGACATTTGGGTCTGCTCTTCTAAAATTCAGGATTGTGGTCCTGCTTTTTGCCCTGCTCCCTCCTTTTAGAAAACTGAATTGTACCGTTCGTGGTCACTGCAGCCTAAGCTGCCCATGATTATCACATCCTCGACTTTTTCTTCCTTGTTTTTTTATGTATCAGAGCTAGCGGAGCTCCTTTCCTGGTTGGCTTCTTGATCACCTGTGCCTGGAAACTTGTTAATGTACTCCAACTTTTCACTTACCAAATACAAGTAGGCATGTTAGCACCTTGCTCTTTGTCAATTTGCAGTAGTAACAGAAGCAGAGTTCTGTCTTTCTGCTCTAGCATGAAAATTATTAAAAGAGGGACCATTATACATGGAGAAATTATTTAAAGAGGGACCATTAAACATGGAGAGCAGTAATTTTTAGGGAGTCTGTAGCCTACAGTAATGTTTAACCTGCAAGCTTTTTCTTATTATTTTTTCAAAAAACAGCTGAAGTGGATAATATTCTCATGTGTTTACTCACCACATAAGTCTAAAGTAAGAAGGCTGTCTCTTTCCAGAAGCACAACAGAAAGACCACTAAATTTTTCCTCCTCTCAGGCCTGCGTTGTGGCCGCTTGCCTGCATTTTTTTTAAATTGCCCGAATACTTCATGTTTGTACTCTCTGCACTATAAAGATCTCATGCAGACCAAGGAGCGTGTGTTATCAGCCTTTCTTACAATGCCATGCTGTACTTTCTATACACTAAGGACTTCCCTTAATACTACAATGTAAACAGTATAGCATTCAGCTCTCACTTACATTTGGAAATTTTGGATAAAATCTTAGTCTGTGTTTCCTGTTGTTGAGTTACACTTTTCCTTTATGCATCAGTGTTGGTTGCTACTATTGTGGCTTATAGTGCAGAGTCTTTTGCAATGCATCACCTTATTTTCTTCTTCATTTCAGGGTCACAGTACCCAGTTTTCCACTGTGTCAACAGAATCACTCACGAGGAGGTGTCTGAGAGTTACTGTGACAGCAGCACCAAACCCATTCCCGAAGAGGAGGCCTGCAACCTCTTCCCATGTCCAGCTTTGTAAGATATTACAATTTAAGTCAAGTGAAATAAGCGTTGTCATTGAGGTTTTGCATGTGAAAGAGGCTATTCTAAGTAGGAAGCTACTTTGAACTTCTAAGCACTGTGCACTTACTTGTGTCATAAAGTGTGGCAGATATTTTTTCTTTAGTTGTTGGTGGCCACCCTTCCCCCTCACAGGGAGCAGCAGCATTCAGAGAAGACAAAAGGGAAGTTGGCAACAAATGAGTGCAGTAATTTCTCAAAATTAGTGTGATTCTTCAGGCACGCACACTATACGTGGTCTCTCTACGAGTACGTTTTTTCAAGTCACAGGCCCAAGCCACAACAAGCTGTCTAAAGAATAGGCTCTGTAGGTTACATCAGTCCACACTGGATCAGTGTGCTGTAGTACCCACCAGTTCATTCCATGGTGTCGTATTTAAAGATGAGATTAGGCTGATACTGCTCACAACAGCCCCCTCATAAACATCACCTCTCTTTCCTGGAGTTCAGTAGTGCAACTCAAAGACTAGATTCTGAAGTGGTAGCCCTTGCTGCCAGCACACTAATACAACCAGCTCAGGTGTCATTTCCTTCTGAAAAGACAGTTGCCAGCAGGAGACTGTGACTTACAATTGGCAAAGCAACTTCTTTTAAATAGTCCAAAAAAAAATAAAGGTCAGTTCATCCAGGGTGTGTACAAAGAAAAAGGGTTAAACCCAGTAGCAACTTTATTTCAGGTCAGCAGCTGTATTTTCCATCTCTCTTGTGGTTACATTCTTCAGTTCTCTTCTGAGCAGCAAGAGGCCACTCCGTATCCCACAGAAGTCTCTGGTGGTGTAAGTGCTGTTACGGTGGGAGAGATGCCTGACAAGCAGTTTCCTAGCGCATATTAGATACTCAGAATTTCTGAAGCCACTTACTTGGAGATGTCTTCTCTCACCAAGCATTTTTCCCACCTTTTTCTTTCAAACAACTCATCTTAATTCAGCTTCGTTTGTTTACCCAGGATAATATCAAGAATATAAACAAAGATATGTAAATATTTAGTTTTAAAATACAAATATTTCACTTGCTTTCTGCAAGAGCTCTGAAATAAAATGTGTGAATAGTTCAGACACTTCCCTTATTTGTGTATGTCTTCACTCTTGAAATAAAAGCTGAAAGGGGAAAATGACATGTTTATACAAAAGTGATTAAATAAATGCAGTGAAATGTTGGAATGAGAAGAATATATCAAGGGATTTTTTTCATCTCTAAAATGAAATGTATTTTTTGATTGCTCATTATCTGCTATTTCAGTTTTACTGTTGAACGAATGCCTGGATGCATTATGTGATTCTTCTGGTATTGTCCTTTTTTAGAGCCTTTGCCGCAGAAAAATGTCATGCGACACGTCTTAAATTTTTGGGAAGTGTCATAGAGCAATAATACATATTACAGACAGATCCTTTAAAAAAACAAACAGCTATTACTGGCTTAATTAATGTTTGAAACCATGAATTGTGCAATCTGGATGCGTGCTTATTTTTATCAACCACTATGGGTAGACTGGTTACAAGTATATGATGTTGTCTTCATAAAGGATTAAGTTATGCATGCGCATGCAGAGGCTTCAATGTAATTTTGTAAGACTCTGTACCAGCATCAGAATAATGTCATTCGAATTCTGTTAAGATCAGTATTAGAGAAATCTTTACTGAAAAAATACGTCCTTTTTAATTTATTTTATTTATTTTTTCCCTTTAGCTGGGATATAGGGGAGTGGTCTGAGTGCAGCAAAACATGCGGCCTTGGTATGCAGCATCGACAGATCTTATGCCGGCAAATGTATGCCAACCGTACCTTGACGGTTCAGCAGTACCGCTGTCATCACCTGGAGAAACCAGAGACAACCAGCACTTGCCAGCTGAAGATCTGCAGTGAATGGCAGATTAGGACAGAGTGGACTTCAGTAAGTATGATTCGTTAATGTGGGGCGTAAAACCTCAGAAAAGAATAAGACTTTTCTTCCAGGTGTCACTAATGAAACATGAAATTTGTTTTTGCTTAAAACAGGAAATGTGGAATGTGAAAAGCCTTGGAAATACATGAATCTTAGTTCAAGAAAACCCTGCTCAATTATGACCATTAAAGTTTACTGTTCATAACCAGAAAGAAGCTGAAAAGAGCGATTGAATAGTACAAAACACACAGATGTACAGAAGTACACAAGCTTTCTGAGCAATGTTTTTTTTAAAATACTATATGAAGCAGAGCTGGGAGAGTCCTGGTAGATTTGCCTGGGGTGGCAAAATTCCTGCTCTTTCTCATAGCATGTAGAGTTTAGTTCCAGGAGTTACTTAACCTTATGTATGTATTAAGGATAGAGCCAGCTGTTGCTGTTACTGCAGTTGGTTTGAGGATATGCCAAGAGGTCAGATAAAAGTGAATGGTACAGTTTTGAGCTGTAATTTCTGTGTTCCGTACAAAAGGTCTGGCCAACCTGACAACTATCCTAGACACTTGCATGGCCATTGTGTGAAAGAGAAAATATCCTGGTGTTTTAGGTGTAGTGATAAATAAATCTCTTTCAGTTAGCCATGAAACAAAGCAAAAAGAATTTAGAGTTGCTGAATTACGTAGGTAGAGACAGACCATGAAAAATTCCAGGTATGTTGTTATATTCCTGATTAAAACATTAGAAATACCTAGACATGGTTGTTTGGTTAATTCATAATTCATGATGAATTAAAATACATCTGGAGTTAAAGGACAGTAAAATTAAAATTAACGGTAAAGTTTTGATTATTGTGTTGATGATGAGAAAAGGAAGCTGGCTTCGTGTGTTGTTGCATTTTGAGAAGTATTTCAGTGTACAAAGCCTTTAGAAGTTTGCTGCATGTGGTGAATCAAGCTAAACAAATGCTTTAGAAATTGTAGCTGGTTGAATATGAGTGTAATTCCAATAAAATTCTATGATTAATTTCCTCTTGGACGTAAAATTAAACTTCTTGGTATGAGGAAGATCCATCATAAAGAAAGGAGTAATTGAGTTTGTGAACTGGTTTCAGTAGAACATTTATTTGTGTTTGTGCTTACTGAAGTACAGTAAGGTTTTCAGTTTGGAGACAGGTCAGTGATTTAAAAGTAAGCCCATCTTAAGATTTTAATAAGCTTACCATGTGTTCTGACATACAAATGTCAAAAACTTTGATCTAAATCCAATTAGAAAAATGGCATTGTGGTAATTTTAAATTGGGAGTCAGCAGACATGACTTCAAGAATAACTCTGGACAAATCGCCCCTTTTATGACATAAGGGACAGGGTATTTGTTTTTATTAGTATTTTGCTATTTAATGATCTCATACAGGTAGTCTGAGTTCTGGTCAGTGTTCTGGAGTGAACAGCTGAAGAAATAGCTGCAGTTTGGAGATGAAGTCTGTGAATTATCATGCTGTAGGGACTCTATTTTACATGATAATAATAATTTGACATGCAAATATAGTAGACATGATCAAGCATTTGAAAGCAAGGGAAAAAACAATGAGGTTGCCTTTGGAAGCTCTGCTAGGTACCCTTGTATGCAGGTACTGCAGCCTTTAATCTTCACATTCCCAGAGATTTTCCTTTTAAATTCTAGAGTGTTCACAGGACTCATCAAAACTTTTCATGTGTACACAGCAGAAAATTATGTTCCCATCTTGCTTCATGATCTGGATGCTTCACGTCATCAGGCAGAGATACCAATATCTGTCACGTCTCTGAGGTTGAAGAAAAGAGAGTGGGAGAAGGTGGCCCTTACTTGTAAGAGTGATTCAGAAGTTGTGTTTCTTTGCGTTCCTCTACCTTCATGTCGTCTTATAGGTCAAGATCAAAATTATGCAGGCTGTGTCAGCCTGCTATTCAAATAGTTCATTTTGATAAGGTGCAGCATGGCCTGTTGAAGATAGGGTTTAATTTTATGTTTTTCAAATGTATCTGCATAGTATACTGTAGAATACTACAGACTGAGAATATGATTTAAAACTACTAATGTGTTTTTATTCCCTATTCCTAGCAGTCTAGAGTAGTTCTATAGCTTCTGTGGATGCCTTAGCAGGAATGAACGAGCTGTTCCCAGCTCCCTGATGAACCGCTGCCGTCCTTGCACAGACTCCTGATGCAACCTCCGTTTTGTTACAGTGCTCGGTGCCTTGTGGAGTGGGGCAGAGGACCCGAGATGTGAAATGTGTCAGCAACCTTGGGGACATTGTTGATGACGAGGAATGTAACATGAAGCTGCGGCCGAATGACATTGAGAACTGCGACATGGGTCCCTGTGCTAAGAGCTGGTTCCTGACAGAGTGGAGTGACAGGGTAAGGCTTCTCAGTACCTTTGTGCTGCCAAATCTGCTAAAACAACAATTAAAAAATATACATCTGCACAGACGTAAAAGGAGTTATCTTAGTTTCCATGTTTATCCTTGATCTGTTAAACAGGCAAGAGCAAACAAAAAAATAATCATCCCAAGAGCATCTTGAGTTCGTGCTAGATACAAGAATGTATAGAAAGGGCAAGCGTGTGGGTATGCGGCCAAACATCTGGATTTAGAATTGGCTCCATGTCTGAACTTCCCAAAATATTGAGTGTGCTGAGATTTATTATTCTGCCTTGCTTAGACCTGAGTCTCAAGATTCAGCCTCTAAAAGTTACCCTACTGTTTTTTTAAGGGATGGAGGTTTGAGGCCTGATGTCTGGGTTTAAGTTCAAGCCTTAAAACAATTATCCTGTAGCTGTGAAAAGAGGGGAACAACTTCATAAACTCAGCCAAGGTTGATTAGGCTTTTTTGCTTTTGTACTTTGTGAACGTGGATGTATTTTTTTATTCCAGTAAGTCACATTCTCTGCATTAAAGCAATAAAAGTGGTGGTGATTTACCTTGTTTCATGATTGGGCCCAGAGTTGTTGTTCAGTACTGGTATTTATATGCTTTCAGTAGAAGGCTTACAAACATGGGCTAAGAAAAAAGCTGGTATTTTGTTCCCTCATGTGGATGCTTGCGTATCAATTTCATCCATCGACGAGTTGAGCCTTCAGTATGTAAAATCCTGATTACATCTCCCTTTTCTTTCACTGGTTGTTTTGGCAGGTAAATAATATACTTTATCATTGAAGCTGTAAGATTACATCCATAACTTCACAGACTCATTAGATCATTTTGTGATAGTATCTCTGAAGGCTAGGAATGTCTGGTTCATTGATTATACATTAGTTTGGACACTCAGAAGATGTTCCACATGTTTTAGATGCAGAGAAGGAGGAACTTCACAAGTAGGACAGGTACTTGGTATGTCACATCATTTTAAAAAGGCTTATCAGACTTGTGCTACAGTTCAAAGCCTGCAACATTTTCAGCCTCCAGACAACTCAAATAGATTTGTATAAAGAAAGAAGAATTATACAATAATAGATCTTTGTTGTTGCCACTTGAATTTTTTTTACAGTTGTTACTCACTCAGTGTATGCTCTTGCATAGCATGCACAGAAAGTTACCAAGTAGGCTGAGTGATCTGGGTCTCTTCAGACTGGAAAAAAGATGACTATGGGGGGATCTTATAAATGCTTATAAATACTTAAAGGGTGGGTGTCAGGAGGATGGGGCCAGGCTCTTTTCAGTGGTGCCCAGTGACAGGACAAGAGGTAACGGGCACAAACTTGAGTGCAGGAAGTTCCACCTAAACATGAGGAGGAACTTCTTTACCTTGAGGGTGGCAGAGCCCTGGCACAGGCTGCCCAGGGAGGTGGTGGAGTCTCCGTCTCTGGAGACGTCCCAAACCCGCCTGGTGACCACCTGCTCTGGGTTCCCCTGCTCTGGCAGGGGGTTGGGCTAGATGATCTACTAAGGTTCCTTCCAACCCTATGATTCTGTGATTCTGTGAGTAAAGTACAGGTATTAGTGCAAATGGCAAAGCAGTGCCTTTTTTTTTCTTTTTTTAGCTTGTACAGTGGTTCTTTGTAGTGTCCTATTAAAGTGATAATTTACAAGAAACGAGAAAAATGCATTCTACCCTCAAAGACACCTTTCTTGAAAAAGGTGGCCCAAGTATTATCAGCTAGTGCAGTTCCACTGCATAAAGCACATCGATTCCAATGAAGGCTCTAGCATCAGTGTTTTCTTCATTATTCTACATTGATATTTTTTCCTCTGCAGAACTAAAAGTAGTTTTTGTAGCTGAAGGTTATGACTGTAGAATGTTGTTATGCTTATTTATATCTATTAAATGACATGTGAAAGTGAAGTAGGTAATGTGGAAAATGTTGGAGTTTTTTCTTACGACAAATGTTTTAGGGTCAGAGAGTAAAGAATGGATTTTGTTACCTTCTCAGCTTATATAAGTGTAAAAATTAATTTCTTCCAAATGCTTGCTACTGTAGTTGGCATTATCCACCATCGCTTCTGCCAGCAGTGGGTTTGGAGCTTGATTCTCAAAGAGAATGAAAGGAACAGCTTATTTCAGGAAAAAAGTAGATTAGGGGTAGAATGTGCAGAATCTCCTAGGGTTCACACTACCTATATGCCACATTCAGTGGCAGAGATTCCAGCGGAAGTCAGTGGAATACAGGAGCTTTGCAAATCAGGCCTCTTTGGCCATCAGCTTTCTCATTGTGCCTTTCAAGGGTTCTCTTTTAGGATCAGAAGTCTCTCTCTCTTTGTAGAGGAGTGTGTTTCTGTTGAAAGACAAGAGGAGAATTCTGTCACGGAATGGAAATGGGCACTCCCAGGTGTATGGACTTGGCGTGTGTAATTTCCCCAAACAATTCTTTAAAAATTACTTTAAGCCAAGCCACACTTCAGCAATAAGCATAGATCGGCGATGGGCAGCCACAAATGGTTCAGATAAGCAGCCAAAAGTTCAAATGCTTAAAGAAAGCTTGTTCAAACCTCTTGAGTCTGCAAAACTGTGGTGGAAATCTCACAAGAACAGACCTTCTTTGTGAGATTTATTACATGCCTACTTCAAGTCCCAGCTGGAAATACCACAGAACAGTCTCTCCCATTGTATTCTGACATTTCGGCCGTGGCTAGAAATAAGAGGTAAAAGAACTTATCATAACTTTTGAGAACGTTGGAACTTTGAAATGGTTGAGTTCAAACTTGGTTACAGCCGTAAGAGAAGGCCTGGCCTGTATTTTTCTGAACCCATTTTGCAAACACTTCATGTGTACTGTTGCACATGCAGCAAGTAGAGGTTTCCAGAGGCCTGTCAAGATCGGTTAGGCACATACTTTCTCTTTCAGCAAGGCATATATCAAACTTCCATGTCCAGATTTATGTGATGCATGGGGCATTACAATATAACTTTGGTTAATTAGCGAAACATCACAAAAAAGCACTGTAACATAAAAATTATAATTGCCTTTGCTGCCAACAGTTGTTAAATTTCAGGATTTGATAACTGTGATAAATATTTGTGCAGATTTTGACAAGGGTATTCTTTAATGCAGAGAGAAAAAGAGATGAATAGTCACATCTGAGTTTTAACAGAAGGACAAGATGTAATTTAGGATTGGTGGAAAGATTTGGGGTTTTTTTATGTTACTGAAACCTTGCAAAGTTTTAATTGATGCATTGCCTTCATATTCATTAATAGTTTCTGTGGTTTGGAATTGGAAGATTATGTCATCAAATTTTACTAAATGTAACTTCTGCAATGTAACATATGTGCACTTAAAAACCTGCGGAGTACAGACAGAGTTGTGTGTAGGACTTGTGTCTCCTTCCCAGGGTGGGCTGGGAGTAGCCAGTATGGAGCTTTACTCTGTAAATAACACTTGGCTGCATTCTCACCATGTTCTCCTACCTTATTTTCCCACAACATATATTTATGTATTTTATGGCCCACCTGTTTTCCCCCATGGCATTGACCTTCTTGGATGCAGTTTCTGCACAGACCAATTGTTTATACATGTAATTAAATCATAAGTAATTTTTAAAAACTCCATGTTCCTAAAACAATACAGGTTTTGATTTATTTTGATAAACAAGTATCAGAGTCCATTGTATTTATGTTACAGACATGCAGAGCTTTTACCTGCAAAGCTTCTGAGTTGTATGGCTGCCGTGTGCTCACTGGTGGAAAATGTGAAGCAGGGAAGGAAGGAAGGAAAGAAATTAATCCTTAAGAAATAAGCCCTTACTTTCTGAAAAGTACATCCTCTGTTACTTGTCTTCAAAGTAGATCTAAACAGCATATTCTGATATGCCCCAGGCTCGATCTGGAGACAAACAGAAATTTTTACTCATGTCAATGGGAAAGCTTGCAGGTTAAAAGTCTCTAGCAGCAAAGTGAGACTCATCTTACTTTGTATGTGCCTGTTGTTACATTTATTGCTCTATCTTAAGTATAAATAAGAGAATTAACTAAGTTTCATGGCTTTGTCTTCTACATGATCTTTAACCCCTTTTGATGATAGAAAGTCTGGCCAAACTTTTGTGATATTTTTACTTGCGTTTGTAGAAAGATGGCTTCCTGTCTCATAACTCTCTTAAAATGTCATACTGCCTTAAAGCAGCAGAATTCCACCAAACTGCGTCCATTAATCAGTAGAGTAAAGCTGGTGAACCTTACTGAACTTAGCAACAAACTTGGATTGATGGGAGCAGATGAGATTCTTGCAAACATTTCACATGACTGATTCTTTGACAGCTCTAATTGCTGGAAAGTTTACTTCTCCTATGGGTCAGAAGTGGGAAACTGCATTCTCCTGATTTACAGCAATGGGAGACCCGCCAGTGTTTCCTTCCAGCTAACTGGAGCATTCCCCTCTTGCATTTTTGTTTATTCCTTGTTGCCATCTCCTCTGTTCATTTGTTTCTTGTTTTATGCTTCGAGCATACTCAGAAAAGAAGCCAAAATACAAACAATTCTTAGATGTTAATGAGATTCTGAGGCCAAAATAAAATTTTGGGAAGAAAGAAAAAATGCTGCCCATAAGGGAACAAAGTCAAAACAGATCAAACGCATGCTCTGGATTTCACTCTTCATTAAAAGGAGTAACAGCAATGCTTCTGTAATATCTTCCATTAGAGAACCGTAGTGTGCTTCATAAAAATCAACGCTTTATTCCTCACAGTCCTAAAGCATTACCTAACAGGTACAGGTCGGTTCGTTGACCAGTCAAGTGTGGAACCACCGACGTATACTGCAGCTCATGCTCTCCTTTCGCTGTTTTTTATTGAAATCTGGATAGCTCACGTAAAATCTCTGGATCCTTGGGGAAAAAAAAAAAAAAGAAAAGAAAAGAAAAGAGACCACCATGGAGCTTGTGCAGGCATTTTGTTATTTTTGATTATCACTGTTTGTTTTCAGTATAAAACGAAAACAAGATAAAATACCCCTTTCTATTGTTTTGATGTGGCAATCATATGGAAATAGAAGGTTTGTGTTCTTTATGTATAAATATGTAACTCCCTTCGTGATTTGCAATGAAACATACAGCCAGGAGAGTTTTGAAGGAGACAGCGATAGAAAGGTGGCCAAGACCTACAGAGCTTTCTGTTTTCTTCTCCAGAGCTGATCTCTCTTTGCCACAATTCAGCTGCTTTAGATGAAAATCAGCATATAAAAGTCTGCACGGCAGGGAGGAGCCTCGCTGGCTGGGGCCCACAGTATCCCAGTTTGGCCAGGAGGGCAGGCTCATAGGTGGCAGGCAGGGGCAAACGAGAGTCCAGATTATCAGGCAGGATCATGGTGATGAGGCAGGTCCAAGGTCAAGCTGGGAAATCAATCCACAGCTCAGGTCTGGTGACAGTACCCAGGGTCGGACACAGCCCAGTGATCCTGGGGCAGGTCCATGGCAACGAGGCGGGATCGGGGTCAAGCTGGGGAGTCCAGGGGTGGGTATTGTATGAGCCAGCGAAGTGAAGGAGGCTGTTCCCTCACGTTACTCACTTCAGAGAGCGCCAGTAATATGTAAGTACCAGCAGTGTTACCAACTACCTATAGAAAAAGTAACAGTGCGTATGCAGAAGCAATCATGACCCAGTTGAAATGTCCAAAAATTCTAAGACCACATTTCAAAACTTTTGTTACCTTGGAGGGATACCATTGTTCTACAGAATGAATACAGGGATGGTTTGACTTCTGATCCAGCACCTACTGCGTGCATAGATACATTCTAAAAGGAAATAGTTTAAATCCAGATATCAGAAGGTGTTTTGGCAATATATAAGGATATTTCTGACTTATCCCCCCTCTCTTTTTTTAACTTTTTTTTTTGTTTTTTTAAGAAATCAAGGCTGCTCTCAACCGTTTTATGTCCTTTGAAAATCTGACCCCAATCTTGGAACTGTGGCGGAAGTGAGCTTCTGAAATACAATTCTTCATTTATTATTGGGAAAACAAAGGTTACATAATCCTTCTAAAATCCCCTCTGAAAGGGATTTTCTCAGAGTAGGTCAAATACCGCTAAAGAGTTTCATAAATGTATTTCAAAACATAAATCTTCATTTTTATTTTTTGCAGTAGTGTAACATCAGGAGGCTGTTTCATAAAAAACTTTACTATCTTAGGGGAATAATTAAGGTGAGGAAGGTTAAAGTGTGGTAGACAGAAATCCTGCACAAATGGGGGTGTTTTACTGGAACTTGGTTGTTATTTCGAAATTTAATTAAGGCTAGCAATGATGCTGAGACCTGGGTGAAAGGACTCGAGGTCTGGTAGCTTTTCTCCGGTTGAAGGCACTGAGCAGGGCTGGCACTTACTGCAGGGGAGCTGGCACCTTTCAAGGGGTTTTGCTCTGCCATCCCCTGGGGCTGTGACAAAAATCTGGGCTTCCACTTGTAGTTTCCCAAGTTTGCAGGAACTGGCCTTATTTTCCTGGACTGCTGTTACAGTTGTTTTCTGACAACTACCAGAGCACTGGATTAGGCTTTTTTTAAATTTTATTTTTAGTTTTTAATGGGAATGGAAAGCTTCTGAAAGTGAACTCATGAGGGAAGGACCTCAGGAAGAGGAGAAATGGCAGACTCCTTAAAACTAGGGAGGGTGTTCCAGAGGCTAAAGTTTCTGAGGAATTTCTGCCAATTAAAACAAGACAGTGAAATAAAATATCTTTAATAATAGGACCAGAACAGAGAAGTTGCAGCTTTTGAAAGTTCCTCGTGTCATAGAATGTTAGGTTATGGCAGTTACTATGTATTAATGCAACAAATCAGTGGCACAAAACTGAAAGTAGTGGGTGTGTCAATTGGGAAAACCAAGGGGAGAGGATTCATTATCCAAACGCTCCCTACTCCCTGCCTTGGGATTTGGAAATCCTGGCTTTCACATGGAAGATTTTTACTGAAAGGAAGAAAAAAAATATGAAAATCCAAATACTTAATGCAGAAACATTCAGGCTTAAGTTTGCTTTGTAAATCCTTTGAGGGTAGTTAATCTGTAGTAAAATCTTGCAGCAGAGGGTGGGACAACCCTATACCTTCCCATTTGGTATTTCCTTTGTTATTTGATATGTAAGCTTCGTTCATGCATAATCATTTAAAACAGAAGACTGTGGAGATTTTCTGGATGACTTTATAGACTAAACTTGTTCCCAGCTCTGGTTTGCAAAGCAGAAAAGCGAATTAGATTGTCAAATGAAAATTACTTAAAAAGAAGAAAAGTATTTGCAGAGTATATGCATAATGTAATTGAACATCCTTGCCGAGGATAAAATATGAACAGCCACAAAACTATTTCTCTTCAGTGGGTTTGAAAGTTAGCCATTTGATGGGGCTCAATTAAACAGTCAGTTTACCTAGGAGTGGGCTGTTCGAAATGGGTTGGTTTTAGTTTGGTTTTAGTTCACATAAACAGGAAAATGTTCACTACTAGCACAATTTACATCATTCTTGTATTTTCAAGATTTTGCCAGTTTACTTTAAAAAGACCTCCTTAGCCACCAGATCTGGTTTGCTGAGGAGGTAAGTATATTTTACGTGTATATGTGAAAGTGGAAAATTTTGTTGTGCACCACTGACAAAAAATGGTTCATTATGTTTCTTATGCATGTCATTTAGGAGAAACTTAATTATTCAATCTTGTAGATGGAGGAAGAAGCTATTCCAAAATATGAGCATTTTTTCCTTATTCCTGTGGAGTACATAAGCATCTCTTTAAAATCTGAATTTCTAGTTATTCCAAAATTGTTATTTTGTTTTTTTAAAAAAAATGACTTGTAAAGAGTGGAATAGCTTTTTCAGTTTTCTAGGTATTCCATTTCAGTAAAGCTTTGCCCTTCTATTTGAACATCTTGGTTAAGGAAAGTTTTTCTATACTGTATCTGTGGAGTAAATACGACTACATGTTTCACACAAATAACCAGCGTCCTTCAGTGCGAGTGAGTAAAGAGTAGTTTGTAAACAATTGTACGTTCAGGCACTGCTCTGTCTCTGGAGATGATGACTGCCTGTATTGGTTAATCCCGTTATTAATAGCGGCGCTATCAGGGCACCTGCTGTCTGTAGTTGACCTACTGGATGTGAACCCCTACATTATTACTGACGGGAGCCACATCAAGCTAGTGGTCAACCCTGTGTCTCATCATCAGTTCTTTGAATCGTTGAATTCTTACAATAGAGTTACATTCATGCACAACGAACATACTGTTCGTTGTGGAAGTGCTACACAGTTTCTCCTAACTAATTATATTGGATGCAATTATATTAAATTGCAAGGCTGATATGACTGCTGTCTGAAAAGCTGCTTATTGAAATTATCCCTTCTCAGTTCTATTAATTGGTATGCAAAAAGATGAATAAAATGAAAGCTGAAAGAGTTTACAGACAGGAAGAAGGAAGGAAAAGTAAGAAAGCTAATAAAAAGCTATAAAAATTAGATTTCTTTATTCCCTAGTGCTTTGATTTCTTTCATTTGTGACTGTAAAGGATATCTACTATGTGTAGTATGAAAGTGTAAGAATGAATTAGAGGTAAAAATGAGAGGTAAAACCAGCTGAATTAGAGGTGAAAATAATGGACTTTGCATAAATTCATTGACTTTTCGTGATCGTTGCTTGTCCTCATTTCATTGTGTAGTCGGGAGGACGGGCTAGTGAACATGTTCTGTCTTTTGGCCCGCAGTGTTCTGCAGAATGTGGTGACGGCGTCCGTACGCGTTCAGTGGTTTGTATGACCAACCACGTCAGCAGTTTGCCTCTGGAAGGCTGCGGCAATAACAGACCCTCTGAAACGACTTCCTGTAATAATGGGCCCTGTGCTGGTAAAGTGGAGTGGTTTGCTGGGGGCTGGACACAGGTGAGCTCTATAGCTAACATATGTATTTGTTTCCAGCTGGTATTTTAATTTAAAAAATGTATTTTTGTGCAATGAAGATGTGTGCCATAAGGTATTTCTACATCTCTGTGGAAGATTTGGATAATTTTTTTCTGTATTTTGATGAGTTGATGCTCAGTGCTTTTCAGCACCTGCTGTTTTTACACTTCGATGAAAATAAGATTTTGTTCTTTTTTTCTTCTGTACCATTGTTTCTCATCTACTAACCCAGTGTATTTATAAAATGAAAGATAAGAGAAAGCTGCTTAGCATATTCAGGTGAATGCTAAAGCAACAGATTTGCATCTTATAAAGTAGAGCCTTTGTGATCATGCATGCCTGCAGGGAGAGGTATCTATCTAGATAGATAGATAGATAGGGAATTTCCAAAAGATAAATAAGAGAAAGAACAATGGTTAAGCCCAAAGTTAGCTTCAGTATTGTTGTGCTGAAATTTGTGATTATAGGTGAAAAGAACAAAATTTGGTTTGTGACCTGTATCCTGATGCTCTTTCCTCAAGACGAATTCTTCCCTTGATCCACATCTCAATATTCCTTCTAGTTTTAAATAAACATGTCTGTTGTCATGAACAAGGGCATTTCAGAAGCTGGTACCCAGACATTTACGTCCCTTTGTGTAGGCTCCCATACAGCCTGGAGAGCCTTTCTGTCTGCTGGTACCAGCACTTCATCGAGTTGTGAGGGAAAAGTCTCTTGGCTGTGCCCTTAAATCCCTGCATTTCAGTTGCCAAGATCCTTCCAGGTGATAAGGAGCTGGAAATCAAACTGGTACAGCTGACATGGAGATTACAAGGCCACTACTATGCTAATGCTTTCAAGTGTAAGTGATAATTATTTGTATTGTAGAAGAGTAGTAACAAATTCAGATTTTAAACACACTTAGCTGCAGTTCTAATAACAGTTAAAGTCTGGGCCTTGTTACCTACACCACTTCATGCAGGTGAATAGGAACTTTGTACCGTTCTTGCTACCACAGATATAAGTTTTGAGAAGGTCATCCTAACCCTCCCCATTCTGTTCTGAATAAGAAAGTTCCCATGCTTTGCAATTTCCTGTTCTTTTAAGCTAATTCACCTTCTTTCTTTGCACGAGATTAAATTGTTTGATGCATACCAAGGGTACAAACTCTTTGCTCTATGTTATCTGAAAGAAGTGTTTGACAACACCTATTCTACTGGCCAAACCCAAAATGAAAGCAGCCGGTCAGTAGACCAGAGCAGGAGGGAGCACTGGTGGATGGATTTCCATATTCTGCTCCACTAGAGCTAAGGCTGAATGCAAAGGTACTGTCTTTTGGAGGAACCATTAAAAGAGAGCAGTGACGGACATGTTCAGTGTTAAAGAAAGTGCAGTTACGTTATTTCCCGTAGAATTTTTCATCTCGAAGTTCTTCATTCAGGTCAAGGTTTTTGTGGGTATCTGGTAAAGGGATCATCATTTGATCGGTTTAGACTAGAAAAAGCCTTTGAAAATCATAGTCCTTTATGCAATGTAGAAACCAATATGTTGATGGAACCATCTTCTAAAAACCTTTTTACAAGTGCCAGGAACGGCATTGTGTGTGTATTTAACTGTTAAATGGGCAGTAGGAGTCCGCGTGAGTCAAACTGGATTTTCAGAACTGAAATGAACACCGCATCACATAGATACTTGCAAACATGAAAAGAACACCTTGGTAGATCATGGCATTTTCTAAAAACCACACAGAATGTGGGGATTTGTAAAGCTGTAAAACTGCTCTAACCTTGTAACCCTGCAGTGCAGTGCATACAGTCCCGCTTCAGCAAGAAGCACTAACACTGTTTACGGAGAAAGTAAGTTACATTTTTGTTTTTATTAGAAAAACAAATACCAGTTTCTTTTTGTAGCTACAGGTAAAAACTACGCTTCTAGATTTCTCCAAAAGCACACTTACAGTCATGCATCTTCTTCTTCATAAAAATAATTAGAAATATGTTTTGAGTCTGTGGTACCATGTGGAATAAAAGTTCACAGACATACAGTTTTAACCGCTGTAACCATTTTTAAGACTAAAAATTAAATATGTAATTCCTGGTACTTATAGGCAGTAGTCATTAGTGAAGTAGTCACTTAGTGAATTAAGTCATTACTATATCCTTCAGCCTGTTCTTGTCCTGGTTCCTAACTGGGACTGCGGCTACTACGTTAGTACTACTTACAAATAATACTAATAACCCAAGGCTTATCTAGGCTGCTGTTCTGGTTCTAAGAGTTAAAAACCCTACTGCAGGAGCTTATGGAATACTTTACCCTTTTCCTTTCTCTTCAAGTCAGACATATAACAGTGATGGAAGGAAAGATACAGTTAAGTTCATTTTACTGAGGAAAGAACATACAAAAGTAAGGAAATGGATTTTGGATGTTAGTGTCTAGGTATGTGCCCAAGAATAGGGAATAAGCAAAACTTAACAAATTTTCCTGTTTGAATATTAATTTAAAATGCAAGTATATGTGTGTGTGTGTGTTTTATTTGAGAAACAAATAATATGGAGAAACATGTTACTTTGGAAACAAGTTGAAGGGCGTAAGTAGAATTAAAATTCCACCACTTTTTTTTTTGTTCTTTGATACAGTGCTCTACTGAATGTGGCAGTGGAACTCAACAGAGAGAAGTAATTTGTGTTAGGAAAACTGAAGGTAATTTTGATGTTTTGAACCCCTATGAATGTTCATATTTGGAAAAACCTCCCAGCCAACAATCCTGCTACCTCAAACCTTGTGGATCTAAGTGGTTTCATACAGAATGGAGCACAGTAAGTCTATCATGCTTTCTAGATCTAGTTTTGTTTGATACATCTTTTTTCCGTGTATATTGAAAGAAAAGACCATTTGAATAAAACCATTGATCATGAACTTGGTTTAATCTTGCACAGAGTACTACTAAAAAGAAAGCATACTCTTTAGTACCCATTGGAGCTTAGGAAATACCATGACCAGAAGGAGACACTGCATAGTTGTCTTTTCATCACTGATCTCTTCTTCTGGTTTATAAAGTTGGTTTGCCCCTTAATGAGACTATGTGGTGCACTAAGTAGTTCTTTTCAGACCTCTAGTTTCATTAAAATTCAGGAGCATTTAATAAAGAATGAGGGATGTATTCATTTTTTAAAGTCAGTTTTACCATAATATTTTGCTGTAAACTCTTCACTGCAATACTTAAAACTTTACTGAGAGAAAACTTACTGTAGAGCTTCAGGTATCTTCAGTTTCCCATGGAAGCAGACCAGCTACGTTCACCAGTGACACAAAATACTTTGGTTTCCTCTATCCATCATCTCCTATACCCAACAAAGCTTCATGGATTTTTACCAGAAATCAACATTTTTCTCCTAAAAGAAAATCGGAAAGTCCATTGTCATCTTAAAATGAAAATTGGTGTGAAAACTATTTAGATGATATCGTATCTAGTGCAGTAGCTTACACCCTTCCTTGAGCCTTAAATCAAATTCAGAATGACAGCCCTGAAATGTGGAAGCACCTCAGATGCCTTCAGTTGAGTTCCTTTAGTCAGGAACCTTTGGAAGTACCTCATCCACATGACACAAGAGAGAGAAATTATTTTGGTTTATCCTAATACTAAATGCCTAATTATTTGACTGGCCTACTGGCAGCACTAGAAAGCAGAAAAGAAGGTAGAATGGTTTTAACAAAATAAATCAGCTGAAGGGAATCCTGATTTTTCTTCCTTAATTGCAGGTATGGAAGTCTCTTTAAAAACAACATTCGCATAATACAGCCACGTAGATCGAAGTATGTTCTTTGAGGCTGCTGGAAATTCTTTGGATTCTTTACTGAGCTGTTAGGTTAGATTAAATAACTTCCCCTTAGCAAAGCCGGTAGCGATCCTGTTTTCAAGTGTGAACCTGCAGGTGTGTAGCCACAAGAGATACAGCCATCTGCACCATAGAACGCAGCAGATAGATTCCTTCTGAAAATGAAAATATATTCTCTCTTTGGCAGACACAGAAACAACAAGGTACTAAGACTCGGAATCTGATAGGTATTGAGATACTAAAGTGGTACCTAAAAATCATTAAAAGTCTAAGCCTTTGTGTGACCATCTTCACTGTAGGAACAAATATGTATGCTAGCTGAGGCTTTACAAGATCATTTTTCAATTCTCCTTCTGATACTCTTACTGTTATCAACAGAGTATGCGGTATTTCTTACTGTTAGACCTGAAGAGAAAGGATTATGGTGTTAGCTGTGAGCAAATAACTGGTTCAAAGCCCCTGTTCTAGGTTTTGAAACTGTCCCGTTCATATCTTCAGCAGGCTTTTTCTATGACCTAGGATAAATGACGTGGCCTCTCAGTCGTGGAGATTAAATGGGTGGCTAATGCAGAATGCTGGGGCTTGTGTGTAGTGTGTTGTATGTAACATCTAAACTCTGTCTTGGTTCCATTTTAAGTGCTTAAGGTCTCTACAAACCTAAACTGAAGTCCTTATTTTTGGATGTGGGCTAATTACAATATTCTATACAGGCATGTAACCATCCCTGGAGGTGTTTAAGAAAAGGGTAGATGAGGTGCTTAGGGACATGGTTTAGAGGTGGTTTTTTGTCAGGGTGGGTTAATGGTTGGACTTGATGATCTTAAAGGTCCCTTCCAACCTCACCGATTCTATGATTCTAAGAGTAATTATATAAAAAACCACAAGTGTTCTATTACTGTCCACAGGGATATGTCTTTTATAAAGTGGGGAAAGGTTGTACTAAAAGATGAAAGAGCAATTTAAGAATATATTATTGAGAGTATTTTACTTAGTTTGCTACAATATCTGATTTTGTGATAGTGGCAAGTTGTTTTTGCAATGTTAGGAAAAGAAATAATTATGCCAAAAAGTAAGAAAGAAAACATTCTGGCTAGATTGGGGCTATTAAGGTTTTAATCATTATAAATGACCCAGGTTTAATTAAATTTGTGAGCATTTAGGTCAAACTGGACAGCGAGCCAAATCTCAAAGACCTCACTCAGGCAAAAATCTTGAAGTCAACAGGGGATTTGCTTCAGTATGGGCAGAAATGTGTAATAATTGGCTTTAAAAATACCGTAACAAGCAAGTACAAAAGTCTCTGGCTTCATAACAGACTTTGAAGGAGCACAGAAATATTTTCTTTAGAAATTCAAAGAAACCTATTATGCTTAGTAAAATTGTTGTGCTGCAAGAAGTGAAAAATAATTGAGGCTAGGAAAAAGGCAATTAAAATTATTCCCGATTGTATATAGGTGGAGGCAAAAGGGCATTGGGGGGCAGTGCAGGCAAGCAGTAAAGTTTGGTGCAGGAAGTTTCAGTTAAGAAATGGGAACACTGTGGAAAGAGTAGATTTGGACAGGCTGGACCGATGGGCCGAGGCCAGTGGTACCCGGTTCGGCCAGGCCAAGTGCCGGGTCCTGCACTTGGGTCACAACAACCCCCTGAGCGCTACAGGCTGGGGCAGAGTGGTTGGAGAGCTGCCCGGCTGGATAGGAGCCAGCGGTGTGCCCAGGTGGCCAAGGGGACCAACAGCATCCTGGCCTGGATCAGGAATAGCATGGCCAGCAGGGCTGGGGCAGTGATTGTACCCCTGTACTGGTACAGGTTCCTTTTTTTTTTATTCTGTATTTGCACATTTCATATGGTCTTGATGAACTCCAGCTTTTGTGTTCCAGTGTTCCAAATCCTGCGAAGGAGGCTTTCGGGTTCGAGAGGTACGGTGTCTATCGGATGACATGACAGCCAGTACTCAGTGTGATCCACAGCTTAAACCTGAAGAAAAAGAACCATGTAACACACATGATTGTATCCCTGAAATAGGTAAGGAAGTGAGGAAGTGGAAGCTTCTGTTTTAACTATGGAACTCCATCTAGTGGAGAACATATTTCATGATCTTGCAGAGGTTTTGGTATATTTTCGTAATGAAGTTAAGGGTTTTATTTTCACACAAAATACAGCTCTTCTCTATGGTGTAAAAGTAGGTTTTCATTTCTGATTAAAAATGTTTTCCTTGTAACATGTAAGAAATTGGCTTACTTTTAAAGTTGCAGAGTATGTGAGAAATCTGGTTCTGTGAAAAGGGAACATAGAGGTTGTGTTTATGCAGACTCCTTGCATTCTCAGAGGCTTCTTTTGGCAGAGTCTTTAAAACAAAAGGATCATGTACAATATACTGTGTTTGGCAACAGGTTCTATAAGAACCAATAACATTAAACTAAGATACTACGGGCAATTAAGCAATTTTCTTTTATGTATAGTAAATATGTGCATACACATAATTTGGCATTGGAATTAGTTATTCATCTCATACAGATTTGATTTGATAGTAATGAGAATGACTAGGGAAAGGAAGATGCAAGTATTTAGAAACTGTTTTAACTCTTACATTCTACAACAATTTTCAGTTGAGAATTATTCAACATAATTTAACTATATAAAAAGTGTATTGATTATTATTTATTTATTTAAATATCATTTTTTTAAAGTATTGTATTTGTGTTTTTATTTCTTCATTCAAAACAGTTTTGTACAGAATTGCTCATTTTTAGATCTGCTATTGGCGTTTTGTCATTCAGTCTTTTTTTTAATACCTCAGTTTCTGTGACCACAGACATGATCATATGACAATCTTAGCTGTCACTTAAAAAGTATTTCTAACCCTGTTGGTTGTAAAGGAAAACTTCAAAATGTGAACAGACCACATCCTAATAGCATAGAAAAATTAGGAAAGTTAAGAACAGCAACTTTTGTCTAGCTATTTTAAACCATTCTTAATATTTGTAAGGTTGGCTTACTATTTTCCAGTATTTAGATTTGTCAGTACTTGAAAATAACCACAAGAGATTAGTACCTGTGAATCTAAAAATGAAATGGACAGGTACCGAAGTGAAGAATACTAGACACTTTCCTATCATTTTTATTCAAGACAAATTTTGTGTTCTAAAAAAACCAACAATAAAACTCCTCCAAACCCCACAACAGTATAAATAGGAGATGGGTACATTTCTTCCACGGTTTCATGTATCTTTATATTAAATGTAGAAAATCTTGATTAATCTATGTCATTTACATAGGTAGCCTATTTTAACCTGACAATGAATGTTTAAATACAGGTCCAGGGGATTTTATATAGTAAAAAGAAAGGGGGTTGGTTATTTGTTGCTCTAATACTATTTTCTTCAGTTTCTTCTCTCTTCCTTTTTCTCCACAGACGAGAACTGCAAAGATAAGTACTACAATTGCAATGTGGTGGTTCAGGCCCGGCTCTGTGTCTATACCTATTACAAAACAGCCTGCTGTGCATCCTGTACCCGTGTGGCAAACAGACAACCAGGGTTTCTAGGACGCAGATAACGAATACCCTTCTACTCAAAGCGGCAATGTCAGTCTTCAGATGGAGCTTGAGCAGTGTTACTGTTTTGATTACAGCAGGTTTTAGCTTCTTAGAGATTTTTTTTTTTATATTGCTGAGTACATCAAAACTATGGTTAAATCTCACACCCTTTCAGTTACAGTTACTGTGCAGTTATCTTTTTAAAAATGTTTGTTGTAAAACCGTGATCTTTTTAAAGCATTAATTGTTAATGATACTATTCTTTGCACCTGCTCATCAGATAATTATTTAAAGAACATACCAGCTTTAGTATTGTGAAATTCATGAAAAGGAAATCAATCACAGGCAATTACTGGAGATATCTGACCAGTACAGATGCAGCTGCTGCGTTATATTCTGAGTGCTTACTTTTACTTGGGATTTTGGACGGCCTTAAATTACATGATTAAATCAATGAAACGTGCACGTGAAAAAAATACTTCACAAAGAACCAGACCCTTGACGACCCCCAGACTCTATTTATCGTCAGTTTCTTAGCACTGTTACGTATATTTTTAATTACTTCAGTCCATTCATAATAAATGAGAGTCACTGCTAAGCTCTCTCAGTTGTACTTTTAACTAACTTCCTCTCCTCAGGCAGCAAATATATATATACACTTGACTGCCAATAAGTGCCTTTATATTTAATTCATGAACTCCTGAATTTACACTTTTCTAATTTTGTATGGATTTTAAAATACATTGCCTACCAGAGTGCCGCTAGTGCCTAGCCCTTTAAGTCAGCTGTCAGTGAGACAGGTTTACCAGAAAGGTGAGGAGCCTTTGCTGGTGTAAGAAAAGTGATTGTTTCCATTGGGAAGGTCTCTTTCCTGTAGGGAATTATTTCAGTGAACTGGTATCTTGCCTAATGCCTTGTCTCTGCACTATTGCTTAACAACTACCGCACCAAAGTACTTTGTCACCAGTTTCTGAAAAAAACACCAAAGGATGAGGAAGCAGGCCTGTGTGCTTTACAGTAGTCTGTTACTCTTGCTGTCAGGCAGCAGTATGAGTGTTGTAGCTGAGTAGCTGTAAAAAGGAGATCTTAGCTATTGACATTCTGCAGGTTTTGATCAGTTATTACAGCATACTGTCTTTTTTTAGTCAATGTTTCATCACACGGATCTATTCATATCATCCTTTTCTACTACTCAAGAATGGCTCCAGACTTAAGAGCTGAATTTAGGTGGTGATTTTTCATTTCTGCAATTACTGTACTAAGCCTTGGGGCTTGCTAAATGCAAACAGAACGTGCTATGCAGTGCAGATGAAGATTTTTGCATTATCTGCACTAGCCTTTACCTGAGAGGTCTTTCAAATTTGTAAATAAGGCTGAGGGAAAAAATAAACACCGCTGCTTATCCAGCTGTTTATTACAGCATATTGCTTGTAAATCAGTGATACCCAACTCTGCATTTACTTCTGAGGTGCTTGTTGTTCAAGTTGAAAACCAGTTTTAATAATCTGTGGTAAGTCACTCTCCACGATGTGATATAACAGTGATTAAGGCATCCTGCTACTGATGAAGAGCCATGTTTGAGCCTCGTGGTGTATTCTTTTCTTCTTACTGCTTTGGTGGAGAGGGCGTAGAAGAGAGAATGGGGCTGCTGGGTGTGATCATAAAAACATCAGTTTGTGTGCCAGAAGCCACGGGAAGGTGGAACTCCTGTAGTCTAAAAGCTGTCTTGGATTAGATTGTTTGATCCTTAGATTGTTTGATCTGGTCACTTGTAAAAAATATATTTCAGACATGAGGAACTACTGCCATTTGGCTAAGTGAAACGGAGAAGTGCTTCTCCTGAACTTTGAAGTTACTCTCTGTGACTATGAACCAATAATGTCATTGGCTGTTTCTTCCACCTTGATTTGGGCTTTTTCACTGTAATTAATTGATATAAAGCTGTTAGAAACAGAAATGCTAATTAGAAAACCTTCCATTTGAGTTCATGAATCTTTCACAGTCCGGTTCCCTTGTATTATGAAGATTTATCCATGAAGATAACTTACAGATTTGTGATCATATCATATTCCTCAGATTCTTGACCAAAGAATGATAGGGAGAAAGTGCAGCATAAATAATTCTGGAATCCAATATTTGTAATACAGATTTTCATCTGGATATCTCATTGCAGCAAATCTTGATATACAGTATATAATTTTTGCTGTTGTCTCTTTTGTCCCAAGGAAATGTATCCTGTCAGCTTGAGGGAAATAACTGATCCATAAAAAGGCTTTCTGAAAACCACAGAGAGAATGAAATGCAGAGGTAATCAGGTTTGCCATCAGTTAATAGAAAATAATCTGCTTGCACACACTTCTGGTTGTGAGACAGTCAGGGACTCAGCACATAGACAGGCGATCCTGGTCGTTTATAAAATACGTTAACTTTGCTCTGGAATATGTGGCCATTGGGTTATATTACAAAGTTGATCATCTTGCAGGCACCATTAAGCTGCCACTAAAGTAAACAGAGTTCATGGGAGCTAAATATCAAACAAATATAACCCTGTATTATGCTGCAGGTATGCAGTGAGTTATGGTTAAACACATTGTATGTGGGGTTTTTTTTAGTAAAGGGACAGTTTTCAGATGTACCACATAAAACAAAAAAGATTGTTTCACCTAATTAGACCTCTAATGATAAGGAAACTGCCAGAATGTTGCTGAACTTAATCATTTATCATCTCTTCTTGTGTGTCAGCATAATCAAAATAGTTGTTCCTGCAAAATGAAACCCTTCTTTTCAGCACTTTGATATACTAATATTACTTACACAAAGTAAGTGCTACGCTAAGATTTCACAACCTATATTATAATGTGCACTTTTGAAATTGTGACTATAGCAAGTGTTTGTTTTAGTAGAGCAGTGCACCTCTGCAGATGCCTGCAGAGGACCTGATTTTACTTTCACTGTAAATCAGAGGTGGCCTTAATGAATGCAGTAGATTTAGAGCATGTGCAAAACCAATGTAAGTAAGAAATGATGCAGGCTTCATTTCTTTTGAATGAAACTCATCATTCAAAATGATGAGTTTGAATGGTTTAATTTCTTTCTCTGGTATTTTAACATCAGTCAAAATCCTGCAGAATGGTGGAAAGAAATGCTTCCTTGCCTTAAAGATTTTCACCTTACACAATCCAGTAAGCCCAGAGTAAGTGTAGGAATACTGCTGTAGATCATTGATTGAAAGAGTCTAAGCACTCTAACTGCTTATAGGGGTAAAATCAGCATACAGCTTTCATGTCTTGCAGCTGGCCAAAATCAGCTCCATCCAGAGCACACACTGTGTCTCAAAGAACTTCCCTTCTGGAACGGAGGACTGTTGGTGTGCAGTTGTTTACCAAGTTATCAGGGGTCCGTCGGGGTTTGCTAGCTCCTGCACAATTTCAGATCCAAGCACATGTTGTTGGTTAGATCCCACTTTTATGACAATATGGTGCAGTTCAGAGTTTGGTCCTTTATACAGCAAAAGCCCAATGTGTTGCAGAGCATGTTAAGTTATTGACATGTTAACGTAAAGACATATTTTAGGTTACTTGCTCATAGACTGGACAAAAGCGGTCAGTATAGCCCTGATTAAAGTGAGTACATGAAACTCGTAGAACGGAGTCCAGATGGGGCAGCAGTATTGCCAGGACCGGGGGTACTTACTTTGCTGTGTCTGAGTCCTGGCAGGTGCCAGTGATCACCAACAAGGGAGGAAGGAGGCAGATGCCTGAAACAGCTTATGGCTAGTAAGGGGGAGGTTATGCATTCCTGAAGGAAACCGTCTATACCACCATAAGTAGTGAAACGTGCTTTCCACGGCTTTGCTTTTCTTCATCCTGACCTGTCTCCCTTTTACGTCCACAAGTGTTCTCCTCGTCCTCTTATCTCACCTCTGTCCCTTTATCCTTTGGATGACAATATTCAATTTTGCCAGACTTACTGAAAATCCTGAACTGGCCATTGGGTTGATAAGAATCTGTGTTAGAAATAAGCCCAGCTATTAAGAGAGCTATATTCCTCCCAGTCCAGTGATTATTTTTGTGTTTGTGTGTGTGTGTCCATGTTGGCTAGTTTAAAATGCATGGTATTAAACTACCTACTGAATTAATTCCTGTGCAGTGAACCTGTGATTGCACAGCTATTGAAGTATGTAGTGACTCTTCATTCTCACGTCACATCTGTCACATAAAAAAAGAGAATTATCCTCTTCACACTCAAAAAGGAGAAACTGTGTGTCTACCTGGTTTTCTTGAGACTTACACTTAGTTTCTCTGACTTCTTTAAGAGCTGTTCTGTGTTTTGAAATGGAGCAAAATAATTATTTCTATATCAGAAATGAAAAATCATCCACTAAGCATTTTCAATATATTTTAAAACAATCTTGTCGTCATTACAGTATCTCAGTAGCGCAGGTGAAATTCAGACTTGGTGAAAGGGAGAAAATTCTGTTTAGGAGAACTCACACCAGACCTGAACCTCAGCTCTTCGATTCTCAGCTTTTAGCAACCAGAAGTTCTTAAGAATGTGAGTTCCCAATCTTCTATATCCCCATTTACTGTAAGGGGTTGTAGATAACTTACCACTATATCTGGAGAGAAGGGGAGCTTAACTTTGAGAAATCATTGACCTTCCAGCGCCAGTCTGTCTCTGCTGCTTGCCCTGAACTGTTCTGTCCACGCTGTGTTTGGGTCTCCTGAGACCAGTGGCCTTGGCAGGGGTTGGGTACGTACGAGCTTGTGAAGTCCCATCGTAGTCACTCAGGATCTACATAGAGGATCAGGAAGGACTGGAGACAAAAGAAACCCTAACTTTTTTAATATGTATAAAATTGTCTACTTGACCCTCATAATTGATTTTGGCAGAAGGATATACTTTATTATAACTTATTTTGTTGTTATTTGTAAATACAAGATGTCTATGGGAAATATGTAATTCTGAGCTGTGTCTATGGTACAAGCCACTGCACCAAATATTTCAAATATTTAGAATAGGCAGATTTTTTATTAAAAGGGACCTAATATGTATTTATTTACATATACAATTCAAATTTTGTCCAGCTTTTTCATTATACTAACCCAGCTTTGTAGGGAATTTTATAGCACAGGTATTACATATATATTTTTGTATATATGTCATACTGTAAATCCATGATACAATTTTCTAAACTTTCTGATTAGCCAGTTCCTTGAGTGAATTAAAGGGGGAGAGTATAGGCGAATTGCTTTCTGACTCGTTCAGGAATCTGTATCCATGGCAATGCACCTGAACCAGAACTGTACAGCATCCTTTTCATATTGTATACTTTTTCTCTTTGATGAAAAAATGTTAACTATTTTTGTTTATGACTAATTTATTTTTTATTATTGTGAAAAATAAAGTAATTCAAGATTAATTCCTGCAAGGTGATTTATTTCTCATGTGGTTGATTTGTTCTTCCAGAGTTCCTTGAGGAATTAAGTACATGTCTCAGTGTGGGTATCACGCACCAAGGGAATCCTTACTCAAATTTAGGAGCGAGCAGAATAGAATTATGTTGCCAAAGGCCATGAAACCGGTGTTACGGCCCTACAGAAGCGCTAGCAGCGCCCTGACAGGCTGCCTGACGGTAACGGGGTGCCGGGGACGGGTGGCCATTTCCCGGGGGTCTGTCGGGGCCGGTGCGTTGCCCAGGCAGACTTGTTCCCCGCGTACCCTCAGCTTTACTGTCACTTGGCAGGATGAGCCTCTGTCGCTGCCCCACGGCAACTCGGCGCAGGAGGCGGTTTGGATTTTCAGGAAGATGGATGTAACTCTGGAGCAGCAGTGCCTGCTAGTCCTTGGGTGAGCCAGCATTCCGAGTTCTGGAATATCGGAATTCTTCATTTGTAATTGCACCTGTTTTTCAGTTAAGTGCTCTACCAGTGACAAATCAGCAATGTGACTCCAGAACGATGTACGCGTGGATGCCGCTGAAGCGCGCCCATACCATAAACCGCTGCCTCACGCTCTCGGGCGAAGCATCAGGCGCTGAGGGTAGAATGGCTGTTGGTAGCCCATGGCCACACTTCTCTCCCCCCCCCGTTCTGCCATCACCAGACCAGCACTACAGGCAGCTCGGTCCAAATTCCATTGTAAGAAGTGTAATGAATTCCAAGTAACTTAATGTTATTTGACCTTTCACCTTTGCTGTCACGGGAAATTCCGCACAGTTTGAGGGAAGTGGAAGCTACCGCTGTTTTGAGTTTTGCACTTTATTCCAAAATCCACGGTTAGATGTGTTTTGACAACAGCAAACACCCCCGACACGGCGGGCAGCGCCTCGCGCCTTTTGGG
>VXBO01014029.1:321238-377264 GCA_013400135.1 Rhinoptilus africanus | reverse complement strand
GGGCGGGGCGGGGCCTCCATCCCCGTGGGTGCGGGTGGGAAACCAGCGTGTTCCTCTCTGGGTTCTGCAGGTGCTGAGGTTTGTGTCTGTAGGGGTCTAGTAGATGTTCGTGTGGGTTTTTTTAAAAGTAGAGCTTGAGTTATTAAGCCATAAAATTACACATTAATCATAGAATCACTGAGTGGTTTGAGTTGGAAGGGACCTTGAAGATCATCCAGTTCCACCCCCCTGCCCTGGGCAGGGACACCTCCCACCAGCCCAGGTCACTCAAAGCCCCGTCCAGCCTGGCCTTGGACACCTCCAGGGATGGGGCAGCCACAGCTTCTCTGGGCAACCTGGGCCAGGGGCTCACCACCCTCACAGGAAAGAATTTCTTCCTCATATCTAATCTAAATCTCCGCTCTTTCATTTTAAAATTGTTTCCCCTCATCCTACCCCTCCACTCCTTGATAAAGAGTTCCTTCCCATCTTCCTGTGGGCTGCCTTCAGGTACTGGAAGGCTGTTGTTGTCTCCCTGGAGCCTCTCCTCCAGGCTGAACAACCCCAACTCTCTCAGCCTGTCTTCATAGCAGAGGTGCTCCAGCCCTCAGATCATCTCTGTGGCCTCCTCTGGACCCACTCCAACAGGTCCATGTCCTTCTTGTGGTGGGGACCCCAGAGCTGGATGCAGCACTGCAGGGGGGGTCTCCCCAGAGCAGAGCAGAGGGGCAGAATCCCCTCCCTGACGCTGCTGGGGAAGCAGCCCAGGATGCTGTTGGCTTTCTGGGTTGTGAGTGCATGTTGATGGCTCATGTTGAGCTTCTCGTCCACCAGCACCCCCAAGTCCTTCTCAAGGCTATTCTCAATCCATTCTCTGCCCAGCCTGTATTTGTGCTTGGAATTACTCTGACCCCCATGGGTCTGACCTTGCACTTGGCCTTATTGAAATTCACGAGGATCATGCAGGCCCACCTCTCAAGCCAGTCCAGGTCCCTCTGGATGGCATCCCTCCCCTCCAGCATGTTGACTGCTCCACACAGGTGTCATCAGCAAACTTGCTGAGCGTGCACTCAATCCCAACATCCATGTTACCAACAGAGATGTTCAAAAGCAACGGTCCCAGTACAACCCCTGAGGAACGCCACTCATCACTGGTCACCACTTGGACAGCGAGCCGTTGACCACAACTCTTTAATTGTGTCCATCCAGCACAATAATAAATTCATTGCTTTTTTCCCATGTGTTCTTTATGTTTAAAATAAAATGTAAATGTAAAATTAGGAGTCCTGTAGCAGATGCAGTACTTTTTTCTCATCTTTGTTCAGCAGTGCAGTGATCATGATATATACAGTGATTTGTCGGAGCCTTCCAGCCTGTGTAGCATGAGAAGGATTTCATAGTACCAGATGCTGCCTGTTTCAGGCCACAAACAGGGTGTGTTCATTACTTTCCATTATTTGTGCAAAGAGTGGGCCTGTCTAAAGGAAAATACAAGAATTTGTAAAATCCAGTCTTGCTTACTTATAGAGCAGCACCTGCCTGAAAATCTATTTTTACTTGGTAACTAAACCAGCTTGCTCAGCACTGAATTTTGGCTAAGATTGGAGAATAAAATGTAGTAATATTTTATAGTTTCATCCTAGAGATTGGTGACTGATGAGCTTAGCTATGTAAATGCACAAGTATCCATTCAGACTTTTCTGATATATTTTGACTCAAAAATCTTAGGAATTGGAAGCCTGCAGCAGCAGTAAACCTTTATGCTATTTTAACAATGAAGTAGTAAAGGAGAGAACAAGGAAAAACATATATGCAAAGTTTCTACTAACTTTTTAATAGTTATTAGTAGATAACCTTGGGAAAAGGTGTTTATTTGAAAGATGGCTTCCAAAAAAATGAGAAATTCTATGCATAATACACATTCTAACAGTTATGCGTCCATTTTTAATAATTTTCGTGATGTAGCAATTTTATACAATTTAAAACATCATTAATGCATGAGCTACTGTTTTTCATTAAAACATCACTTTTACACTAAACTAATAATGGGATTCTCCTCCCCCTCAAAAAAAAAATTTTTTTTTGACACTGGGCATAATATTCCTTAGCATACAAAAGTAAATCCTAAAAATGCCTGACTTGCCCTATTTTTTCTTGATGTAAATAGGAAAGTTATGATGTTGTACCAGGTCAGTAAATACAACCTGTGGGACTTGGATATAGAGCATAAAATACTTTTAATGTTATTAACATAAGTAAAGAATAAGAGCAACAGATAATATGTGTGGGGAATACCTGCAGACAATGAATCAGCTTCTTAACTTCTTAATTCTTGCTGATGTGTACTTATATGAATACATATGCTATTTCCATGTTTTATCCAAGCACTTTTAAGGGTAAGATTAGAAAGCCAAGTTATGAATTGTAACTGTAATCTGAAATCAATAAAATGAAATAAAATAGAGAAAGGTTACATTATAAAATATTGCATTTGGAATGTAAAATTAAATGATTAGATGCAAGTTGGAGAATAACTGCGTTACAAAAAAATCCCACTCAATGAATAATTAGAGGTAGCATTTGCAGCAGCTATTTTTTTGATCAACCTGAGTTTGTGTGAGAGTAATGATTTTCTGTCACGAGCATTGACAAGATCTTTGCTGAAATCCTGTGTCACAGGGAAAGTATTATTGATGAATTGAAAGGAGTTTGGAAAAGGGAAACCAAGATAAATAATTTGCCTCTATCCACTACAAGCACTTTTTAAATGAATTAGTTTTGTTTATTATAGGAGAGGAAGCCTGGACACATCCAGCCCATAGTGTGAATTTTTAGGATTTTTAAAAAATGTAATTATTTTTATCATTAGGAGGCTAGCGATCAATAGGAGAGTCTTGCAAGGATAAGGGGAAAAAGCAATTTAATTTTCAAGAAGGAAGATTGCATTTACCATGTGTGAATGATGGAATTATTTTCTGACTGGGGGGATATGGTGGAATTATTGTAGGATAAGGATAGTTTAGACAGATGTCTATTTTTGAATGTTGCCTCAGGACAGACTAAGCAGTCTCGAAACTTCATCTGTTCTTGACTGTACAGTACAGCAATAATGATAAGACTAATAAAGTGATTCTGTTTGTCTTGGGTGTTCTGTAGGCTGTAAAACAGGGACTAAGCTGTGCTTAATTTCGGGAAATAGGCATATTTGGAGTTGGGGGGATGCTGACAGAAAAGTATTGTTTTGATTAGGGATCTGGCAGGAGTGGGTAAATAGATGAAAATTATATACAACCTCACCTTCCTGTGAGCATCCAATTTCTTTTGATTTTAATGATCTCTGAACTGAGTTCTTGTTTCTCTGCTACAGAACAATAGTTTAATTGTCATTCAGCTAGATTCCTATCCCACTTCAGGGATATGTTTTTGTTTGGTGGGTTCCTTGGGCTTTGGGGGATTTTTTTTAATGAATATGTATTTTAAAATATGTATTCATAGGAAGTGTGTTCTTTTATGCATTCCCTAGTTATGAAAAGTGTATCCTCCAGTGCTGTATATTCTGGAGCCCTCCCTTCCTTCCTATGTGCAGGCCCTCATTCTTGTCATGCTGGAGTTGATTTCTGGCCTGGGAAACCACCGGCTGAAGTTTTACTTTAGGTATATTCGGTTTTCCAATCAAAGGCCTGTGCTGCTTAAAGCCACTCTTCTCCACTCATTCTTTCTGTCATCTTTCTTGCATACGTGCTTCCTAATTCCTTGCATGTTTTTTCTGTCTTTTGCACGTTGAATTTTGAGTCTGTAGGCACTTCCTCTTGAACAAGAAGAGAAATAGAATCCAAAGCTATTTCACTTAAATAACATGCCTTCAGAAATTGCTAGGGTATGCCATTCTTTAGGTTTGAATTTCTAGTGTTTATGTGACAATACGGACTTTGTTTTCTATTGTGAGATTTCTGCAGTATCAGAACCTTAAACATTTTAGCATAGTCCTATGGTTGCTGAGTTATCACTTTTCCTAGAATTGCTTCAATAGCATATTGAAATTGAACAGTAAATCCGCTGTGATTATGACTGTTTTTAGCCAAAAAAAGGCTGAAGCACTTGGCTTTCTATGTGAGCAGTGACTGATCAGACCAAGAGTGCTATAAAACTCAGTTGCCATTTCTGTCATTACTTTTCAGCTTCTGCTGCTGAAAACTAGTGATTTTTCTTTTAGAAGGACAGAGAGAATGACTGCCTTCCCCTCCCCCTGCTTCCAGCTGTAAAGGTGCAGTTTCTCCACCTTTACACAACATCAGTACATTTGGCATCTTTTCAGCCCTGTGTTGGAAAGACATTGTATAATTCAGCATGTGTCATCTTGGATTCATTGATAATAAAGCCAGCGTAGCTGCATGTGATACAGCATTTGCATCTTTCTTTTTATCTTTATCACTCGGAATAAGAATGCAATAAAATACTTGAAAGTAGTTGTCAGCTAGTTTGCTTCTTTCAGTTTGGTTCTACAGCCTCTTAGTGCTTCGCAGGAGATGCAAAGTCACTTTTTACTAAAGGAGAATTTCTATGGTTTTCAGTTTAAATTTATTCGTATTTGTTGCAAACTAAAATCTGCCACTCTTTGAAAATTACTTGAAGAAACCTGGTTAAGTATTTTCAGTATTTTCATCTAGAGAAGTTTAGTGTTTTGGGACCTTGTGTTTAAAGACGTGTACTTCAGTTACATACCCAAGTTTTGTGGTTTAATGTGCTTTGATAATTTGCTCAGTAATATTTGAACGTGCTTTGAACTGAATACATCCCAAGCTCTGCCTGCTTTCTGGGCACAACCTTTTTTATTTTCTACAGTTATCACCAATAACAGAAAAGTTGCATAGGAATTTAATTCTGAAGCTTAGATCCTTTCACTTTCAGTCTGTGCTCATACAGAGCACACGTAGAAGGTCACTTCCCTTTCACTTGATGTAGATGCATATAGTCTAAGGCAATGTGTAGCCTGCAACACTTGAAGCAAAGGTAAGAGAACCTTGAAATAAAACTCGATCCATTCATTTTTCATTTAAGGTAATGCCGTTGAGAAAAACAGTCTTTTCCACAACTGAAATTTTGATTGTTACAGAGCAAAAGGAATGGAAATTGGGTTTCTAGGCAGGAATTATGTTTCCTCTGCAACTTTCTATTTCAGATTTTGATTGGCATATGTTTTGTAGCTTTTCAGTTGGGAAATATTAGCTGCAATTAAGATTGAAGGTGCCTCACAGTAGAGAAGGCCAAATGACAAGGAGTAGCGACTACAGCTAATGTCAGTGTGAAACCCTCCGTTTTGACTTGTTTTGCTGAGCTTTTTTGGTAACTCTCTTTGGTTTTATTTTATTTTTCAATATAAGTCAGCATTTAGCTGTGCTTAAGAAGTAGCATGGGTTTTCTTTGTACAGTGCCTTTCATTTTTAGAACATTGCAGTATGCTTTCCAAAAATTGGAAAGTTGGAAGCACGAATTCTTTGACCTTGGCCATTTCATAATGAGGAGACTTCACAAGGACTTCTGTTGAACTAGTGGAAGAGACGTGTTGTTCTCTCAAAGAGCTGTGGGAGTACTGAATCTCCCAAGAAAATGCTCCCTGCCACTAATCCAGATCATTTGTGCTAGGGGAAGGTTCTTAGCAGGGATATGGATCAGGCAGTTGATTTCTATTTTCTCCCAGTACAGTAATAATGAAGAGAGTATAACTCTCTTCTTCCACGTAGAAATCCAAAGTATAGAATGTTTGCCCAGTGTCCATAAATAATTTCATTAATCTTAGGCAGATTTGTAACACTGCAATGTCACCCTCCAAAAAAAAAAAAAAAAGAAAAAAAGAAAAATGTATCTGAGGTGCTCTCCTTTCCACAAGGTTTTCATAGGCATGATTCTGTCTCTCACAAATTCCTACCTCCTGGCTATTGTGTTACAAATGGTGAGAATGTTGTTTGAAAACTAAGTAAAAAGTAATAATTTTTGAAGCTGTGAACAGATATGCCCAGAAGACATGATAGTTCAGGGGTAAGAACTTGCTGTGTTTTACATTGCTTTGTGGGAGCTTAACTCAGTTTCCAGATTGTACAGAGAAAATTCTGCCGTGTGTCCAACACGCACACACTCACCATGGGAAGGCTCTGAGGAAGACTCAAGGGCTGGGCCTTTGCATGCAAGTGTCTTTCACCACAGCAAACCATCCAAAGAGCAACTACTATAAATACTGTCATTTCCAACTGCAGAGGTTTCTCGCCCTTTCCTGCGGATTTGTTGCCAACCGTATTCTCAGTTCTGAAGTGAAGAATGTTCTGTAGCCAGCGTGCACTTCAATAGTCCTTTGAGAGCTAATTTGGATTTTTGTTGGCTTTTGTTTGAACTTTTAAACTGACAGGTTATTTTAGCAACATTTGTAGAGAAACATTGTCTCTTGGTGTTGCTTGTTCTTTTCCATTGTTATAACAAGATTGTAAAACTATGTTGTAGATGGTGTCTAGTCTAATATTTATACCAAGATTATTGCATCGCTGTGCAGCACTGTTTTAAACAATGTCTTCTTTACCTTGGAGCACAAAGGACAATAGCTCAACAAAACTTTCTGAACAAAGGGGATATACATTTATTTGCAGATTTCCCAACGCAAGTTGTGTCACTTTTTGTGTCTGAAGAAATTGTATTAAGAAAATGCTAATTTGTCTTTCTATCAAGTGATGTTGAAACTGAAGTGTAGTTAATGGTCATCAATCAGAAGCAGGCAAAGTTCCGTTCAGAGGGTCATGTTTAACAGAATAAACTGTGCTTTGAGAATTTTCAAGTATTAAATAGCTTATTGGAGACTACTTTAGAGATCAGTGAGGGGAAATATTTATTTAAAAGTAAGGGATTGAAAGGTACAACTGGTTTAACAAAAATCAAGTTTAATCGAGTAGTTGATGCTGGCAAATATGTCAGAGTATTGCTACAGCATCTCTGCACTTTTGGGGAACATTAACGCAAGTTGGGGTGTTTCACTGTTCCCTTTTTCTCATAGGTATTTTCTGGTTCTTTCTTAATTAAGTGCATTACTGCAAAATCACTCAGTCAATAATGTGACCATATCACTAATTTCAGCTGGCTTCTGCCAAGACATCTTAAAGTTATAAGTGCATCCCTTAGAATGTATAACATTTTTGTGGTTTCACAAAGAGTTTTGTATAAAGAGACTTGAGTGAGGTTGGAGCTTGTTAATGCAGGATCTGTTTCCATTACAAGGTAGCTGTGGTGCAATGGTAAGAGAAAATACTGAGCCCTGGAAGTTGGCCAGGAAGAGAATGATTATTTCTGCTTTTTGTTTACAGAGTATTCTGACACAGTTCTAAAGAAAATGCCACAGTTTGATAATGTAATTCATGGCATGTTTCAGGTACAGCAAGGTACAGCAGGTGGACACATGCCAGCATTTCAAGGAACTCAAATGGTTTCTTTCTCTAGGTTGTTCTGGAGAATTCCAAGTCCAGGGATATTTTTTTTTTTAAACAAGATTTTTTGTCATGATGTTTTTATTAAATTTTAAGGAGCAGCTGCAATTGGTGGCAAGTATCTGAATGACCTCCCAATGAAATTCCTGAAGTACTATCTCCAGCTAATTATATATTCATTCCAACATGCTACCTACTGGTGGTGAGTTTACTACCAAATATAGTCCCTGCATTTGCAAACTGGTAAGAGTTGCAGCTGTGTTACTGTCTACAGAGTTAAAAGTGTATTGTGATCTTCCTTTGCAAATGAAGAACAATAATCATGACAAACCTAAACATTGTTATCTTCATTTAGAGAAAAGGAAAGCTGAAATAATATCTTTATGATTTTAAACTAGTAAAATGCATATTGTGCATAGGATTTAGGGCTCACAGTTTTTTATGCAAGGGGTTTAGCATCTGTAAGTCATTCATAGTACAGTGTAATCCCTTATGTGCCATAGATAGCAGAAAGCAATGATAGTTGCAGCTGAGCAACTGATAGATTGATAGTTGCAGTTAAGCTTGATTAACTAAGCATTTAATACCAGCTGCTGGAGAGCATTCAGGGTTTGGCTCCATTGCAGCCTAACCCATTTGAATCCAGTTGAAATTGTTAGTCTTTCTTCTGAAGAATTAACTTTAAGTTCAGTGAATTTTTTCTTGTGTCTGTTTACAGCCACTTGAGCATAAAGATTCCACTGGAGTTTAGCTGGATAGAAGTGGGGCAGAAAGCTGTCAGCAAACATTGTGTTTGAGTTCCTCAGGTGTACAAAGTATACCTGAGCTTGGCTAAAAGCAGAACTTTTCTTACAGCAGTGAAAGGCATCTGAAATGGTCTTGCCTCGGTAGCTAAAATGTCACAGTAATGACTATGGGAACAATATAGTCCTGGGAGGAGAGAACAAGGAGAAAGTAAGTTATATTGTGGGAGGAGGGCAAGAAAAAAAAGTGTGCTGTTTTCTATCTGGGGAGCAGAAAGAGTAAGCAGATTCTTTGCTCTCTTCTTTATGCCTTCTCCTTTAGTTTTTATGTGTACTTTAACTTTTCAGACTTCTGATTCCTTCATCAAAACAGCATGAATATTCTGTCAGAAATAATACTGTTTTATAGGATATTTGAAAAAAACAAGAAATCCTTCAAATCAGCACTATATTCCAAAACCTACTTTGGTCTAGATCCTGCTCTAGAAGCTCTATGAATAAATCAATTGGACATTGAGGCTGTAAATGCCTTTCTAGTGTGCGGTACTTTAACAAAAGGATTGGCTTTGATCCCAATACATTGTATGATGTTAGAACCCTTCTGTTGCTGAATTGGAGCCGGAAAGATGTTGGCTCAAAAAAAGAATGCACAAGGGCCCAGATCTTCAGAACTGAGTACCAGCATGTATCACAAAGTTCATGCAGTTTTATAAATGTCAGTTCTAAGAAAAACCATAGCTATTCACTGCTATCAGAATGTGTATTTACCTAAATACTCTGAGAAAAGCAGACGTTTGCTGCATGCCTCATGCATAAAATGGCTAAAGGTTAATGCAAGTTCATCAGTTCTGAGTTGTACTGAAACAATTACAGATGTTTTGTTGTTAATGGCGCTCCTAAAATTACAGTTTTAACAGATTAAGCTATCCACAGATTTGGTATTGCTGATTTAACATGCTTTGTATCCTTTTCAAGACATTTAAACTTGACTGAATTAAGAGGATATTCATCACTTTACAAGATATTCATTTGAGATTGCTTTATGGGGATGGATGGTGCAGAGTAGATGTATCTCTGGCAAGTTCACAAGTTTTTAAGAGATCCTAATTCTTACTGCAGTTTGTCAGTGGTAGGTTTTTATTTCTCGAGTAGGAGTACATTTCTTGAGCTCGGAGTACATTTAAACTGGTCACAGTATACTATTTATTTACACTTCCCATTGTATTGAGTGTTAACACCCTTTTTACATGTATGGTCTGAAGGCTGTTCATTAGGAAGCATGCATATTGTCATGAATACACGTTCTCACATATTGTGGCTCTCAGTTGTGGTAGCCAGAATGAGGGATGGTAGAGTATTTGTGTTCTAGAGAAGACAAAACTGTTGGCTATCCAAATTTAGACTAAATAAAAGAAGATTGAGAACATAATGTGTATATGAACTGGAATCCAGGCACCTAAATGCAAAACTGTAATAATATTTAAATGTTCTTTCAGCTGTTGCTTGGTCTAAGGCATAGGATTTCCCTAACTACACTCCTCCCACCCCACCCAAAAAAAAGTTTTCCCTGTTCTTGGGAAATACTGCTTCTGCGTGTATTGGAGGCTTAAGCTTCATTCCCTTTTGTTTGTAACCAGGCTTAGCCTGGTGTTCTGTGGTACAGCTGCATTCTCTTCCTCTTAACGAATCTGTTCTGGTGCAGGGGAAATGAGTCAAAAAGAAACCAGTATCACCTTCATCTAATGGTTACGATGCCCAGTTGGAAGAACTCATCCTTCCTGTGGGTACTGTTGTTTAGTTATTCAGAGGCTGTTTAATATCAAATGTTATTTATAGCACATGGTCTCTGCTCTGGGTCAGAAACCTTGTCCCTGCTCGGTTTTCTTGAGTCTTAAACCTCTGCATGTAAAGCACAATGGCTTCAATAAGTGAATTTCACAACAGGCAACTGCCTGGTTGTGAAGCATGCTACTGGGGGGCAGGTGCTGCAAATTAAGGTGGGAGAGGGAATTAAACCTCATCAGGCTCACAGAAGAAGGAGGATGGCAGTGGTAGCTTTCTTTCTCTGGTATACTTTAAAATGTAAGAATGGTTTTAAATATTTTTCTTCAGGGGAGGTTAGCAGGTTGTTCTTCACAACTAGGGGGAAGAACTCCCTAATAGTATTGAGTCATTTGTCAGAAGTCAAGAAAAGATAAATCAGTATGCTGTTAAGTGTTTCCTGATGACCATCTTATGAAGCTCTAATATCAATAGGCAGGGAATTTAATTTCCGTCAAATTTTCTCATAGTGTTACAGTTAGAGTAAGTTAGATACCTGTAGTCCAAAGCCGCATGTCACACTTACAAGATTTGAAAGAATTGTCCAATGCTGAGACGACAAATTTCTCTCTGGATCTGCACTGTGGATTTTTTGGGAGACCCTGTTAAAGGTAATAACTTAACATTGAAGTATGCACAGAAAATCCTGCTATGATAGTTGTAAAATTGCTCTTTTTTGTGTGATTATTTTCTTACATCTTGCAGGGAGGTTATTCTCATAGGGCAATTTAAAACACTGTTTTCTTCTAATTGTGTAGTCTCAATGATTAGGTAACTTCGATTTTGACTGAAAGTGTTGCAAGGAGCTGTTAGGGGCTTTTTTTTGTTTGTTTGTTTTCCTGTGCATTGCTTCAATTCTTAGGTTATAAAAAATGTGAATCTAGTTCTGTTGGTTTTCTTGTTCTGGCATGTAAATTGCTGAAGTTGACCAATTTAGTGTGGTAGCTAATCTAACTTGAGTTTGCCATCTGTGGCTGTGTTTCTTAGATGCTGAAACTGATTACAGTCGAACTGATTTTACAATAAGTCCTGCTTGAACAGTATTCCTGTGCAAAAAATTTATTATGATTCACAATAAAAATGATAGAGCACTTTATTTCATCATTCATACTTGAGTGCTTTTTATCTAAGAAGTCTTTTTTTTTTTTCTTTTTTCTTTCCCCTGTGTTGGGGTAATTTGTGTAAAAAAGTATCCTGGCCCACTGTGGCAAATGTGACGACTTCTCCACCAGCATTCTTAATTTCTACAGGTCTCATAGAAGTTGAAGCCACATATCTCATCCATGAATTGCTTTATTTTGTCTTTAGTGAGTTTGCTTTAATCCTTGAGTCAGCTACAATGTTAAACTCAGACAAGCCCTTGGGACTGAGTAGTTCTGTGAATATTGACATAGGCTCATAAGGAAGGACAGTTTGTCCTGTAGAATTTTGAAAATACATTAGGGATTGAACTCAGAGGCTATGGTTTGGGAATACGGCATCTGTGTAAGAGGCTTAGTAAAGCAATGAAACCTTAATTGGAAGTGTTGATTATACTAAATAATTTACACAGGAAAGGCTGAAGAGTTCCAGGAACTGGATGCTAAAATGTGATATTATGTTGAGCTACACTGAATTTGAAGTGACCCACATGGATGGGGAAATCCTAATATTGCATGTGAAGCAATGAGGTGACCATTAACTCCTCAGGAGTAACATTAGTTCTGTGGAAACTGGACTGGTAAAAAGCAATGTGAACTTCCACAATTGTTGGGAAAGGAACAGAAAAAAACATGATAGTTGTACTAAACTGAAAAGGCTGGAAAACAGATGACTAAGATGAGATGCTGATAAAGGTCTGTAGAATTTTGGAGAGAGAGTATAATTGGTATTTTTTTTAACAGAGAGAACACACAATAAGGTAGTAAGCTCAAACAGAAGGTACTTTTTCAATGATGTGTAATCTATGGAACTCCTTCCCCAAAGCATAAAAATCTACTTAAGGTTAGGTATATTAAAGAAAAATAAATTTATTGAGGGATGTTAAGAACAGAGACTGGTTCGTAAAGTCTCAGGCTTCCAAACAGTTGCAACTGGACTCTGGCTTAGAAGGACTTGGTGTCAGCCCTCATGGTTTTATGCTGCTTTCCGTGGCTTCTCGTTCTGTTTTGCCTTCCGTATGTTCTTGTCTGATGGGGCTGAAGGGGAGTTGAGACAGGGAGCAGGAGTGAGGCACAGTTTGTAAAAATGAAACTGGGCTGCAGGTACCTTCTGGTGTGTCTCAGTGTGGTCCTGTTGGAACAGTGTGAGATGAAGTCTGAAAGGAGCAATATGTCTGTTCTACTTGTCAAGTAAGTCCAGAAAACTATGCTTTGCTATTGTGCTTAATCAAAAGGTATATAAAAAAATATTTAAATATATTTTTTTAAAAGTCTTAAATGCCCCTTTGAAATCCGTTTCCCTTAATGAATTTTCAACAATTTTTTTATTTTTCTAAGTGCAAAATTAAAAAAAAAGCTGCAACAGCTAACAGTTTTCTTTGAGAGGATCTGAAATACAGTTGCCTATTTATGACCAGGTTCTGCTCAGACTTGCATGCAGCACAAGGGGAACTGATGAGTGGAATCAGGGAAAAGCATCAATCAACTTTTTTAATGTGTGTGCTAGGAAATCTAGTTATCTGATTATTGCTGAAGCACTGTAAAAGCAGGGCTACCAGTCGCAGAACGGCTATGTGATTAATAAGGTTTGACTGTGGCAGTTTCCCTGGAAAGGAAAGGTGAGAAGTGTTACGTTCAAGCCGAGGAATGTCAATGTATACCATCTCTTTCTTCTGCTTTCTTTTCTTGCAGTGTGGAATTGTGGATTGGTATAAAACTAATTAATTTCACATGGATACAGGAATACCTTCTGTGGTCAGCTGGTCAGAAGCACTGGTGCAGTGAATGTATAACAAATCCCAAACAGCTGCATAAAGGAAATGCCTCTTTTATATCCACAGTAAACTAATTAGAAATTATATAATTTTTGCAATTTACATGGGATAGAGGGGATGTGCAGAGCGTGAGTGGGTCAAGAAATGAGCTCCAGTTTGTGAGGGCTTATAGGACGTTTCTGAGATATAAAGCCTGTCAGAGTACAGGTGCTGGGGGAAGAGCTACTCTTTGTAGTGTTTTTCCCTTGCACTCAGAAGCACTAACAGTCACAAGAATCCTTTTTACCTTTATTACATAGCTATTGAAAAGGCTTTTTTCCATTTTCGTCTGAAAAGGTGGCTGGTGATGTGGCCCAGAAATGGTGAGGAGGAATGAATTGGTATGAAGTGTGTGTAGTAACTGATCAGAGAATCCAGAGACCTATTACAAAAGGAAGATTTTGTGAGTATTTATGTGGTACATTCCTTTAACAGAAAGCTGGTAAATGATTGAGAGCTGTTTGAAATTAGAATTTGGAATTAAGGAATGGGGGATTCGTATATATAGAGGCATGCTTCATTCTTTTCTCAGTAGGATTTTAGGCATTGCTGTCCTTGGCAGGGCAGATGGGCTGGAAGCAAGTCAGAGAACGTGGCGTAGATGAGTGAAGGACGCCTGGATGTAGGCAGAGAGAGCCAAGAGAATAAATGGGCCTGGCTCTAGATGCAAGTTCCTCTTCCAAGATTCCAACCAATAATCATACAGATTAACTATTGCAAAGGCAGGAAGAGCTCAAGAAATTTTTTTTATCCCAATAGTTTATTTTTTATTGGGCATAAAAGGCAAGGCTGGGGCAGTGGTCAGGAGGGGAGGGATCTTCAGAGAAGGGGCCAGGGGCTGCCCTGTGCCAGATGCAATTGGCTCCACAGCAGACCCACTGCAGGATGCGTATGAGCCCATCAGTGAAGATGGTCGAGCCTCTGTGAGAACACATTTAAGAAAGGGAAGAAAGTGCCGAGAAAGAGGAACAATAAGGCTGGAGTTATAGGATTTGCTCCATGGTGGAGCTGATAACGTCCTCAAAGGGACTGTGGTACGTGGATAACCCACACCAGGGCAGGTACTGCCCCTGAAGGGATCAGGTGCAACCTGCAGGGCTGACAAGGGAGTGGAGACTGGAGAGACCTGAGGGGGATGAAGATATATCTGGAGTGAAGTTGAGCCTGGGAAAGAGGGAAGAAAAGTGTTTTCCTTATGTTTATATAACTGTTTGTCGTCTTTGTTTCTGAATACCTGAATCAGTAATTAAAACGTTAACTGACATTAAATGAAATTGGTGAGTGTTCCTCCCACACACACATTGTTCTCTGCCTTTTGTTCTTCCCATTTTCACCCTGTGCTGTTAGCAGAGAGTGTGAATGGGTGGCTGTGTGTGTCCTTGGCTGCTAGCTGGGACAGAGCCACCACGTTTTGTATGTTCTTTTTAAAATTCATGAATTCATTGTGCCTTTCTCTTTTAACAAAGGAAAAAAAAGGATTGCAGGATTATAATATGAATAATGAAACACAGTCTGATGTATCTCCTCTTTTCTAATGGCAGACTTACTCATTTATGCTAATAAGCATATTGCTATAAAGTAGACCTTCTAATTAGCTTTCTTAGAGCTCTTAGTTGGAAACAGCAATGTGGTAGTATTCTCAATGAGACTTTTGCATTCCTAAGCCTTGATACCCTGGACTTCCTGAGGAATTTGGAACAAGTGATGGTGATAGAAGAGGCACTGAGTAGCAGACTCCAATTGCAGTTGGCTAAAAACCTTGTAGAATAAATCTCTCCCTTTTGTTGGGGGTGGCCTTTAACTATTCAGGATATTATGTATTTAAAATTATTACATTCCTTAAATCTGAGGTTATGTCAATGTATAGTGAAATAATCTGTAATCAATTTGCTGAGCAGGTGCGTGTGCCTGCTTTCTGAGAAGAAAATACAAAGTGATCCCTACATAACAAGAAGTCAGAGTGTCCTTTTCAGAGGATTGGATGTGTGAGTAGATAATGGAAATTTCTTTCAAATTACTGTTCTAGAAATTAAAACTGAAGGAAGAATGAAGTCATAGCAAAAGGCAGTTAGTGCAGATGAACACTTGAGATGAAGATTGGCTCACATCTTTGCCTCTGGCAAATTTGCAAGGAGAAAAAGAATTTCATTATTTTAAGTGGCATAATAATGCCTATATAAGTAATTTATAAACCTGAGCTATGCTCCTCTGGAACTGATTATCTGGACTGAAAGTGCTAGGGTGTCTAGTTCCGACCTAGTGGAAGGCAGGTATTTTTAACAATGGACTGAGTTCTGATCTTTTATTTTCCTCTTGTAGCATCAGTTGATTTTGGCAGATAGATAATGAGTTACTAGTTTGAGTGACAGCAATCCTTTGTTCCTTGTTTTTTATTTTTTACCTGCCATGATCCAAATCTGGACATGTGATGATAACCCAAGTTGAATGCTTTTTCATCTACATTCCTTCTATGTATTGGAACCTAATTGTCCTCAGCACTTGTAGGAAAACAAATCTATGTTTGGACAGTATGGGATTCTAAAAGTTTTGAGGACTAAATTTTCACACTTTTTCAAGTTTAGAAGTATTCCGATTACTGTAAGTTTTATCTGTGTGATCACATTGTTAAATGCCATTACTGAAGGTACTAAATCATGTCTTAGTATCTGCCAAAGAGACCAGATTAGAGCTATTTCTAGGGTAAACAAACCTTCTGCAGAAAGAATTCTCTTATCACGTGCATCACCTTGTGCCTTTTTTTATTTTGTCAGCGGGGTCAGTATGTTTTAACAGAAGGCGGGTATTTTAATTATGACTTGTTTACCCCTCTACACTTGGACAAGATTTGGAAATCTGTTGTGACTCTTGGTTTAAAAGGCAGTATTATTTGACTATGGAGAAGCCACAGCTTCGGTTCTGTTGGTGATGAAACAATGTTGTGCAGCAGGTTTGTGTCATGCTTTGAGGTCAGTGTCAGGAGAGTTTTTAACTGACCTGTTTTTTTGGTTGAAAGTCTGTTTTCTTTCATTAGCTTAAAAAAACTCCATATATCTTTCTGTAAAATTAGATCCATTTATTTGGAAAATTCCCTATATACTTTTTGTAGGTTCCAGTATCTTTTGTTCTTCTTTTTAGATGAGTCGGTTTTACTCTAGGTGAGCCAGTGGCCTTGCCTAAGAGGCAGCTCCCTGATGAGAAGAGACTCCTTTCCAAGTGCTATTCCTAGCTAACAAACAAAAACTTTTTTTTTAAAAATTAGTTTTTGAGACTTTTTTCAGTTTCTTCCCTTTTTTTTATTTTATGTGAACTTAGTAAAAATCCTGTGCATTTTTCAAATGAGATTGAGTTATATGTAAGTTTCTCTCTAGAAATAATTGAAAGTAATATAATTTTTTTCACCTTTTAAACAACATTTTAGCTTTTTAAATATTAAATATATCATTCACAGGAGCATAGGTAAGAATGAGGCCTTTATTTTTTGATCCTTAATCTGGATGATAGTAAAATAGGTCTTCTATCAAAGACAAATGCCAGTATCTCTTCAACAGTTGAACTCTGTTTTGAATGAATCTGAACTTGATCAACGTTTTCATCTGTTCCACTATTATGCTGCTATTCACTGTGAACATGAAGCAAAAAAACCCTTTTTTAAAGAGGAAATAACTGTGATTACAGGTAACAGTTGTACTGGGGATTCATATTGAGGGAGGGAGGGGAAAGATACAGTCCTTTCAGAGAGAAGTGTTTATTTTTTAGCTCATGTATAGTGTTGCAGATTTCAAAGTAAACTTTGGAGTGTTAATGTCCTATGTGAAAGAATGACTATACTGAAGGGGAAAAAAAGTAATAAAAATGCTAGCAGTATTAGCTTTTAATTGCATATTTAATGTATATGCTATTAGTCATCGATTCATAGAATCACCCAGGTTGGAAGGGACCTTTCAGATCATCTAGTCCAACCATCAACCTAACTCTGACAAAACCCATCACTAAACGATATCTCTAAGCACTGTGTCTACCCGTCCTTTAAAAACCTCCAGGGATGGTGACTCAACCACTTCCCTGGGCAGCCTGTTCCAATGCTTAATAACCCTATCAGTGTAAAAAATGTTTCCTGATATCCAATCTAAAACTCCCCTGCCGCAACTGGAGGCTGTTTCCTTTTGTCCTATTGCCTGTTACTTGGGAGAAGAGACCGACCCCCACCTCACTACACCCTCCGTTCAGGGAGCTGTAGAGAGCGATAAGGTCTCCCCTCAGCCTCCTTTTCTCCAGGATCAACACCCCCAGCTCCCTCAGCCGCTCTTCACTAGATCTGTGCTCCAGACCCTGCACCAGCTCCATTGCCCTTTTCTGGACCCACTCCAGCACCTCAGTGGCTTTTTTTGTGGTGAGAGACCCAAAGCTGGACACAGTACTTGAGGTTCAATACTGCTTAAAATTCTAAATTTTGGAAATTTCTGGCCCAAACTTTCATAGTATTTGTAATATAGTGTGGGGTGAATATTCTGTGCAGGCTTTAGTGATAAAGCAGGCCACAATGAATCTTGGGAGGATAACGTAGCAGACCAAGGTGGGCTGTGTTTTTAATGTGGTTTACAAGGTTTCTTTACCTTATTCCAGATGACTGTTGCAGCATGGCCTTTATGCTAATATTAGTTACACATCTCTATCTGTGATCTGCATAACACGTAGTTTGGCTGAGTCTGAGCATATTGTTTCAGCTCTATTACCAATTAATCTTTTTGGGGAAATTTAGTGGCTGTTTTTCTTTCTTCTTATTGCCTAGAAGTCAGTTGCAGTTGCCTAGCAGTTCAGGCCTGTTGACTCAGATGAATAAACAATGAAAATTGAGTCCTAAGAGTGAAGAGCTTGAGTGTGAAAGGATGACCTATTTTTTCCATCACATCAATATGAGGAAGTGTTTAAAGAACAATGTGTTAATCTACATTGAAACACACCTGAAAGGAATCGATCTGAGAACCACTTAACATGTCATGGTTTTTCTCTTAAATGATAAAATGTGAGCAGGACTCAGAATTTGAAATGGCATCTCTGAAGGTATATGTGAAGGCAGTGGTCAGCTTTGCAAGCAAACTGAAGTTGGAGTAAACAGGATTTTATTTATGAAAGAAACTTTCTTGCTTTAGCAATTGCAGAAACACACAGTTGGAAAAAAAACACACCTGTGAGTGGTGGGGTTTTTTTGTTGTTCCTGTGTGTGAAAGGAAACATAATGAGCCACCTCGTTTTTGTTGATTTGGGTATTTTTGTCTCCTGACTCCTAAGATTTGCATATCAAACTGAGTAGGAGTCTTGCATTTGGGAAATATGAGACTAGATTACTAAGCACTGAATCTCGAGGGATAGAAGAGTAAATTAGGTGACTCTGCAGCATCTTCTAAAGTAAGTGGTGATTGGAAAACATGACATTGAATATTCTATCCTAAATTAAGTGAACATTTACATAAATCCTAGATCACTTGTTGCCTTGAAGCCATGTTTGTGAGCACAAAGGTTCTCAAAGCTCCTGAGGAGAGTGTTTCTGGAGGTGCTGTAGGTGATTTTCTTTGGCAGGAGCCTACCTCAGTGGCTGAAAAATCCCATCCTTTTATTTGTAGAGATTAACAGTGCAAATTGAGATCAATCCTTTACATTGGTGCAAAAGAAAAACACACTTTTTTTTAATCCTGTTCAGACTTATGATCAGGCCTGTACTGATAATTACTGTCAAAGCTCAAACTTTGAACAGAAAGTAACAGAATTTTATCAACAAGAGCAGTAGCCCCGAGTTCTCTACTAGAATACATCAACCCCATTCTAATGAAAGGAGATGATTTGAACTGATTTGTTCAGTGTAGGAATCATACAATGTAGAGTATCAAATGCACCTCTCTTGAGTAATGAGTTGTTAAAACAGAAGAACAAGCAGATGGCTGAACAGTCCTTTTTCTAGCATAGCCTCCGGGCTTCCAGAAGGCAGTGGCTTAGGACCTGTGCTGGCCGTAATTTCTATGTGGACTAGAAGACCATGAAAGAACTTTTTCTGAATGAGATACTACAGTGAAACTAGCGAGATTTCTATTCACTCTTTCATTACTTAATTTCTTTGTACTATTTCTATTCTTGTTCTTGAAATGGCAGTGGTAGAGATGGTGGTATGGGAAACACCACATCTTCCCTCTCCTTTTGTAGTCTTTAACTGTCTAATGTCAGAGACTGACTTGCTGCTTGTAGAGTGCCTTTAAGTGTCCCAAAAAGTGATAGAAGTGTTTTGAAATAAAACAGGTTCTAGCAGGAAGTCCTAAACAGTGAGTGAGCCATGATGCTGTCATTCAAGATAGATGAAGAAGATCAACCTTCAAGGCCTTCAGTTAAAAAGATGCTTTCAGACTTGAAAATGACGGGGTTTAGTAACTCTTTAAAATGATGCAGTGTTAATTAAGAGCAGGATAGTATGGGAGAATGTAATAATGGGACACAGGTCTCGTATCCACAGTTTTGCTGATCTGCTACAGAGATTTTTAGTTGCTGTTAGTTCATATTATAGAAAGCATTGAGCCTTCCTGTTCGCCTATTGAGGGATTTTGTTGAAAGGCGAGCATGAAAGACTTCAATTTCTCTTTAGGGTTTTAAAGTAAAGAAAGATGGATATGTAGGGGATAACAATAGGAGATTTTAATATTTTCTAAGGCAGAAAAGGTTGAATTCATGCTAAAAATAATATTTATTTGAGAGTTTCATCTAAGGCACGGTGGAGCTCTGAATATTACTAAAGGCAGATTTGTGAAGATGCTTTGAAATCTGTGGTTGTTTATAGTTGATGATACAGTTGTAAGTGAATCCACTGGAAAGGTGTCAGTGAAATAAGTGGAAGACAGGAAGGATTTCAGAGAAAGTGAATCTTCCAGAAGAAGAAAAAAAAAAATTAAAAAACCCCCACAAACAACAGAAAACCCTGTCTACATAGCTAATTAGATATGCTCACTGTAATGTGAATACTACAGAGCAATATTTCATCCTTTCATGGAAATAAATCAAAAGCCTAACATTACAGTATTCTATTTTGAGTTCTTTTCAGGAGGAATATGTGGGTTAATCTTTGTATTTGCAGCCTTCATTTGGACTTCCAATTTGTTTGCAAGCCATTCAAATTAAGCTAATGATGTAGTGTTAAGTTTTAAAGCAACCTGATATTAAATTAGATTTCTTGTGCCAAGATGCCTGCTTCTGAATTCTGATAACATGCTCCATATTAAACTTTGATATTATTAATGTTCTGCAGGTGTTTTTGCTATTATGTGGTATATTTGCGCTATTTATTATGGGTGTGTTACCTTGCATCCATGTTACTAGGTTCTCCTTTCAGAACCTGGGAACTGCCAAGAAAATTGGTTCATGAACTCAACACACAGAGTTGATGAGTGTTGGACAGTAACGTTCAGTTTCAATTGTAGGAGCCTACCTTACCCTCACACCCATCCTAGACCTTTGCATACTGAATATTAATATTGTCGTTGGTTTCCTTAATTATTTTAACCACAGTGTCGGTGGAAGGAACTAATGACTACAAACCAACAGATTATGGTTTTTGCATCGCATAATTGTGCCAAAGTGTTGCTTTATTTGGAGAGTTCAAACACTTTGATGGGACATCCAGTAAATGGAAAATACAGGGAGTAAATCTTATGCATCTCAAAAGCTTCAAAAGCTACAGTCTTGCTTTAGCTCATTTGAATTGCTGTGTTCCATTAAAAAATATTCCCTGTAACTGAGATTGAAGAAACTAAAGAAGTTTCCTGGTAGTAGTTACAATACATAACGTTTACTTCCCAGTGTTGTGTAAAAATTTGATGAAAGCGACTGTACTCTGATCTGCACCACTATATTTACGCTGACCATATAAAACCATAGTTTTGTTTTATTAATTAAGCCTTAGATTTCTTTGCTCAGTTGAATTCTGAGCTGAGCTGTCACCAATGTGAGAACTCCTTTACTGCAATGTGCTTGTTTTTTCTGGTTTGCTTCCAGTCTCCTTTGCTACTTGTTCTTCTTGTTCATAGAGCCAGTTGTACAAAGATGTTTTCTACTCCATGTTTTTTCTGATTCCTTGCACATCAGGATCCGCATTTATGGCTGAAGTTCCTTGCAAGGCATATGCTAATGCTAGTAGTAAATGCAAACCTAAATAATTTGTAAAGTGCTAAAACATTTTAAAATCACTTCCCAAATTTCTGATATCTTCATATTGTCATCCCTAATGATTATTCTTAGATGTATATTGCCGTGAAAACTGTGTGTAAGACGTACAGTATGTGTTCATGTCTCAGGACAAAAAAGTACTGGAATTTTGAAAAGCCCTTCTATTCAGGTGAATGGTAATAGTTCAGTCCCAAAGATTTCTTTAGTTTTAGTGAAAATTCTAAAGGTGAGTGACTGCTAAAGTAACAGAAGTTTAATGGGTGATAAAAGTTCTTTTGTAGTTATGACATTATTTGGAATTGTGCAGTTTGTTCTCAAACAGCAAGATAAATGTTAAAATTATGTTAAAAATGCATGCAGAGGTTAAGGGGAGACTTTTCCCTTAACTTATTTCAGCTTTCCAGTGTGACTTAAAAATTGCTGCCTTGAAGCCACTTACCTAAATCAATAATGTACAAGATTGCTTTAGCCAGGGTGGCTTCTTTTATTTTAACTTATTTTTTTTTTTACAGGCAGAAGGTCTATTGGAAGTTAAAGGACTCAAAAGCTATCAAGGGTCTTTCTAAGTTTGGTTTAAATCATTTTAAATGTTCCTTTCTCCTGTGTATAATGCCTCAGTGAACAAGTAATGATGGATGCCACTTAATGTCTCTGTAGAATGTGACTAAAATAGGAAGATCTTTCACATTCAGAAAGTAGAAATTATACAAGATGGGTATTTCATGTGCTTCAGAAATAATGTATGCTCTTCTTGCCAGCAAGTATAAATTGCCATGGAAAAATGTGCATGTGTTGTTTGCTGTGTGAGCTTCTTTGGAGAACATTATTTTTCTGTCTCTGATGCATCTTTTCAAACTGGTTCGTACCTTACTCAGCGTCTCCAGTGCCATGTAGGAAAGAAGTCCTTTTTTATTCTAAAGGTAGATACTCAGCATCGGAGGGTATCGACTCAGCATGAGGGTGAATCATCAACTTCCCTTTGGCAGTCTCTTTTCTATTTGAGTATTTATGTAGATATATCGTAAACTTTAAAAAAACCCCAAACAACCTAGCTTCAGCATAAAAATCTTTTGCCCATGTTGAATCAGCCATGAACATAAAAATGAAAATATTTCATGTTGGCTGCAATGTAGGATTATTTTCTCATTAAGAACCAAGTATCAGCGATATGGCTTGAAATTGAAATTAATTGGTTTCTTTTGAAGGCATTTATTAATTCTTGCTATTATTATAAATACTTGGGGAACATGATCCAGTGAAACAGAAAATCAGACGATCAGTGAAATTATACAATAATGACTTCATGTGATTATTATGAAGTCCTTGTACACTTCACAGTTCTTTAGAACAGTGATTAATTAGATAATTTTGACTTCCGTCAAAGCATTTACAAATATTAGCAAGTATGTGGTTCGTATTTTTCATATCTAGATCTCAGAAATATTTTATCTCTGCCTTGCCTGATTTTACACAGTGCTATAGGGTTGTTTTTTTTTGATCCTACCAAAGCTGGCGTCTTTGCTGAAGTTACTTCTTGCACTCTGTTATGGTAGCCCTGGCATTCAGGAGGAATTTATTTTAAAAGGAAAAAAATATAAATGAATTATGGAATTGTCATCAGGTTGCAGCAAGGGACTTTTGGGCTGTTCCCTAAGGGATGGGACATGGGGGCTTTGCCAGCCAAGGCAGGTGGGACAGTACTGGGGATGGTAGGCATGTTCAACAAGAAGTCCAGATCACGGGGGAAGTTTGTGGTGATGGGGCAGGTCCAAGGTCAAGCTAGAAAGTTGATTGGTGTATCAGAATCAGGTCCTGTGATGGTCATCAGAGTCAGACACAGCCTGGTCATGACCAGACAGTTCCATGGTGATGAGGCTGAGTCAAGGTCCAGCTGGGAGATCAGCCCACAGGTTGGATCCAGATCAGTGGGGTTCATGGCCAGGAACAGGCATGGCAGTGGCAGAGCTGCAGATGAGCATCACTGTGAGAGCTCAGGTGGGGACAAGCTGAAATGGAGCCCCTAGGACCACCTGCAAGGGGTGTGGAGGAGGGAGGCCCCAGGTAAGGCTGTTAGTACACTCACGGCCCTGATAACCATTCCTCATATCTGTGCGTAGCTTTGAAGGTAAGATGCTTCTCCAAAAAGAAAATGGGCAAATAGTATCTTGAGGAACAGAAAACTACTGGCAGTCTTTGAGACCTTTGCGTAACTGTAATATGTCGAAGACAATATCTACAAGTACTGGTCTAGGGAGAGTTCTGCAGGACAAGCAGCAGCTGCCAGCAGGGGAATGCACTAGATGGCAGCAGTCAGTTACGGTGGCAGTGGTGACCACAGGTTTCCCCGAACAAGACTGGAGAGCCTCAATAAATAGCAGGCACCAGTGGAGAGGATTTTTTCTTATCCACTGATGGTTGGCCATAAATATGGTGAGTGTAAAAATCCAAGTCTCTGTTTCATCATGAAGCAGAAGCAGGATTCTAGCTGTAGGACCTGCTTGCCTTTTCTAATGGATCTCCTATTCCTGAGAGTAAAGGAAAACTTTTACAAACAAACATCAAATATATTTTATATTAATGTGAAATGGATTTCATGCAACAGATCACCACTGAGGCCTTATGAGAGTACATTCCTGAATCACAGAATCATAGGGTTGGAAGGGACCTTAGTAGATCATCTAGTCCAACCACCTGCCAGAGCAGGGCCACCTTAGAGCAGGTTACACAGGAATGCGTCCAGGTGGGTTTTGAATGTCTCCAGAGACGGAGACTCCACCACCTCCCTGGGCAGCCTGTTCCAGTGCTCTGCCACCCTCAAGGTAAAGAAGTTCCTCCTCATGTTTAGGTGGAACTTCCTATGTTCAAGTTTGTGCCCGTTACCTCTTGTCCTGTCACTGGGCTCCACTGAAAAGAGCCTGGCCCCATCCTCCTGACACCCACCCTTCAAGTATTTATAAGTGTTGATAAGGTCCCCCCTCAGTCGCCTCTTTTCCAGGCTAAAGAGACCCAATTCCCTCAGTCTATCTTCCTAAGAGAGGTGCTCCAGTCCCCTAATCATCTTTGTATCTTCTGAAATGGGAGAAGAGCACAATTACTACTGTGCGCTTTGGCGAAAAGTTTGATATCATCATGGCTACAATAAAAGCTATTTTATCCATTGGCAAATCCGGCCTTTTTCTTATCCCTTTTGGGTAATATTTGGCTGGGTCATATCTGTCAATACAGGCGAGCTTAGCAGAATATGCTTTTCTTTCTGAGGAAAGAGCAATTATGATATTAATTTGCATATGCTGTTCCCTTTCCCAGCTTAAAGTGTTTAATAATTAATTAGTTCCACAGAGTGGAACTAATATAAAAAGATGAGGACATGATTTTACAGTTATATATATATCAGTGGAATTTATTAAATGATATTTAATAATGCACTTGTTCTTTAGAGGTTTGTCTCTTTCATAGGGCATTTGTAGCAATTCTGAAAGAGTTTTTGGGGTGTTCTGGGTGGCCTGAGTGTGAGGGAAAGGACAGGAGTGATTTACAGTATTGTTATGCTTGAGAAGCGTTGATTAGGCATTCTTTAAACATAACAAAAAGATGTAAATTTGGATTGCAAATCTAAGTTACAATCAATTTGTCTGCTTGTCTCTAGAAGGGTGACATGCTTCTAAGATTACTTTATTCTTGTCAATATTTCTGTGGCCGCTTATTGCAAGGGCTTGCATTGCTTTGGCGGGGTCTGTGTGCTGTTACTTAGCAAGCTGCAGCCTAGGGAGTCGGGGGGGGGGGNAGGCGGGGGGGGGGGGGGGGGCACTCATTCAGAAATTTCTGTACTTGGCAATATTTGACAGGCAAAAATGCAAGGAGTAAACAGTCAGGTAGAGTCCAAGGAAATCTGTGATATATTGGAGGCCAAAGTTGTTGTATTGGGCATAACTGCGAAAGGTTTGGTAGCAGGGGGTGCTGCAGGGGTATCCTCTGTGGGAGGAGCTTGGCGACTGCCCTGTGCTAGTCACAGCTGCTTCAGATATTTGAATTTTTATTAATATGTGTGTGTATATATGCATACATATGTATATTATTAAGACGAACATCAGTCAACTCCTTTTTTTGTTTGTTTGCTTTCTTCAATAAAAGCATGTTGTTTTTTTCCTCTGGCAAGGTGAGATTAAGTTACATCAGAAGCGAATAGGGCATTATTTTGTTTACCTACCCAATGTAGTATTTGACCATCTTCTCCCTTCTGGGAGGAAAAACAGCTTGCAGGCATAAGCTTCAATCAATAAACTCCTGTTAATTTGATGAGGAACATGGTGTGTTAGCAATATTTATTGAGTTTATCAAAAGAGTACAGCACTTCAGTAAGTGAATGTACTAGAATTTATAATGCTTTTACCATTTTGAGAAAGTATAGTGATATGAGGGTGCTTGTATGTCTTCAATCCATCATTTTCTAGTTTTCATCTGTGTTAATAGTCACCAATAAGAGATTTCCATATTTCAGGAAAAAAGCTGATTAGCATTTATTATTGAGAAACACTAGGGAAGGAAGTCCTTTCTTGTATAAATATACACATTAATATTATGTGGGTTGATTTCCTATTTATTTTCTAGAAGCAAAGCTCATTGTAGAGATTTCTCAAGTATTATAAAAGAGTATAAATGCTCTGTAAGTTTGTTATTACAGAGGTGCTTTCATTACTACAGATAGAATTATTTTGCTACCATAAAAATGTTGTGACACTTGCAAAATTATTTATTTCAATGACAGCAATAGTAAGAACTGATGCCTTTGAGGTCTGAACACCGACTGTGAAATATAAAGTCTTTCTGGAGCTTCAGATTGAAGTCCCAGGAGGGATGAATCAAACCTCTATTTCGTGGCTGCTAAACTAAGGGGGTTTTGCAGTTTATTGTGGCAGATGTGTGGGCTGAGACCTTGTAAAGTGCCATCTGGTCTGTTTTGGACATCAGGAGTCTTTGTCACACTGTGGAAGTATTACTCTTTTCAGTTATATAAATGCCTTTATCTTCTTATAATGCCTTTCCAATTTGTCTGTTTAGATTCCAGTAACACAGGCTTTATCAAGTTGAATCAAGTTAATTTCTTCCTCTAGTGAAAGGATCATACAGTGTGAGAAGGAGCTCTCCCAACATTACTGAATTGCAAAATAGTTGTTCTGCTGCCCAGTAGCTGCCATTCTTCAAAAGCGAACTTCGTGCTGGAAACCTGCACGATGAGCTACAGCACTGCTCAATAATGGATCAACTTAGACAGTGTGGTGTTTTCTTCCCCTAAATACTGTTTTGGCAATAAATCAGAGGTCCTGAAATTCTAGTGGTGAATGCTTGATGCAATCTTGTTTATTGTTGCAAAAGGGAAAAACAGATGATACCGTGTCTTCCTCTGTGTGACTTGGCACACGAACTCTCTCATTGTATGTAAGCCTTAGTAAGTTTGAGCTTTTGTTTTATTAAGATGCTAATATCTTGACAGTGCAGAATGTTACTATTAAAATAGATTTTAATGGATAGAATCACAACCAAAAGTAAAGTTTTAATAATAAACTCTAGTGCTCTTTCAAGGAAGTAATGAATTAATATTCTGAAGGTGTAGGAGTGTTTACAGTGTTGTCTTCAGAACACTGTCTTTTTCAGGGCTATTCAGTTATCTGGTATCATCGGTGCTGAATGTTTGAGATATTAATAGTAAAATACAGTAGCTGATATTTTGGTATCAAAAGAAATTTTTCTTGATCTCAGGTTCGTTAACTATATATGCTTATTTAACAACTTCTCTTATATTATTTCAATATATGACAGGATACTTTTGTCAGAGGTGAAGTTGGAAAGTTGCTATTAATGATTTGCAGTAAAAGGGGGTTTAGGAGAAGCTGTACTGTGGATTATAGACAAAATTATAATGTAAACAAAGAGAAGAAACCCAGTTTAATATCCAGTACAAATTTACCTGTATACTGCTGTAGCTTTGGATGTAGGAGATCTTTAGTGGTATAGAATTAATTTTTATATGGTACTGCATGTACAGATAGTACCTTTCTTTTTCCATATGTGTGTATATGTTTAGGTATCTATCTAATGTATATAAAATGATTAAGTGTATGGTAACTGTCATAGTATATAGATCCATGTTTGTTATGACTAAAGAAACTGAGGACTGTTAATACTTTGCTTATTTTCTCTGTAGAGAGTAGAAGATGACTGAGAAAATGAGGTGGGTTTTTTTGTGTGTAATAACTTCATTAAAGTGGGGAATGGAGAGAGAAGGTTGAAATTATGATCTGAAAGATACATGTAAGATTTGTCTTTGAGTTACACAGGAAATGATTTGGTTTCCAAAAGATGAGAGTAGGTCCAAGGAAAGCATAAAATAGATGAATTCTGCAGGAGATGTTAAAAGCAAAAAAAATCCTTGGTAATAAAACAATTGTCTCATTTACTAAAAATATAAATGAGCAGGGGTGTCTTCTTTTATTTTGAAATTACAAAAAGCTGTAGTAATCTTCTAAAAATTACTGCATCTAAGACTAGTCACAGCAGTAATAATGGATTTTCTCCCTTAGTAAGAGAGAATGCTCCTAGGTAATTAAATAATTTTAAAATGCTTAATATACCTATAATTTGGAGCAATCTTATCTATCAATATATCCTGCTTATACAGACTAAGAGCCTGTTAGACTTATAGTCGTAATTCATGGTGTGGGGACTCTGACCTGTGATGATAGTAGCACACAATATTTTCTGGTTATTTCTGTACTTGTTGCTGGCACACTTTCTTTTTTCCAGAGCTACATGGCTCTGATCTGGTGTTTCAAAGGGTAACAGACTAATGCGTGTGCTTGCAGAAACTTTGAATTCCCAGTATTTTGGATTTTTGGTGTGTGTTCTACACTATTTAAGATGTTGCTCTTTTTCTGGAACAACAATTAAAAAATGTTGAATACAATTAGAATAAAATTTTGCTAAAAAAAGCAAAATGTTGCTTGTAGATCAAAACACTGTAACTTCATGATATTTACCAATGATTAAATGACAATCAGAGTCTTTTTTTATTAGTCTTTCAGTGTGTATTGCCCCTCTACCTCAAACATACTGTTAGAAAAGGTCACATATGATCAGCCAGATAAGAAATCATTGGACAAATGTGCTGGTAAATGTCAAAGACGATGTGTAAAAAAAAAAAAAACAAAAACCAAAAAAATCCCAAACCAAGCAAACAAAAAACCTCCCAAACCTGCAAGGGACTTTAATTCTTTAAGTCTTACGTCCATACTCTGAGTCCTGATGTGTCAAACACTGCATACTGGCAGCTGGCTGTGAAGGACCCCTCAAGCTGTGGCCTGAGGCTTCACCTTTGAGGGCCCATGTTCAAAGATAACACTGGTTACTGTTTTTATCAAAATTTACCTTGGTTTTTTCTTCATGGGGGCCTCTAATCACAGCTTGGTTAATTTGCTTTCAAATGCCCAACTTCTTGCCATTCAGAACAAGGGTGACTTGGTGCTATGTATGAACATGATGGGCTATATTATAAACTTACTGATCTTCCTCTTGCAGAGCTGTAGAAAAAGGTATTAGTTGCACTTGGGGCAGGGGGCAGAATGGAACTCATTTAAACATTGGTTGCAAGACACAGTAAATGGAGAACTTAAATGTCCTCCATTCACTAATCCACTGGTTTTATGCATACTGACTATTCGCAGCAGCACAGATTAATGGCTCATTTTCTTTGTTATAGAGGTTGCTACAGGTCTGTTACAAGGTTTTGTGTCATTGCTGCAGCTAGAACCTGCAACATAAAAATAAATTGCTGAAGGCATACAATCACAGAGAGCTATGGCTTTCCATACTCAGAAAATCATAGAATGGTTTGTGTTGGAAGGGGCTTAAAGATCACCTAGTTCCAACCCCCTGCCATGGGCAGAGACACCTCCCACTAGGCCAGGTTGCTCAAAAAAAGAAAAATTATAATAATGAAGGTAGCTAAATGTACATTGCTACAGAAATTTGTAGCATAATGAAATATGTCCTAGGCTGCTTCCTGAGGTTGGAAATATGAAAATGGAAGAATTTATCAATGGGGGCATTATTAGATATGAACTGTATTTTATAATAAAAGAAATTAGCTGCTGCATTTTACATGAATACTACTGCATTTTTATAAAATGTAAATAATAAATTAGCTACTGCATTTTACATGAATACTCACATCCTCACTCTATGTGAGGATGACGATTATCTTGTGCATGTGTGCAGAAAATGCATTAGAAGAGCCTCTAAGAAAATTCCCGCGGAGTTTGAATGTAGAAGGAATATATTGGTCTTAGACTACTATTACTTTTAGAGAAATGTCAGCAGGTATTTTGTTTGGTTTTGTGATCCTAGGCAAAGTATGCTAGAGCATTCCCTTGTGTGTTTCGGCATTTACATTCCTATTGACAGTTGCTCGTAACTTTCCAAAATGTGCTAGGGGAGCCAGCCATTGGAAAGAGAAACAAGGCAGAATCTTCATGCATGTGCACGTAACTGTGGTGAGAACAGTCTACTGTATAAATAGGTCTGCTGAGGTTGTTGATGCGACATCTGCTGACACTAGAGAGAGATATAATACAGACATGTGTATTATTATTGAATCTATTTATTTTGGTTGAGTACAGGTTGATTTTCATAAATGATCCCAAGTTAAGGTTGATAAATCTATTTTGCTAGTGCTGATACATGAGAATATAGCCATGTTATTGGATGTACTTCTAAAAATTAAGGATTTGCATGCATGGATTCCCCTGTGCAAAGTAGTTCTACATACAATTTATATATGGAAGTGTGTTTCTAATATAACACAGTCACAGTGGTCATCAGTAAACATCTAGTAAATGTGTCTTCTATACAGGAAACTTGTTTACAGTTTACATCTGTTTAATTTCAGATTTTAGTATGAGTCTTGCAGTGCTGAAAAGTTGACGGTAGTTCTAAGGGCTAATGTGTTCCCCATATCGCTTGTATCACTTACTGCTCAAATTGATGTAAAATAATACCCATGGTACAGAGAGAGACAACAACTCAATAGACTCCTCATGGCAGTCATTAAAGATACTGGAATCAAGCTTTAATGTGGGAAGTTGTAAGCTTGACCAATGGTCTGCTAAATCTGGGCTGGATCCACTAATTACCAAATTGCTATCTCTAGTGGTAAGAAGTTCCGAAGGAATGTAAACCTGAGTGGTTTTTTGTTTTGGTTGAAAAGAAACCAAACCTGAAACCAATAGAGGTTTTAAACTTGCAAGATAAGGGGTAAGCTAACCAAACTGTTCTCTTTCATGCTGCTTTTCTTATCACCGTGCTGATTATCGGGCAGGTTTTGGAAGCTCTTACAAAACTGTGTTAAGTACAGTGTGCTTGTTACCCTGAGCTGTGTGTGGACTGTGGCCAAAAGGGGTTGTCAGCACTATCTGTGGATTCCTTCTAGAAGTCAGGAAGAGGGCTGTCGTAGCTACATGGCAAACAGGAGCTGATTAGTTGAAAATTACACAGAATGACCTTTTTCAGTGACAGCCTTCACTTGGATTTAGTATACATCAGTGCTCAGATTTTAAGAGACCTGTGGGGAAATTCACTACAGATTGTGTGACAACTGACAAGGATTTATTTCCCCAAGCTGTTTTTCTAAATGCCTTGTCATTCCATGGGAAGAGATGGGGTTTGATTGTCTTTTCATTTCTCTGTGTGAGTTGTCTGACTTGCTTCTTACTGCAGGTGTATACTTGGCCTGGTATTTCTAAGCTTGAAAATTTCAAGAAGCAGATTGAAGTTAGTTCTCTACATTGAAACAGTGCCTTTGCTATGGAATATTGTGTTGCCGTAAGTGAAGGGAAGAGGTGTAGTAATTTCATTTAGAAACACCTCAAACCATAGTCTGGTTCTCTTTATTGCACCACTTAAATTTCAGAAATAACTAACTTTAAAGCTATTAGCATGACTATGTAATACTGCAATATACTGTCAGATATAGTTATGATGTAGTTCTAAATTCTTTCTGTAGGTTTTGTTTGTTGATTGATTATCTTGTGGCATTTATATTACAACAGAAAAATGAAAACTTAAACCCCCAACCCTTCAACACTCTGAAAAGGATAGCAAACAAGCTTTGAGAAAGAAATCGAATTTCCTCAGACTGGTTCATGATAATGTAATGAAGATAAAGCTTTTAATAATAGCTCTATGCAAATAATTTATGGTTAAATGTCACTTCATAAACTGATGCCTCTAGGTGGTGCTATTACGCAGATCCTGGTTTCCTAGGAAGGCGTTTTCCTGGTAAATTTTAATTTGCTCAGATGGTGCATGACGTGCACAGCGAAGTTAGTGTAAGCTGTATTGATTTAAATGAGAGCACAATTAAGCATAGGGAACTAACACAGATGTACTATCGCTGATTGTGAGGTCCCTTTAACGCTATGAAAGGAGTGAACTGTATATTTATGAGGGGGTTGAGGTTTTCTGTAAATATGGAATTTGTATCTTACCAGAAAAGAGTGCCGTAATGATATACAGCCACATCTGTATATACACAGCATGATGATTTTGCACCTTTATTGTACCCTGGATGAATAACTAATGTCTGTTTGCATTTATTTAGTATGCAGGTGAAGTTTATTTTCATTTAACAAACTGAATTTTGCAAGAGGAATGTATAATATTTTAACAATGCCACTATTTTAATTTTAGGAATGTATGAACATTACAAAATCAATTTATCCCAAGAGAAGCAGTGACACCAAGCCATAAGCCTTATAGTCTCATTGAAGTCTGAAATCTGATGAGATGTCCTGTTAAGTTTCCTTCATGGAAATTGATAATTTACTAGATAATACAATTTCTGCTTATTTTGCATCCATTATATAGGAATAATTTTGATTAAATTATTTTTTCCAAGCAGTGCTCTGAACACATTTTCTCTAATAATACATTTCAGATGCAATGTATTTGCTTTTCATTTCTTATTGCTTGAATAAGCAAAAGCAAATGTGATACCAATACAAATGCCATGACATAAATAGAATTAGACATTCTGACTAGATATCACCAAAATAATAACTCTCGGCTATTTTCAGCCATTTTTTAAATTGGAGTTTTTCTATGTGTAGAAACCCTTGGCGTCTCTCTTGGGACCTTGGTAAATGATCTTTTTCACACAGGTCAGTTGCTGCCACTTAAACATTGCTAAGCAGTTGAATGGATTTAATAGCATCTGTAAAGAAAACCAATTAAATACGTCTGTATGCTGGGATCAATAAGTTGGCTTTAGCAATTGCGTCATAATCAGTCCCAGTACCTAACACCTATAGAATTTTTTATTATAAATAAATTTTACTTTCCAAACATAGATGCGGTGTGCTCAATTGTGTGTAAATAAAAGATAATAAAGACTACATGAGATAAACAGCCTTTAAATGAAGGTAACCATTCCAAGTGGTTCTCAAAAACTCCCAAATCAACTCTGCCAATTTCCAAGTATAGTAAAGGTTGGATGTCATCAGCTCTGTCAAGTTTGTATAGAATCATATGATTCTATGAAGATATGCTTCCTGGCCAGTGGGGAGGAGGGACTATTTTGAAATCTAAAGAAAGACCTGTCGCATGCAAAGACAACTATTAATAGTTCCTCCTAATGCATCCAAAGGTGCAAGTGAACACCATGCAAGGAGTCGTCATAAAACCTGCATCCTAACTGCAGTTGCAGCAGCAGCTGTGGCTGGAGGGAGGATTGTAACAAGACAGGATGATAACCACCTGGTAGAAGTAGCAACTGTCTCTTGTTGTGACTTCACCCACTTTGCTGTTCTGAGTCTTTGCCATGCTGCCCTTAGCTGGAACTGTCTCTCCACTATCTCCTTTGTGTCCAGTTCTTGCCTCTGTGGCTAGTTCTGTGTAATCCTTCCATGACCTTTTTTGTCATCTTGAGAGTGCAAGGACTATTCCTTGGGCAATTCGAAAATTTTTATTGTTTTTTCTAACATATCTTCATATTCTTGACCAAACACTGAAGAACCAGTACAGCTGAGTATGAGTGAAATGCAGGTCTTTTCTTGTGGCTTTACCACTGAGATAGTTTTGATATTCCTGCTCTGTTATACTGGTCAAATTTGTCATCAATAATGGGCTGCTGAGCTGTTACTGAGGTCATAATTTGACCTGTAAATCTTTATTACTTTTGATAGTGCATGAGAAGGGCGGAATGTGGCTTGGCTTTAGGAGTTTTCAGAATAGCTTGAAAAAAGAAAGAAGAAAGTCTGACTGTAGACTGAACAAGCGGAACTACAGGTATTGAGATGTGGTCGTTATGGATGACTACAATTGCACATTCAGAGAAATTATCTGAGTGATAAACACAGTTCTTTAAACTATTCCCTTATTTTAAAAGGATCATTGATTCCTACCTCTCTGGAAATGAAGGCTAAGATGCAAAAAGTGGGAAAACTAGATTAAAAATCAACCATCCCAGAAGGGTCACTAAACCTATGATATAGATATTAAATATCTACTTGACAAACTCCTCTTCAGCAAAATGCTTGAGCCTTTTGGCTGTGTGTCAAGTTATGTCAGAGGCTCTGATCAATAAAGAAGCTGTTAGACTCAAAGCTGCTTCCAGTTGGATGTTTATTCAGGAATATATGTTAATTTTGTGCGAGTGAGGTTTTGGGTACATATGTGTACATGCACGCAATTCTTCATTAGACCTGTACCGATTCCTTAAATCTAGAGACTTAGCATTTTAAAGTAATTAGCTGACACATGCTTCCAGGGTTTTTGGTTGTGTGGTGGGGTTTTTTTATTTGCTTGAGCAGTTAAAAATTGTCACTTAATAGCCTGCCATTTTAAAGTACGGGTGCATGAGCTTTTCAGGCTGAGCCTGCGAGGCGCATTGCACCAAGCTGTAGGCAAGTTTATGTACCACAATGCTGTGCCCATAGAGAATACTGTGTTCCTTTAATAACAAACCCCTGACTTTACTGCTGCTCGGCCCTGTTTGTTCAAGTATAGCTAATAGAACTTTTGCTGATAAAGTGCTTTTTCTCTTTCTTTGTGAATGGAATTCTGAGGGCAATTATGTTTTAGTGTTGATTATGATAGTGGGAGTAGGGAGGCAAATAAGGACAAATAATGTGGAGAGAAGGATGTTGATGATAATGATTTGCAATTGTGAATGCCAAGTAGCTCTATCTTTCACCAAAACGTACACTTTTTCAAGCTATAGAAAACCTACAAGAGTGAGTTTAGACCTACTACTGCCATTAGTTTCAGTATAATAGAATAAAACTGAAAAGAGAGTGTATTGGTGTGCCTGGTTGCTTAAGACCAGTCATTATCTTTTGGTACACTGATGCAAGTGGGCTGGGGTAAACTGGTATTAGTTGATGTAAATCCAAATTAATGTAATAACATTCCCATTCTGGATGAGTCAACGGAATTAGCAAATGGTATAATCTCATTTATTCCTCCATGGTTCATGCAAGTAGTTCATAAATAGCAAAATCAAATGGTATGTCATGACTGCCTCTGATATAAGAAGGAAGGGATAAGCATGCTTTATTCTCGTGTACAAATCTTCCTGTTTCAAGTGTATCTTATAATTTGTGGAAAAAAAAAACTTATAGTCTCTTATGGCTGTTTTAGACCCTGTCATAGAAGGCTTACCCTTTGAAGAGAAGTGTTTAAGAAGATGTTTACCTTGCTTTTGCTCCCAAATAGCAGAATAAATATAAGAGAGAGACATTTGAAAGCCAAGGGCTCTCTTGACTCTTAATTTCCACTAGGAGTAGATGAGAAGCTGGATCTTGGTCCATGAAGAGACCTTTGTACACGGGTACTACATAGCCACCTAACTCAATGATTTTGTGTGTACTTTAAGATCTGGGCTTTATCAGAGTGAATTACATGTTGAGGTGACATTTTTCTCTTTTAAAATTTCCTTCACACAAGGTATTTGCAAATATTGTCACAAGAATCTAATTGTTTCTTAATGGCTTTGGTAGGGAACCACATCCTTGTTTTATTTGCTGTGACTTGCATTCGTTGCTTAAGTTTCTGTACTGTCTAGAAACGATGTTCCGCAGTGCCTTGGTTCTGGCTCAAGGTAATATATGGGAGAGGTTTGTATTGAGATGGCTTATCTTTCTATCACATTCCAGTGAGAAAGGATATCAACTGCTTTAAGCAATGATCCTGCTCAGCTGTTTCAGTGAAATGCTGTAATCAGGATGTGAAGGGTAAATGTGTTTTCCTGGCTGAAATTCTGTTGGAAACTAGAATACACTGCAGAGGTGCTGAGCTGAGCTTCCTGGTGTGATGGAGAGCTTTGCTTCAGAAACAGCTGTTGAAGGTGACTGTGTTTCTTCACCTGACTTTCAACTGTTTAGAAGACAGAGCACAAAAGAAGTGGCAGGGATGATGCCTTCTCTATGAATTACTCCATGAGTTGCCTCTACCTACGTTTTTGTTAAAAAGTAGCTGCTGAATTAAGTTAGCAAGTGTCAGGCAAGATTTCTGAGTAACTAAAGAATGCAGTCAAGAATTCTGTTGTTGGGTTGTTTTTTTTTTTTTCCAGAGTATTTCTTTTATCTCCTATTTAAAAATAAGACTTTTGTGTCCCGATTTTTCAGTGTAACTAGATGCAGTTTACCCCTACAGATTATCCACAAGATGAAAGCTTCAATTTTTTTGCACAACTCCTTCTGACCTTTTCTTTTTCCTCCTTTTTGTGTTCTTATAATGTGCCAGTTTTAAACCTTTAGGTAGCATTGTAATAGACCATTTCCCTTCACATCTGATATCTTTGAAAACCCAATTCACATGCTGATTAATGCTTTTATATTAAAAAAATTATTTTAACAGCACTGATTATGATGTAGTCAGTCAAGATGCTTATCTTTTAGATTACTCCCCCCTCCATTTGCCTGCCAACTGTTACGGTTAGTAACAAGAAAGGAAGATTGCTGTCTTCACCAGCAGAATTTGCAAGACGTGTCAAACTCACACCTAATGGTAGCGATAGGTAGTTAGCTGTCTTTGAGATTAATATTGCCAAACCCCCACTGGAAGGCAGGTTGTGACAATGGTACGTTCTCACTGGAGAAGTGTAGAAGGCAAAGAGTGAACAATGCTAACTGATTAGCTTATTAATCAGGTCAAATTATGCGTGCATCACTGGGGTATATTCCAGACAATGCTCTGGAAATAAGCCCTTGGCTTTAGAGTGCAGGAAGTTACAAGGCAGCCTGCCTCACGCTCTGGCATGGAGCCGTGGCCTGGAAGATGGACTGGTGGACACTGGTGATGAGACATGAAGCAGACACTTCCCGCATACAGAACTGAATCATTATTCTTCATTGCTTGTAATGCCTCTAGTTATTGTTGGTATGGGTTGTGTACCATGTATGGATAGGTGTGGATGTGGAAGTGTGGAAAGTGTTCTATCCATACATCTCCACTTCTCAGGAATGCTCAATAACATCTCACTGAAAGCTGTCGTTAGAGCTGTATGCTGTGCAGTTCATGCTATTATTTACATGGAAATGCATCTTGCATTTTATGTATTCAAATCTCATGAGTAAAACTGTAAATGGAAGATTGTGTACTTTATCTGCAACAAGAAAGGATGTAGGGGGCTCAGTGAAAATTACGTAAGCTCAAAAGAACAAAAGTAGATAAATGATCAAATCATTCTTACAGTGCTATAACAGATCTACAGTTGGTAGAACTGCATTGCAAATGTCTTCTGTGTTCTGGAATTGCTACAAGGACCAGCAATTTCAGTGATTTGGAATACCAGCATAGTATAGGAAAAACAGCAGGAGCTTGAAATGTTTTGCTGCTCAACTCTAATGGATTTGGAAAGTGTGTTTAATTTTGGTCTTTCAGTAGACAAGTTGCTGTAGTATATAGCTATAAATAAAGTAGCTATAAATTAAAGCCTTAAACTATAGTCTTGTACAAAGAGGAAATAACTTGAAGTCTCTTGAAAATAATGTGCTTATTCTAGAGAACGAGATAAGAGGGTTGTCCAAAGCAGGATCATACAGAAAATTAGAAGCATTTTTCCAAAGGTTATTTTAATGCCTGAACATCAGCTGATTTATAAGATTGCAGTAGTGCCTTTCATATTGCTAACAGAGGGAGAACTGGAAAGCAAAGCAAGGGCGCTGTGAAACACAAACAGCCCATATCAGACGAAGGATATCTGTGGTGTAGAACTAGCCTAAACAGGCTTTTTTGAACCTGTTTGTATTGATTCCAATGTCTTTGGATAGAATCACTAGAAACACTGTAGAATAGGAAGGCTGAACAAATTAAATAGGTGTAAGGCTGACAGACGAAGAAACTAAGCATGAATTACAGGAAGAACCTACTACTTGTCCTACTAAGTTTTTGACAGGGTAGCTTCCCGGTGACCACAAACATCTACAGAGAGGTGTTTTCGTGGTTTAACACAGTCTGGCACGGCACTACGCTAGGTCCTTGATGGAATTTTGTTGGAATGTGCAGGGGGAGATTATTGTTTTGGTTTATTTATCTGGGGGTACCGTTAGACTACAGTAACCTACCTCTTTATTTTTTAATTTCTTTTTAACATCCCTTCTGGTGGTGAGTTTCCTTTTAGTTTCCCCTTTTATCATTTCAATTGCCTTCTGTAACTTGTTCTGGTTTTCGGTAATCAATTGAAGTTAGTTGATCTAAATTCAAGTCCTGGAACAAGGTCAGAAGAGAATAATAATCTCATGGACTCTACTGCAATTTGGTTTTCTTTGGATTGTTATTCTGTCAGTGCAGTGTTACAGTTGTCTTCTTGGCCACACCTATCTCTTTTTAGCAGAGCTTTTAAAATGTATGCATTTGTCGTTTATAGTAGGCTTGGTGCTAGGAAATTTTTATCCATTATCAAGGAGGTAAAATATCAGCATCCTACCCTGAGTAATTACACAAAGGAAAAGGAAAGTGCTTTTTCAAGGAGGAAGACAGGCCAGTGCTGTAGGTCCAAAACCTTTTTTGTATTTGACATCCCACCTATATGTGCTTAATCTCCTACAGTGGTCAGATTTTTGTTTGCCTGACTAGCGCTAACTATGTCTTTTGACAGACACCAAGCAGAATTCAGAAAGGAAGCCTCTTATTGAAAAATATTTCTTTTGAAGAGACACATATTGTTTTTCACCTTAAAATAGAAACAATTTCCCAGTGAATGATGATTACTCTTTTTATCTGTAAGTTGTATCTGGTAGATTTACATGAATGCATTTTTCTTCAAGGAACAGCTGGTAGATGATTTGGTTGTTGTCTGTGAGCTGTAACGTACTTTTTGGTTGCCACACACAGTTTTTATAACATGTAGTGTTGTATAGTGCATTTAGGAAAAAAAATATGACATATCTTAGGACAAAAGACAGGATTTTCTATTTTTAAAAGTATATACATATGCCATATGGCTGGTTGTGCACAAAATGAGAGCTGTTGCTACTGCTGTCTCTGTATAATCAAAGAGAATATAAAACTTGACAGAAAACTTCATAAGTTACTGGAATGTCTTCATAGTTTTTTGATCAAAAAGCAATTTTCTCTTGAGATTGTAATTTAATAGAAGAGTATTGACAAATAGTGGTTTTTAAGGTTGAAGGGTTACTGTGTAAGTAAAAGAATAATTTTGAGGCCATAGCTCCAGATTTACGCATTTTACACAATTTCTACAATAACTTTTCATGATGACATTGAAGTAAAGTGTTTGAGCTGCCAATACTTGAATATAAATCTAAATAAAATACAGTGTATATATGTAAGAATTACAAGATATTGATAAACAGCTGCTTTTAAAGCTCTAAATATGATATGAAGCATTTTAATACAACTGTAATAGCTCTTAAGGCATGTTTGACACTAGCGTAGAACCCCTGCAAATTTTGTTGCTGTACTTCAGGTTCATTCATACATATGGCACAAAAGTTTTCTTTACTTAACAAAAAAAACCCCCAGTACTTACTTTCTCCAGATAGTCTATGAGAAAAATAGATGAAAAGGTTAATTGTGTACATTTTGACAGTATTTGTTTACTAAATAATAAAGCAGAATGAAAGGTGATCGCTTTTGTCTATGTGTTCTTGAACATGTAATCGCCTTCTTGATATAAATTATTGCTAGGGAATATTTATTTTAGAAAATAAATACTAGCCTCTGGATTAAATCTAATTATAGGTATAAAAGATAGCAATATCTGCATTCAGCATTGTGAGCTTCCCAATGCAGAACCCAAAGATATGAAATAAGATCACATAATATTTCTGGGAGTTGATCTAGAAAGTCTGGATAGAAACACTCAAGGGAATGGTTGCAGTAGCATTTTGCAGGGAAAAAACTACTTGTGCTTTCAGAATTTTTTTCATCTTTTCTACTGTAAGAGCAAGAATGTTTTTCGAACCAAGAAGCTTGGTACTGCTGTAATATGTTAGTCTTGAAGAGGTGTTGCAGAATATGATACAGTCTAGGGGGCTTCATGTCCTTCACTTGAAATTGCAAATGTGGGCAGGGCAGGGATGTGGTAGTTAATGGTGTGTGCAGTGATCCGCAGTTGTTGTGTTTTCCCCCACATTTCCTAAAAGTGCATCTTCTAAAGCACTTCTGTCATTGCTGTTAGCTGGGAGAAACAGCAGGAGGAGCAGCAATAACAGGACAATCAAATATATATTTGGAGATGCTAGTAGCATATGTGGAAACATAAAAATACTTGGCTTTCACAAACCATCTCTATGATGGCAAAGGCTGTCTCTGTGTATCCTTTCCAAACTATCGCTCTGCAAATTCAGGGTACGTTTGAAGTTTGCCAGCAAGCCTCTGCAAGGAGGAGTGAATTTCTTCATCCTTGTGGAGTTCCTGACAAAATGCAATTATCTTGGCTTCATGAGAGATGGATGAATTTTACAATCATTCTGTGCAGGTGACTGTCAGAAATGTTCAGATGTCAAAAAGTAACTTTTGTGTGACTTTCAAAGTCTTCTTTATAGCTGCCACATTTTCAACCCATCACAAAGATTTACTGTCTCAACTCTAAAGGCTTTACCAAAAAACACTCATTCACTTGTTTCAGGGCTATATGAATCTTTACTACAGTTCATGTGTCTCCTCAGTTTCAGGCCTTATATGGTACATTGATATTTATTTACTGATTTAAACCATTGATCTTTCATTAAAGTGCATAAAAAAGAGCTCTATTTAAAAAGAAATTAGTAGCTTCTCTCAAATGGATCTGAATCTGAAGATTATGTGTGAAGCCACTCTATAGAGCAGCATACATGTGTGCCTTGATTCAGGTTTTCTTTAGTTAGCTACAAAGACAGTATTACAGGGAATCTGCCTCAATTTTTCTTTAAGAAATCAATGAATATATTCGAAACATTTTTCACTGCTCCTTCTGCATTAAAATTGGATTAGGCAAGCAGTTTTACAAACCTTGTAACTACAGTAGGAGGTTGGCCTGACCAGGGGTTGCTCCGCAGGCCTTGCTGCTACTGCTTGTCCTTACTCTAGACTCTGAGAAGTTAACAAAAACATGTTGTACCCTGTTATATCTGCTTTTTGTTATCAACCAACGCTGCAAACAAGTATTACTGCCAAATCTCAGTATACTGAGTATCCATGTTTCCTGAAGCCACTCATCGACATATTGAATTGTATGAAATGAAACAGAGCTTCATACATGCTGCTGAGTGTATATTGGGGCACACTTTATAAATAGAGATACTTTTGGACAGATTAAGAGAATTTCTCTGTGTCAAGTTAGATGATATTTTTAAAAAAGCAGTTTTGTTTTGGAAAGCCTTTGGAAAAAATAGTTTAATCAGCAGTTCCTAGTATTGTAAAATAGCTAATTTGAAGGACCTCCTTGTAATGCTTATGTGAGGAGGAGGAGAGCAGACAAGTCCCACACATGACCCAAAAAAAGTTCCTTCCTGGGGCTGGTGGGGATTGTATGCATTTAGATACACTCAGAAAGTCATTGAGTTGATTGAAGTCAAATAAAGGACCAGCTTCCTGAAAGACAGTGTGCAGGAGAAGTGTGGTTTAAACCTCTTTTATTTCTCTTCTGCTTGTCTATTTGGTTTACTGCTTTTGCTTGTTGCTTCTGTTTTTATCTAGGAGGATAAGTGTTTCAACCCTGTGAAATAAAATCCACTTTTTGGTCTTCTTTGCTCAGAGAAGGTCTGGGAATTGTGTTGCTCTTACTTACTTGAATCTTGTTAAGTTTGAATGAAATGTATCAGCTGGGAGCAACGTACCTTTCACAAGTTTCACATGTTTAGTTTTTGACAACTGCAATTCCAGAGCTTGTTTGTAGCCAACCGTGTTATTAGTAGAAATTAACTAAATGATTTATAGTAATGAATAGCCATCTAGCATATTTTAAACAAAAGTTAGCTTGTAACAGTCAGATTCATGTCAAGAATCAGGAAGGATGGAAAATGGAGAATGTGTATGTGTCTGCTTCCATGTCAGTAATGAAATGCATAAAAATATGTGGCATCAGTGTCTATGGAATAGGTCAAAATTTCATAGTTTTGTCCATGAAATAGTTTATTTTCTTGAAAAACCTTATAAATAAATTAGAAACAATTAGAAAAGGTAGCATCAAATTGATATACACTCATTTTTAATGTTCTTATTATTATCAGAAATCGTGTCAGCCATCCAAATCCCATCTTATTAGTCGTGGATTTATAAGTAACTGTTGCAGCTTGCTCAGGTTGCTCAGTTTTCAAAGATTTAGAAGAATGTCCTCCAAATGCTGTCTCCTCAGAACACATTTCATGCTTGGGAATTTGGGAGGGCAAGTGTGCTTAGTCTGCACTAGACTTCTCCCAACATCATGGGAGGATGTGATCAGCAGTTAGGTTTAGTAACTGATTTTTGCATTGATTTAATGTAAATTGGGAGTCCCAAGTTAGTACTTAAGTTCTCTTGTCAGCAGAGGCTTTTAAAAGTGATGCTTTTTTCTTTTTTCCTTTGAGATCTATGTAGCTAAAGGCAAAGGTCTGTAATTGATCTTAGCACCTGCTGAAACTGACATTTTTGGTGGAAGTAATTTAGTAAGGATTCTCCCCCCTCATCTTGATGGTGGCTATTGATGGAAATGTCAGTTAACAGTTGGATGGGGGTTATCAAACTGCATTTTGTCATTATGTCCTGTGCATTGTCTGGAAAGGCCTAGAGCCAAAATTTAGTAAATGCATGGACAAATCGGTAAAAATAAGTGAAATCTCTAGCCTTCTGCTGAAATACTGCAAGTACAAAGATCGGTGAGGGAATCCTGTAAAAGAACCTTTCAGATAGCAAGTTTAAAGGATAGAAATATGTCTTTAGTCAACCAAAGAACTGATTTTTCCCAGAGTGCAATCAAGGAAAACAATTTTGGTTTAGATATTGGCTGGAAGAAGGGCTGTTTCTTGTCTCTTGAAATACTGTATTTTGTTTTTGTTCTAAGGACACAAAACATATCTGTTCATCAAAGGCTTTGCTGATCATGTTTCTTTTACCGATGCTATGCTAAAATAAAAAAGAATCCAATTATCAAATTAAAAAAAGTACAACAAATAATCATACTTGCACTATGTATTTATAATTTTATTAGCATTATGGTCACAGTTATGTTCCTTTTTCCTGTTTCATATTTCCTATGGTTACTAATATTTTATATATGAATTATGGGGAAAAAAATCTGTTAGCTTCTCCCATCTGTCTTATTGCCTTTTTTGGTTTTATTTGATAAAATAAAGAAGTTGCAGTCTTTGACTATTGCTTTTCAGCCTTTTGTGGTGCACATCCAAAAAGAGTCTTTTCTGTAGCCTCTATTGAGTAGCTGAAGACAGGTTACGTGGCATTCCCTGCCGCTGCCAACAGCCCAGCATTCTTTTCTGAAGGTGAGGCAAGCCTTGCTTCCCTATCCTCCCCTTCCATGTTAGGTGTTCATCATAGTAGAATGACCGAACCTGGGAGCAGAACCTCAAGAAACAAGGAGCTGGCCAGCAGACACCTTTTGTTGCTGCCTTTGATACAGTATTATAAAATCACATTACTCTGGATTCTTCAAAAACATGCCTGTTTTGAGAGAGACTAGATGCTAAAAACTGATAGCTCAAAACACAGGTCATCTAAATGGAGTCAGGTGCGCGTTTTGATGACCAGAACCAACCTATACATTTGTTAGAGCTCCTAGCTTCACTGGCAGGCAGGGCTGTGCCTTAAAAGGTAAGTTGTGCCTTCGTTTGGATGGCTAAGGGCAGTTATTGCCAGTAATATCCTGCTTTGTACTAGAGCCCAGCTTCCTGGCAGGCATGCCTGTAGTCTCTTACATCTGTGTTTATCTTTGTCAGACTACTTAGAGGTAGCAGCTGTATCACAACATTAGGCAATTCTCATTTTCTCTCTTGGCCAGCGTGACAGCTTAAAGTGATGTGATGTTGCAAGCATCATGTGTTGGGGTAGTTGGATTTTTTATCCAAACATCAGCATATGTTATGTGCTTTCTTGATACAACTGTTCTTTGTAGCTTTGTTGGGCTGCAGTATTGTTTCTGCTGTGGATGGGAAAATGCAGGAACCAAGAATCTTGTTAAATTACAATGAAATTGTTCTGTGTAAGGATGTCTGTCCTTTGCTTAAGAATATGGAAGGGCATTTACTGACATGGAAACTCTTAAACTGGTATTCATTTATGCCATTGCACTTGAAAAATTTCTGAGGCTGCCTAGCCTGTGACCTTGCTGCTTGTATTTGTCATCATTTAATTGGTTTTGTCATGCTTTCAGTTTGCTATACTGACAGCATATTAATAGCTTGATGTGGAGGAATTTTAGTCAAATACACATTTTTGTATCAAGTTCTCTTTTTTTTTTTTTCAACATAAAGCTTACTGCATCATCAAGAAAAGATGTCTTTGCTATCTTTTTTTTTTTTACTGAAGAACCCATATCGGATTTGTTTCTTACGTTAGGAAGCATCTGTGTTGTTTGAGCTTTGGCAGTAGGAGTGAATCTCTCAAGGCCAATTTCCAAGGTCACTCTCGGTTTCTTTTACAGAGGTAGTTTTTCTATTAATTTATTTTTTGATATTCAGCTGTTGGTTTACAAAATAATTTCTTATCTTTCAATTGACAGCTTTAGCCAGTAGATTTCTGTGCAGTCTGACAATTGCCAAAGCCTTTCCTTCTATTTCTCTACATTTCTCCCAAATGTGATCAGGTCACTGAAATAAGCTGTTGTAGCAATTTCACACATGCTATAAGCTCTCACGTGAGACAAAAGATTGGTTCAATCTTCTTCCTACTTTAATGTCTTATGCGGTTGCAATTGGAAGGGTCATTTGCTCCCAAGCAAACAAACAACAGGTAACTCATACAGGTGACAGTCGGGCAACCACAGCATGTCTCTTCAAATCATAACACTGTACATTCTAACATTCCTATTTTCTTCCCTGCTGGTGCTATGATAATCTCCATAATTCAGTAAGATGTTACTGCTTTCACAGATTCTGCAAACAACTTTCTAGTTGTTCTAGAATTTATCAGCCATAGTTCCTTGGTCTTGGCTCACAGTGCGGTTAGAAGATTACTTTCCATGTGATAGGATTTTAAAGCTTTTGATTTCTTTTGTCTGTAACACGCCATGTGCTCTTGCACATGGAAGAGCGGGACATTGCTGAGTTTTGTCTCATTCCTGACTCAGAAGGAGGGGAGGATCAAACACAGTCAAGCCCTTGTACTGTGCTGTTATAGCAAGGGTCTGCAGGCAGCTAATAAACAATAAATACATACACTGGTATATAATACTGGTATACAGTAAATAGATGCTAGAATGTTCTTTTATTCCAAATTTGATTGAAATTGTAAAGATGAATGGGATATCAAAAAATTGCCACAGAAAGGAACTGCCTGAATTTTAATCAGGGTCAAATCATTGAACACAGCTGTGATAGATGAATGCAAAATTTAGTAAAGTATCTATTGTGAGACTGTAAATTAGATGCCACAAATAATTGACATATTACTTGGTAATGTAATCAATCAGGGTTAAAGAGTTGCACATAAATTATTTTTGCAAACGGTTCCCTGAGGTACAGCTGATGAATTATAATTATTGAAGAGATAAATGCTCTCTCCTTGCTGTTCATATGCTTGGAAGAGGTTAAAAAGCACTTGTTTGTGGCACTAACTATTAAGAGAGTTTGTTTTGTCTTGAAGGAGTTACTACTAGATTAGAAGCTGCACAGTTATGTAGACTTTTGAAGCAACTTTCCTACTTTTGTTTCTGTAGAAATTTCAAAAGAAATTACACTCTATGACCTGGGAGAACAGTTTTAAAAAAGAGGGAGAGAAGAAAAAGACTTGAAGATTTGTTTTTTCAGAACTTTTAATTAGGATTAGTATCTACTCGGACCTCACAATGCAGGCAGACATGCCAAACTTCTATAACTTGGCACTTTGTGTGCCACTAGCAATTTCCTAGAATGTGCTTGTAATTTAAATTTATATTACTCAGAATATACAACAGATAGCATGGTGTAGTGCTGTCCATAAGAGTGAACCATATTGGCAGAGTCTCAGAAAAGAACTCAATGCTAGGGAACATCCAGCACAGCACATGAAACAACTAGGGAATACCGAAGCTACAGCTATACAAGTTGCATGGAGCATCGCTGTGTGGTTGTGGGCTGGTACAGCAAATGTGCCCTGTCCCACCCCTGACACTAAGTGACTTGGCAGAGAGTGGGACTCGCTGACAACATCCATAGCCAGCTACATGACTCACGGAGGCATTTACAATTAGATGAGAATATTTAATAAAAGCTGGGTATAAAACCTGCTACAGAAGCATCATAAAGATGCCAAGCTGAATATAAGTCACGTTAAACATGAATGATAAGGAAGCATGAAATTATCCTCTGTTTTATACTAGTGTTATGTGCAGAGAATAACATGGGTAGCTGCTGCTGCTGTTTAACAGAAGAATGGGAGCAAATCTTGGAGAGTTTGGAATAAGAGAATTTGGGGGCCTGTGCAAATCAGCAGAGAATGGGGTATCGTGCGTGTTTCTAAATACAGTGTGTGATTAGAATACTTCAGGAGAAGGCATTTCTATGTTAGACATAGGAAATACACACTAGGATAGACAATCAGTCGTAATACAATAAATCTTAATGTTTTGGGAAGTGTAGTATGTGTCCTCATTTCCAGCAGGAGAGGAAAATGATGGGCAGAATTTAAATTATTGGTATCGTATGATAGGTCATATGATAATTCATCTGGAAACAGACCTCAAAATGTCAGTCCTGTGTCCTGAACAATTTTGTTTCCTAAGTATTTCCAACAGCCACTAAAAACAAAGCGGAGGCTTTTGCCTTCATATGCACAGAAAAATAAAGTAGCAGTTAGCGAAAATTATTGAAAACCAGTTTATTGTGCTACTTTCTGTGTAACATAGCAGAAGAATAAACACAGTACCGGATGTGAAGCTGCGTAGGTGTAAAAATTATTAGTCTTACTTTTTTTCCCCCCTTCCCCTTTTTCCTGGAGAGTCATTTGGGTTTGTGAGTAAAGTAGTTCTGAAAACATTTTCTTTTGTTCATGATTATACATAAGAGATTGTTTTCAGGTCATTTTCAGAGAGTAGTGGTGTTCGTTGTTGTACTAAATTCACATTTCATTAAAATTTTAGGGGGAAACTTACAGGGTTGGGGGTTGTTAAATGAGGGCCTACTTAAAGGGATTGTAGAAAAGTAACTTTAAACAAAATCAAAACTTGTAATTAATATCAACAGTAAGGATTTTTTCCTCCCCCTGTGAAGGCCAACTTTTGGCTCTAAGAATTTATTTCCAGAAAATTCTGTGGCTGTCTAATAGTTATGAGAAAAAATTATCAACTCTTTGCCTTTTAGGGAAGTCCAGGAAAATCAAACTGAGAGGGAGGAAGCAGCGCCTACAGGCACATACTTGATAGTAAATGTAGCACTAATTGAACTGCAGAATGTGTCGTTCAGATTTCACCTTTGTGCCATTTAGCAGCAGTGTTGCAATATGTATGCTTAAAGTATTGGTGTGCCTGCCACAAGGCAACTGAAGCTAATGACCTGCTTTAGGAACCACCTTGGGTAATTGTAATGCCTACATGCAGAACTGGCAGAGCTGGGGCAGGAGGTAACTGGGAGAAAAGATGCTGAATCCTCGTTTTGCTGACCAGGCAGAAGATGTGGAGTTTCACAGTGGTAAAATAGGAGGCTTTCTGATGTCAGAGCTGGGAGGAGATGTGGCAGTGGTTAAAAAGCACCTAAAAAAGAGGCGTGTGGCTAGGCTCTTGCAGTGTTGCATTACCTCTTTGCTTCTGTGTGTGTATCCACATATGTGATAGATTACAATCCAGATGGAGGGTAGGTCTCTAGATATGTCTAAGTGACCACAACAGGAGTCATTCTAGTTTGGCTCATTGCTACCTAATAATCTAGTTAGTACTGTACACAAATGAAACCATGATGTTCTTCCTTCTCACAATAAAAATATACTTGTGAATCTGTTCTCCTCTTGCCTGTATCATTGCATGCATAGTCCCAACGTGCAGTGCTGCTCAACTCTTCTGCTGAGTTTGCTGTACTTCGTATAAATGAGACATCAGTGTCATTATGTCTTCTGACATTGAGGTCTTTCATTCCTGTTATAAGAGGAGAAACTCTGGTGCTTGGCTTTGGGAAAGGCATTCCCATAAAATTAAAATGCAAATGAGCAATAATACCCCATGGGATTCTGCAATATCATGAGAGGAATGTAGTTTTCCCAGAGAATGAAAACTGCCAAAGGACTGTTACAGTATAATTACCTTGAATTAGATACTCTTCTTCCATAAGATAATGACTTTCTGTCTTTTGATGTGTTCTGGTAAGATCCCTCAGTCTTTTAAATTAATGCTGAAATTGCAGGCAAACAAACAAAAATTTAATAATGTCAGTTATTAGTGTTATAACTCACTATCTGTGTCCTAGCCTGGGCCTCTTGTCTGTCAGCTTCAATAAGAAATAACTAGGTATTTTCTGGTGTTAACCTAGCTGTTGGTGAGTCTTCCTTTTGTAATGCAGTTAGTTTTTGAAAGCCATCTGTCAGAAACAGTAAGACATACAAAAAATTTTCCAGACGTCCATCATTAGCCTTCAGTGTCTACAAAATCTTACAGATTATAAATAAGGTTAAATTGTCTTTATTTTTGTATTCTTCCAGCCTTCTTGATAATTTGAGGGGGTGGGGGGATAGTGTGCTTAAACTGTTAGACATAAAAAATTGAAATTCAAGAAATAATTCCAAACTGGTTGTTACTGTTCACAGAATAAAGTCAATTTACACATCTCAAAGAAAATGAATATGGGAAGTTATTGATTAAATATTTGTATATCTGAGAATAGATACATATTAAAATCCTGATACCTCACCTCCATCACTTCCGTCACGTTTGTGTCGTCCTGTAGCTATGAACGTTACAGCCTTTCTGCTGATAGACAGGCTTGAGTCTCCCCTGTGAGGGCGCTGTCCTGTGGCAGTGTACTAGGCAGAGGTTCGACCTGCCCTGGGTTCTTCTGTAGCTCTGCTGGTGAGTTGCTGTGCAACACTGGTGTCTTGATTTTTAGAAGAGGTGTTACACTAAAGCTGCTGAAAATGTGTATCTGCAGAAACTGCAGAAAATTCTTTGCCTTTATAACTGTTTATATAACTTCAAAAACTCTGCGGTTTTTATTTAGATTTAGAGAAATGAATGTCTGCCATGATAGTCTATGCAGAGGTTGGCACTGTGAGCTTTGATCGCCTTTACGCAGATTTCCAGTAATGCAAACGGAAGTGCAGTGCAGTGAAGGCAATAGTGACATGCCAGCTTAAACTTGGCAGAATTGATGGCATGTCTCTCGGGTGGGAGATCAAACTAGTAGTCCATTTGTAGTATCTGTACTCAGCTTTACTTTTAAATTTAGCATACAGAAGCAGTTCCCTGATATTTGGAAAGCTTCAACGAGACATAAAGCTTAAAAGCTTTTCTAGTTTTAAACTCAATAAACCAAGAAGAGTTAAAATCATGTTTTCTATAGTCGTTTGGAAACTATCATTCTTGTGCCATTGTCCCAAGTTTTTCCTCTACCTATTTCTTATGTTTGCATACTTTGATTCATGCTGTTTCTGACCAAAACGTTGCCTGTGATTGTTGCCTAAGCTTTATCTCCTGCACAGTGCTCAGTTAATTGAGTATATCTGGTCTTCCTTCAGGATCAATCCTCCTTCCCTAAAGTCTGCCCCGATCCTGGTCAACAAGTCTTCATTCCCCTCTGATCGTGTATATCTTGACCCAGATGCTTTCCTCTCTGTCACTTAGGCTTTTTTGTTTTCCTTTCTCTCACTCTCCCTCCTCCTTCCTATGCTGGAGTAAGAGTCTCTGGAGACCTTACCTTCAATTTCAAGTGATACTAACTTGCTTTTTGAAGGGGATTATGATCCTTTTGTTCTATATCTTGCTAATCTTTTTGGAGGCTGAAGTAGATGATTTCTTAAGTTGCACGTCTGTCTCCCTTATCGAATTTCTTCTTGTTTCATGACATTTGCCCACTATTATGTTGTTTCTATTTACCCACATCAACTTGTCTTCTGTTAGCCATCCTTGGTCACCATTCTTATCTTAAGTCAAGTTAACCCTACAGCAGGACTTACAATTCACATTTGATGTCTCTGTGTGTTTGAGTTGACCTTCTGAATATGCTGTTCGTGGATCTGACTCATCAGTTACATCCTTCTATGATTCTTTCTCAGTCTTTTGAATTACATCTTCTATTCTCAGACTGATGGTGTTGGGAAAATTGAAACATTCTCTATACCAGAAGAGTTGTCTGTATTGACATGTGATATTTTTATTGCTGATAATTTGCTAAAGGTCCTGAGAATGGGAATTCTCTTTAAATTTTATAGACTGAAAGTTGGAAGATGAAAATAATTTTGGAAGATTTTTTACATAGGCAGGTAAAATAAATATGGGAAAATGTAATAAAACTTAAAAACATTGAATTTCATCAGCTGGTTTCCAGTGAGGCGATTTGGTGGACTTGACAGTGCTGGGTTAACGGGTGGACCTGGTGATCTTAAAGGTCTCTTCCAACCTAAGCAATTCTATGATATTAAAGGCAAATGGTTTTTTGCTAGTTTTCTTTAATCCCTCATTTTATTTAATGACTCAGATATAGCTGGAAATTTTAGAAATATATGAGAGGTGTCTCTGGAGAGTTATTGACAGATGGCATGTATGGAAGTTACGTAAAAAAAATTTACTGGCAGTCTGTCTTCAGCAAAGGCAGGTTGCAGTGTTTCTGTGCCAACAATATAGAAACAAACTTTTTTTTTTAATTGTAGCTCATTGCATTTCAGAGTAAGAGCTGTTAGGAGAGATTTCTATAAATGCTTTCCAAATAGTTCTGTAAAACATGCCTCACCAAGCAGAGTACAATCTGACTAATCAGCCATTCCCAATTTAGCAGTGTAATTCTGCTAAGACAAGTAAGTTCTGGTGTTACTGATTTTTGTTTGCCGTTTTCACAGTTGAAGTACAGCTGAGCATCTGATGACTTATGTCCACATCACAAGCTCCTGCAGCAACTGATGATGAACATCATAGTGTGGGGCAGACTTACATTTCTGCCTGTCACATAGTGATGTAGTCTTGTAGTACTAATGCACTCCAGGAAACTGTTTGCCCTTATTAGAGGTTTTTCCTGCAGAAAGCCTAGCAAAGAGACGTTTAAATAGCTCTTCCACAGGGCTTAACTTCCTTTATCAATCAAAATCTGAAATGTCTTTGGCTTGGAGGGGATGAGAATTGGCAGAAGGAAAGACAAAAACTTCATTGAGCTACATGGCTACTTCAGCTACGTTTGGAGGCTTTCCGTAATTTGTGTATTCACGTGTGCTTCTTTCAAGTGTATGTATATTTGAAGATAAATAAAGAGAAGTAAATTACACAATTTTTGATACAATTAAATAAAATCCTAGTGCAGTAGTTAGAGCCTACTTTTGGATTCAAACCTATATCACTGTTAATTATATAATACTCAAATGCCACAAAAATGTTTTGGAATAGATCTGGTATTCAGACTTAACAAAAATAAAATATGGGTATTTTGGGTTGCCCATGATTTAAGTTTTCTGCATATCCTAAATCTCTAAAGTACCTTAATAGAGAAAATGTATATAGCAAGGCTTACATTAAACTTTTTAGACTGAGGACTGAATCTTCACTGCAGACTTCTTGCGTATGCCAACTTTTCATTTGTAAAAAGGGAGGAATAGATGTAGAGTGAGAGTAAATATATTCAAGGTCATACCATATTCAGTGACTTTTTAATAGGTGCATGAATCTTTAATCACCAGAATAGTAGAAGCTCCTTAGGGTACAAAATATTGTTCGCAAACCTTTAAATGACTAGCCTAAATTCAGCCCGTGCATCCCTATATGATCTGTCTGTGTGCATATGTATAGCAGGTTCTTGTTGATTTCTCCCTTGTGAGACAGAATTAAATGTCTTGTTTGTCAGCAATACAGACACCCTTTGCACCTAATGAGCTTAATGTGCTCATTTGTGTGTTATTTTCCATAAGGAGATTAACTTGAAAAACGCGCTATTGCCTTTGGTGTCACAATTCAAAATAGAGAACTCTACTGATGAAGATGCATTTTGCTTGCCTCTGACATGAAATTGCATGTCCATGCTGTAAGGAACTGAGAGAGAAAAAATCCCACAATACTTTAGACAAGACAACTTGGTTCAGGGGCTGCTGAGCAGCATCAGCTCATCTTGTTGTGTGAGGTTATTTATTTCCACATCCTTTTCATTATTCGATTCTGGTGCTGCTTGATATGTTATCTGTTAATAAAGTTGCATCTTCTGGTTTTAATCTCAAGATGTGAACTTGCCTTTGCGAACCTGTAGTGACAGCAATATATAGAATCATATTTGTCAGCCTGAGAAACCTAATGGTAGCTGAAGAACATGGAGTTACTGATCTGGCTCTGTGTAGTTCACAAATAATATGTCTGAACAGAATTTTTGCTGGCTGAATTTATCTGTTTTGCAGCCTGAGTAAGTAGAATAAAATCATAATAGTGATGCCCCTAGTCAGACATTCTTGAGGATTTAAGATATATCAGTTTTCATTATTTGGAAGAAATTAATGTCATGGAGTATTGTTGCCTGACGTGTTTGTTTTTCTGATGTGCACTAGTCATGCTATTTCTAAATTAAAGTGGACCTGACTACGTACAGCCAAATTGTGAGCCTTCAACTTGCTTATCAAAGGCTGCTCCTTTTGATACGCTCTTCCCAGTACGCTCCCTTCCTGCTCTCTTGGGACTCTTCACTTCACCGCTGAGTGAACAGAAGAAATATTCACAAGCCAGAAATGCATCAGTAGATTGATCCGTAGCACTCAATACACTGTCCAAAGCAGATTATCACTCAGCAGATGCGTTACAATACCATTTACCACAGCTTCAAGTAAGAAAAGAAAAGAAGCTTCCCTCATTCAATGTTTTAGGTAAAAAATAATGCACATCTCCATGGGAAATTAGTTTTGCTGTGTTACCATCAGTAGGTGAAAATTTCCTGCCTAAGGGATCATACTAAGGTAGGGAGAGCAGGAGGAAGGGAAAGAAACTTATGGACAGCAAGTCTGTTACATAGTGATACCTGTTATGCTGTTACTTTCTTTTTATTGCAAAGTTGTTTTCAAACTGAATAAATAATCTGCAGAAGAAAAACTGTTGTCTCTACAGCAAGTACACCACAATTCCATAACTGCCATTTCTAAAGCATTTGGGTACTAAGGGATCTTGAATTCAAATGTGTAATTTCAGTATGTGTTGGAAACATTAATAAATTATTTCACAGGTTTCTAGCAAAATATACTTCTGTAGTCAAGCAGGAATTTCTGATAATATCCAGCTATAAATTACTGTCTTACAGTTCTTAAGTCCTACAAAATTGCAGTATCAAAATTTAATAGGATTCTTGTGCTGTGAAAATACAGGAGCCTTCAAATTCAATCTAAGACTTGACTCTTCTATTAAAAGCTAATGAAAAGAAACAAGTCTTTCCTTTTATCTGTCTCCACATTCAGTGCTTTGAAATTTAAGTATTAAACAATCATCTGAAATATTTTAAAGCATCAGCAATTACAGTAGTGTTTTACATTTATCAAATCTTTTGTTGACATATTTAATCTCTTGTTATATAATATAATCATTGTTGGATAAAACAGAAATAGAAAGACTTAGTGTATTCTGTGCTGATATGCTCTCTTGTTTCCCAGCTGCTCTGTGCACTCCTTTGACTGTGAGTAAATGAACTTTAGTAGGGTGGTCTGTATTTTTACATGACACTGTACGTCCACTGTGGTAAAAAATGGCACAGTTACTGCAGTGTTGAGACGGGTGTTCCACAGAAGGTCTCACAAGGGCTTCATCACAGTGTCTTCTACCAGTGATTAGTTCTATTTTTCACATGTATACAGACGCCATATAATGTTGAACATTAACTGGCTTTATATTGTTTAATTTCATCATTCAAAATGTGATTTTGCACTTTCACCCCTTAAAGCAAAAATTTGGTTGAATGAATGTGAACATTTCTGGCTAATTAATGAGTTTTTTCACCTCATTGAAGAAAGGGTATAAAAGATGGATTAAATATTGCCTATCTTCCTCCATCATTACCAGATGTGTTTGTGCCAGTGTTTGTCATGTTATCACTCCTGCATAAGTGAGGAATGAATGTGATCCCTGCACTTTGTCTTGATCTGCAGACTTGCCACTGGGAATTAAGAAATGAGAGACTAGCAAAGTTTCTGCTGTACTGGGTTGTGGAGTTGTGCAAAGGAGCCAGTACCAGCCATTCAAAGATAGAGGTAGATGTTTTCAAAAGACTGGAAATGCAGGCACAGAGTGTTTGCTAAAACCAGCAGAAGATGCCTCCATGATCTGGAAGGCATGAAGAGGCTTCAGGATACTCATTCTGGATCAAGTTTGAGGGGTCTGGTGGAGTTAAGAATGAGGAAGAACTGGTGTATGTGTTTTGATTGAAGAGTGAGCAATTTTTCATGTGCCCAGTATGTTTTCCTGACTTTCCACAAGTAGAACTGAGATTGTTTAGGAATGACTAGTAATGATTCATTAGGAAGAGCATGTTGGAAATATTGCATCCGTAAGAAATGCAGGAGCCAATCTTAATGAATGGAAGTTGTTCTCTTAACAATGAGTAATTCACCTTTTCCACAGGATTGGGTTTTTTCCTTTTTGTTTGGTTTGCTGCCTCAAGGCCTGGATCGGCACTGAATTGATACAACTGCCTATTCAGAGACTTTTTTTTTTTTTTTTAGTAACGCACCTGGTTAACTATAGTGTAAACCCCAGGTTTTTATTTAAAAAAGAAAAAAAAAATCTGTCATAGCTGTGAGTACCTGTTGATTGATGATAACAGTACCGTATTACTATGGGTGAGTTACCACAGGAGATTTCCCCGATTTAGTCCACTAGTCTCTTCTGAACTGCTCTCACAGTGGGATATGTGTTCCCTGGTGTGGAAGGAGTGGAAGTCTTGGCCCCAAGTGCATCTCTCTGCTTGATTCAAAGCAGACCGTAGGGCATTTGTTCAGATACCTTGAGTTTTTACATGGGCTACTGGGTTTCTAACGCACTTTCTCATATTAAGTGCTGTACTTATGTCCAGCGTTAACCTTCATCCCTTATCTCTGGATCATAGGGCACTATGTATCAAGAACACGCTCTTTTCTTAGAAGAATGAAGGCGAACGCTGTGGCTGTGCTGAGTAGCTGTTCCGTGCTAGTGATGAAACTGTCAGATGAAAAAAATGGGATAGAAGTTAGAGGTGTGACTCATATATCTTCGTTTCTTTTTAATTATGAATCTACAAATGTTTAAATGGTCCCTATAACAAGGAATGTAGGGACTACCTAGATGTTACAGTGTTAATGAAATGTAGTACCAATGAGTAAGTGCAGTTGTTATTTCTGCACACTCTTGTTGATCCAATAACAGTGATTTTCATGGCAATGGCCATGTGGATTATCAAAATCAAAACAATTACCTGCAAATTTTAGCTGGGTATTTCTTACATAATCAACATTTCTGCAGTTAGCAATCCTGTTTCTCTTGAGATACAGAACCCTTGTGCATGAAACAAGTCTCAATCATAACTATGTGCTATAAATGTGGTATCAGATCTCTTCTTTATTAACTGTCCTTGTGCTGTAGACAAATCAGTTAAAATATTATAATCTTTCCTTTTTATATGCAGGCAACTATCCTTTTGTAAGTTGTTAATGCTGTTTTAAAATATATTTTCTAGTATGCTTTTTGAAGAAGTGTTGAAATCAATGGTGATTAGTTTTTTAGATAGGTGATTTTTCTTGAAACTTAAAACTTGGATTTATAGAAGTACACTTCCCTTACACTAAATAGGCTGTTTTCACCAGTGTATTCTGTTTATGAAGCTTTAGCCTACTCAACTGTTCTACTGGTAAGAAGATAATAAATTAGTATGTAAAACGTAGGTTATTTATGTTGTAATATGGCAGCAGTGGAGGAAAGCGCCTTTTTTTCTGAAAATCACTGTATGTCAAATTTAGAGGATTTGATCTATTATTTAATTTAAATAATTGTATCCCAACAGGTTAGGTAGTTTACTTTCTCTGACAAGAACAGCTAGTCTGTACAGTCACTCTTTCTTTTTTTT